>JBAMYA010000004.1:5288323-5366871 GCA_037176975.1 Arrhamphus sclerolepis | reverse complement strand
ACAACAACAATAATAATAATAATAATAATAATAATAATAATAATAATAATAATAATAATAATAATAATAATAATAAATTAAACATAAGATCATGAATCATAAATCTGAGCGTTAACACCTGTTGCATATGTTTCCAGTTCACCAAGTTACCAGTGGTGTCTATAGTTTTTATGCCAGTGGACACAGAGTGGACCTTAAATTAGCCCCGCCCTCCTGTGACATAATCGGTGTTTGGCTCGTGACGCTGCTTGTACACGTAGCCTAGTAGGATGTGTTCATTGAAGATGGTGGCAGTGTGTCAGACTCACTGTCCTGCACATTTGTAAGAATTTATTTATATCTATACACACTTCGGAACTGGGTAAGAGTAAATATATATTATAATTGAGATACCACCACCTCCCACTCTGAACTTTTTAAATCTGGCTTTCTGAAAGAAGAGTTTTAACTGTCACTCATAGTTAGCCCAGGCTAGTAAGTGATGCTAAGGTTAGCTGGCCAGCAGTGAACCTGTTAAACTACGCTAAAGTGGCGTCTTTTAACTCGGCGGTACGCGTGCTTGTCAGACATGGGCTTGTTAGGGAAACGAAACGACTCTCGCTTTTTTTGCTCGCCTTCTCGAACAATCTGGGTATTTAAAAAAATGTCAGTGTTTTGCAGTTATGGCGTTTGGGACAAGTGAAGCGATATAGCTTACCCGTTAGCTGTTGAGCCGTGCACTTAGGACCCTTCCTCTTACACTGATTAGTGTGTAACGGTAATTTAATAGCTTGCCCGGCTAAAGGAAGTCAGTATCTGTTATGTAATCACAAGTTTTTGATATTGAAATCTAACTTTGTGACTTTCTGTAAGTTGGGACGTCGGCAGCGCTAGCGTTAGCTTACCGGGCTGCTGCGGCTTGAGATGAAAGATCCGGATCAAGCAAAACTCGTCGAGACTGTTTTCCTCCAACGTTTGCTGAGTCTGTTTTTAATCTACCTAGTTAGGATCTCACGATTCTCGTAGCCAATCTAAGCTTCCGAGTTCCGACATAAACGCTGTACTGTTATTGTGTCAGACGGTAAACAGATTATCAGGAAATAGTTTGGAGCTTCACAAGGATAAATATTGTTTTAAAGGTATTGATTTTCTAATGAACTGTAATTCCATTATTGCAAGAACACCATTGCTGTCACTATCAGTGGTTTGTAGGAGCAGACAGATTGAAAATTACCTTCTGATATTCAAAAGTAGCTTCTGTTCACACCTTTCTGTCTTTAAACCAAGAAAGTAGTGAGTAATTCAGACAAGAGTGATTACACAACTGTTTCCAAGTGAAGAGAGCAGCATATTTAAATTCTTTTTTCTCATAGTGTTATGGCTTTCTGGAAGCACAGACAACAATTAGTTGAACTAAAGAATTTCTGCTCCATTATAATCAAAATAGGATTTCTTATAATTTGAAAATAAAATAAAGCACTATAACAAAAAAATATTTACATGTTTCATCAAAGCAGTATGCCTTCATTTTCATATAAATGTTTACTTGAACATCTTAGAGCTGATGCAGAAGTTGCCACGTTGTACAGTTTACACAAATAAAGGTGTGGTTAAGTCCATCTAAGGAACATGGACAACCTTTTGTTTAACACTTCTTATTTCCTTTCTTTCCAGCTGCACCTGACTTCAGTCTCCTCAGTGATATCTTTTAAACTGAGTGGGTCTCAGGACTTGTGAGCTGTCTAAAAATGCAGCCACCTCCACGGACTGGACCTCCAGGAGCCACTGGCCCGCCTCCTTCTGGGCCTAATATGTTCCGCAGGCCCAAATCTCAGAGGCATTCAGCAGCAGCAGCTGCAGCCGCCACAATGCTACCTGCTACCCATCCAATGACGGATCCTTTTGCTTTCAGTAGAACACCTCCCCCCATGGCTGCAGGTGGTCCTCCAGCAATGCCAACAGACAGCGTTCCACAAATGCAAACACCACCCAATGCCATGTACTCTCAGCCTGGCCCAGGACTACCTCCACAGCCACAGACACTGGAGATTGTTCCAGGTGCACCACCCGGTCCTGTACCATCCTCTCTGCCAGGGGTGGCCCTTTTCAACCCACACAGTACAGCCCCCACTGGTGTTTTTCCAGTACCAAGTCCTTCAAGCGGTTATGCATCCTCACATAGTGAACAGGGGTATTTTAATTCTAGAGATCAGACACCGTCCACATCAGCAGAGTCACCACCTATGGCTACAGCCACAACACCTGGTCAGACACATTTTAACCAGGATTTTCAAGGACAGCCTCCTCCTCATCCTATGCCCTTTCAGCCTCTGCCTCCCACCACCTCTTCTTCTCATTGGGCCCCTGATCATACAAGTCGTCCTCCATCAGTTCAAAACTATTTCCAGCCTACTAGTGATCCTCCACCGCAGCCTTTAAATGCAGATCCACAGACTCAGATGTACCCTTCCCACAATCAGTCACCGCATCACAATGTTCCCACCCCTCCGACACAACCCGGACATCCCCAGAATCAGGCTCCTCTTCATGCACAAAACCCTGTACCACCTCATAATTCTCAGTGGCAAGACCCAAATAGCTCCCAGCAGCACAATTCACATTTCCAATCTCAGAGCTATTTCAGTCAGAGCTCTGCCCCCCAGGACTCATGGTTCAACCAACCCCCACAAGACTCGTGCTACCACCAAATGGGGACTGGCCTTGGCCATCCTCAGCCCCTTGTTGACTCTGCTGGATCTGGATCAGGGCCTGTCTCTGTCCCTACTGCAGACCCAGACTCTCAGGAGTCTGGTACACTCTCAATGTTCTTCAAAGACAGTGGTGTGGAAAATGAGGAAACACTTGCTGGAGATAGAAATAAGTCCTTTAATGGTATTCCTGGATCTTTTCAGCATCACACCAACCCTCAAGCCCATGGTGGCCATGCAGATCTTTCATTGGATTACCAAGAAGTCCCTCTTCAAGATCATTCACAGCTACCTTATATGAATGATGGCAGTCATCTTTCACATGTGAATACCCAGAAACCTCTTGACACCCAGTTTGACCATGTAGAGAATTTAGAATGTGTCCCAAACCAGGAAGTATTACCCAGTGAAATCCACAGCAATCCAGCTGCTATTGCACCTCATGGAGTAGAACAGTTTGAAACTGGGCCCAACCTCGAAACTCCAGATTCAATTCCAAGACCCGTGAGATCTGCCAGTGTATCATCCAACTATAGCAATATGAGCCATGGAAGTGGAACTGGCACCCGTCGGCAACAGGGAGTCAAAGGCACTTTTATTCAGCAGGAAAGTCCACGCCTGGCTGAAGATCCTAACCTGTCTGGTGCTACTGGAGGCTACTTTGAGCAGATTGATACAAATCCAACAGGAGATATGGGTGTGCAAGTGAGCTCTGTAGAGCAGATGTGGCCTCCCACACCAAGCCCTCCAAAACCAACTGGGATTTTTCAAGCTAGTGCTAACAGCTCTTTTGAACCTGTGCGCTCACATGCGGTCGGAGTGCGTCCTGCTGAGGTTGATAAGGCTAAAATGGTGGCAGAAGGAGGCACTGACGGCACATCTGGCAACTTGGAGCAGCCGCCAGATAATATGGAAAATATCTATGGCTCAGGGCACCCCCTGCCAGCTGGTACTGCAGTTCCTCATCTCACACACCCAGTGGTTCATTCTCATTCTCGCCCTTCATCTCGTGCTTTTGGGGCCAATAGGCCCTGTGAAAGCCCTGCCACTACGCTGTGGGCTCAGAATGACCCTGCAAGCTTGGGTGCTAACATCCTTCTTGCTCCTGCTGCCCCAGCAGTTTTACCCCCTTTACGAGAACCTAGTGCTGATGTCATTCAACCTCCAGAGGATGGTCCTTTGGACCTGCAGCCCTCCCAAAGAATCCAGCAAGTTTCTCAGCCACACTCAGAAAACCTAGAGAACCCACCAAAGGTGAGTGATGCCGAGCCAGCTGACTCTCAAGGCCACCTGGGCTATGCATCTCTCCTTGTGTCTGACTCGCTCCATCAGCCTGTTTTAATTGCCCCACCTGTTTCCAATTACAGTGTGATTCCTCCCGCCACCCCTGCTCAGTCAGCCATTCAAAGTAGTCATAGGGAAACTACACAACCTGAAAAATCACTTTCACAGGGACAGGGTGCCAGTATCTCCCAACCACCTACTGATCAAAATCCACTCCTTTCTCCTGGACCCATGCCTTTGTATTCTTCAGCTTCTAACCAGGGTCCGCTAAATTTGACTCAAAATAATACCATTGATTCAACGGCAGAAATTCAAACTCTGCCACAGTCTCAACCAGTTCATCCTCCTCTTTCAAGGGGACAATCACTGGGTGGAAATGGCCGCTCTGCTGTCCAAGTTAATTCACAAGCTTCTTCTCTCATGACTCCTCCTGTCTCTAATCATAATCTATCATCAAATTATGAACTGCTTGATTTTTCTATGCATCAATCACACGTGCAAAGCCAAGCATCTGGCCAACCTTCCTCTCTTCATGAATCTCCACAGTCTAGTAATGGATTTTACCTGCAGGTCACCAATGATGCACAGCATGGGAAAAGTGTGGAGGGGAAAGCTTCTGTGCAAACCCCAGCCTCTTCATCTACCCCACAGGTTCAGCCAGCAACCTCCCAAGCAGCTGCAAACACCCACCAAGCTTCAGCTGAATCTCTAGTGACAACAGATTCTCAGACTTCACTGCAGGGACAAAAAGATCCTTCTGTTCCTGTGAGTGGAGCACAGCTTCCTCAAAATCAGTATTCGGCTCCAGTGCAGGGGCCGTCTGCAGGGAAGGCCCCTGCCCCTGCTGCTGTATACCCTCAAGGGCCGCGAGGACCATTACCTCCAGGGGCTCCCCAGCCAGCTCCAACAGAGCCAGCTCGACCACCTTCTGAAGGCAGCCACCAGGGTTATGGGCCACCTCCTCCCATGCCAGGGCAGGTTTATGGGGGATATTATGGTAATTATGGAGAATACCCAGATAGCAGAGCACAGTATCCACACGGCCAGTACCCACCTGTACCCGGAGATCCAAGAGCACAGCAATATTATCAGGTAGACTCTCTTCCATGCTGGAGTTTGAATATCAATCTGCCTGTTTTGCTAAGTTGTTACATTCACAGTCCTGAAGAGAGGACCATGTATGAGCAACTGTGACCATGAGATGTAGATGTCTCAACAAAAGCTTATTACTTTTAGCAACTGTATGCACATATATTGATGATTAATGCAATAATTTGGCAAAACCTTTTAAAGTCATATGTATTTTAAACTTGCTTGAGATGAATGGCTGCTTAATTAAAAAAAAAAAAATCTTAATTTTTATAATTATTTTTTTGTCTTTCCCTCTCAGGATGGTCCATACCGGGGCAGAGCAGATCCTTGGTATGGCAGATATGATGGGCAGACGCCAGGTTACCGTGATCCAAATTACCAGTACAGAGAGCCTCAGCCGGATCGTCCCAGCTCACGGACCAGTCAGTACTCTGACAGACCCTCATCAAGGTTAGACTTACCTCATAATTTATATGAAATGCATTGCAACTACAGTTATGGTTTTCTGTGTTTGTTTGTTTTTTTCATTTTTGTAATGTAATTTTGTTCTTAAATATGTGAATATATAAGGTCTCAACTTGTCTGTTTAACATCCCCGTCACTCACAACAGTGGGCATCATGCTTCAGTTCATATCAACTAGTGACTTTGTCAATATAATTTCTTTTTGTTGATTGTTGTGGCTCCTTAATTTCTTTTCTTTTTCAAGAGCAACTTGTGGCAAATCTGTCATTTTTGTAGACAAACAGTTCACTGTCCTGCACAGAAAAAACAGACACTTTCTCATCCAAAACAAAAACAGTAGCCTTTTGTAGTACTTTTCAGTTATGGAAAACTTTGTAACATTCTGTTTGTATTTTGCATTTAAATATAACCTGAACAACACTCAGCCTTGTCTCCTGCTCACTGCTTAGGAACTACTTGGAAAGGAACTCAGTCACTTTTTTTGCTTTCTTTTAAACCTTGAGTTATTTATTTATTTTACTTCTTTCAATGCAGTGTGAGAGTGGTTGCATAGGTTACATTTTGATGCTGAAATGAACTCAAACGCTGTGAGTGGCTGCTGCATTTGTGCTTTTATATGACAGTCTGTCTTCAGATAGTGTTTGTTGGACAGAAAATTGAAATGATTGCTGTTTTCTTTAGTTGTCACATCAGCATGCTGTCATCGACTGCTGTCTACTAATCCGTAGCACATACATTTTTCATATGCAGCAAAATGAAAAACAAGAATACAAGCTGTGGAAGGTTGTGTCTCCACAGAGAAATTGACTTGTAGTAAGCTGTAAGAAATTATTTAGAGCGATTTCTTTGGTATATGTGTATATCCCTTTTCAGACATGACACATGTAACATGACTGTTTACATCAGGCTGTTCGAGTCAGACTTCAGACATTACTTCAACATCAATGCTCGTCACAGCTTTACCCAGACACCCAGGAAGAGAACCAGTGTCTAGATTGGATAATACATCAAGTGAGGTAGAAGTGTTAAAACAGGAACAATTTTCTTACACGAAATAGTGCCATTGAATGGCATGTTCAAGCTTATTGAGCAGTCAGTGTTAGCTGATTTGTATCGTCTTAACTGCAAGACCACCCACTCCTCCTCGAGTTTCAGGTGTCACATAGCAACATGCCATTTTGCCATAAAAATATATTATGGCATAACTTCCACATTGCATCATATAAAACAAAACAGTGGTGGATTTGTTTAGGTAGTTGACTTGTAAATCTGATTTTTTTTTTTTCTGCTTTTTCTCAAAGGCAAGGCTATCCAGATGATAACCACCGAGCAAACCGAAGTGCCTATAGTGACTTTTATGCAGACTATCCCAAGCACTATGATTATGGAGGTATGCACTTCAGAATTAAACAATGTATTTGCTACTACAGTTGACAGTTAATTTGCAATATAATGAAATGAAACATCCAAATTAATAATTTTGTCTTAGATATGTCCACAACTTATTAGATTCAAAACATCTTCTTTCTCATTTTTCTTTGGAAAGGATACAACTATGGACAATATGATCCACGATACAGAGGATACTATGATCATTCCTACTGGTCTTATTACGATGAATCATACAGAAACAGCTACTATAATCAACAAGCGTATCCTACCAGGTATGCATCACAAAAATTCTAATTGTTGTCCACATTAATGTACATATTACAATAAAAATGTAAGCGGATGTAACAAAGAAATGCAACCACGAGGGCTTCTGTCATGAATCCCATCAATTTCCTAAAAATGTGTGTTTTATTTCTGAACACTTTGCACCCATTCATAGGAAAGATGGCTATGATGACCAGTGGCGGTTCTATCCTGGTTATGACGCCAGTTTTGATGATGAAAATCGTCGTGGTAGGGACATGTATGGTGATGACTTTGACCGACGCAGCATACACAGCGAGCAGTCGGCACACAGTGTTCATAGCTCCCACAGTCACCACAGCAGACGGAGCAGCTTCAGCTCACGATCACAACAGGTAAATTATTTATTCACAATATAGCACTCCGTCATAAGGTTTTACATATCAAGAGATGATTTAAAAAAAAAAAAAAAATTACTGGTTCTTATTAGGTCTTAAAATTGCATAAATACAACCTCAGATGAACACAGCAACACATGATAAATTACACTGTCATTATTTAAAAAGTAAGCCAAAGTCTAGAAATAGTGTTTGAAAAACCAAGTGTACCCTTTGATTCAGTATCTTGTAGGTTAGCTGTCAGCAGTAATAACTTGAGGTGATCATTTTCTGTATTTTCTCCCATTGTTCTTAATATATGGATCAACTTTTGCACAGGGGCAGAGTAAACCTTTCGTATTAATTTAATCAGTGGGAGTTTCAGAGGCCCCTCGTCTCCATATATCTTCAGCCACCCTTATCTGACGACTTCGTTTGTGGTGGGTTCTCTGTTGCAATGTTTGGCTGTATAAGTTTAGTTCAGGTTATTGTCTCCTAAGGGCTCATGTATTGATTCACTCTACCGCAAAACCTTCCTCCATATCATTTCAGCAAGGCCCAAACAAACAAACTAATTATCAGTCAGTGCAGGGATTGCAGTTACTTTCTCTTTCAGTGTCTGAATCAGTTTTAGCTTTGAACTTGAATTTATGTTCAAGTCCTGAATGTTTGACCATACTTTTTAAACACAGGTCTTTTTTTTGCTGTTGGTCTTGAGTATCTGTAATTGCATTGTAAAAATCTTGCACCTCGTTTTGTGTCCGCCTGTGTTTTTATTTCATTTGTGTTTTATTTATTTTTTTTTTTCCTTGTTCATCCTGCGCTGCAGAGCCAGGTGTACAGGAGCCAGCCTGATTTGGTGTCTGCAGTTTATGACACCACTCAGTCCACTCTGCCTGTGGACTACTCGTACGGGCAGTTTCCGAATCAGACTGATGCTTCCCAGAACTACAGCCAGTACGTCTATCCCTCAGAGTACACAGCAGACAGCACATGGATCGCTCCAGAGCAACGTCAGTACATGGCGATTTTTAAGTATTGTCACAGTTCCAAATGCAGACAGACTCTTTGTCAGAGTTTAGTTAAGCACCCCTACTCTGGCTCTTTTTTCCCCTCCAGCACCCCCTCGTCCTGCAACTCCTGAGAAGTTCACTATGCCCCATCGCTGTGCTCGTTTTGGACCTGGTGGACATCTGGTTCAGATTCTACCCAACCTCCCTTCAGCTGGACAGCCAGCCCTGGTTGATATTCACAACATGGAGGTACATTTAGTTTTAGCAAACACATTTCATTGAATTATTGTTTTAAGCTTTTTTTTTTTTTAACCCTTTAGACAGCAACCTCATAACTTCTTCAAACGTTTGAACTGTAATAACTTAATATTTCACATGTTTGTTACATAATTTTATGCTATTCATCTGTTTCAGACTATGCTGCAGGATACCTCAGATCAGGCAGAACTACGAAGTTTCCCTGGCCCCCTAATTAAGTAAGTGTATTCTGCTGTAGTCTCCATTACCAAAGTTAAATTGAGAAGGTCCAGTGATTCTGTTATTTAGTCTCTATAACTTAAAACTAACTTTTTAAAAAAAAAAAGTGGATAATGGATTATTATTATTTATTTATTTTTACAATTTTTAAGGATTGTATGAGGTGACTTTTCTGGCAATTAAAAAAAAAAAGCAATATTTCACAAACTGCAATGGAAACTGGTCAAATAACATACCCAGAGTCAAATTTTGCTTTTGTAGGAATTTGCTTTCTTGGGCATGATGTCAAAAGGTGCAAGAAGATGTTATTTTCTCATGTAACTCTTCACATGTTGCATGATTTTTCTCTTGGAGAGCTTCATGTTTAAGTGACTTGAGACAGTGTTCTCCAGATGTCAACGTCATAAGTAAAAATGATGGCTTTAGTGACGGCTGAAATAGAAATTATTCTGCCAAAACTACATAGGTTCTCTATCGCCATTGTCCCTTGAAGGACTTTATTGTGAGAGGAGAAAATAAAGC
The DNA here is from genome assembly GCA_037176975.1 of Arrhamphus sclerolepis. Taxonomy (NCBI): domain Eukaryota; kingdom Metazoa; phylum Chordata; class Actinopteri; order Beloniformes; family Hemiramphidae; genus Arrhamphus; species Arrhamphus sclerolepis. The sequence continues at coordinate 5,357,320 of JBAMYA010000004.1, read as the reverse complement.
TGGTTGGTGTTGACATTTTAAAATATCACTGAGGTTTTGCATTAAAACTGTAATAGAAATTGAGTTCATACATGAAGACTAAAATTTTAAAAGCTCATTAAAAATTCTACTTTTTGCTTTGGACAACATTAGTTGTTGCTAATTCTTATAGTATCGACAGCAATTTACAAATTTAAATGCTGTAGGAAGTTTAGTTTTTTTGCTGTATCTGAGTTCCATGGTGTCACTTTGGATAATAATAAGCATTGATTAGACTTGTCTCTGTTATCATGACAATCTTCATTGTGCCATCAGGGAGGAGACTCATAAAGTGGACGTGATAAAGTTCTCCCAAAACAAAGCACTGGAGTGTGCTCGTGATAACAACCTGTTGGACAGAGACTCTGCCCGCCTGCTCTGGGACTTTATTGTGTTGCTGTGTAGACAGAATGGGGTACGATTATGCAGCAGTGCATCTTTCAGACCTAGAGCTTAAATCAGAAATCAGACCTGTGATATTTGCTTGAAACAGTGTCTTTATTGTCCTCCTCTATATCTTTAGACGGTTATTGGCGCAGATATTGCTGATCTCTTACTGAAGGAGCATCGCTCAGTCTGGCTACCGGGCAAGAGTCCCAATGAAGCAAACTTGATTGATTTTAACAATGAACCACTGGCCCAAGCTGAAGAGGAGCCAGGCACCGGCCCAATATCACTTCTATCGGACACTTTCATGGTCGTCCCAGAAAATGTTGGCAAGGAAACGGAACGCTTCAGGGAGCTGCTACTGTTTGGCCGCAAAAAGGCAAGAAATGATCGTGTTAACTTTGAGTCATTTCATTTTAATCTTTGTGAACTAACTTGACTCTTTCTGGGGAAATAGGATGCTCTAGAAGCAGCAATGAAGGGAGGTCTCTGGGGTCACGCCCTGCTGTTGGCTAGTAAGATGGACAACAGGACACATGCCCGCGTCATGACGAGGTAAAATATGTAAAAGGTTGTGACTTATGAGTGTGGTTTTGCCTTTGTTTTGTAGTTGAGGGATTGACTTCTGCCTTTATTCTTTAGGTTTGCCAATAGTTTGCCCATGAACGACCCTCTCCAGACGATATACCAGCTGATGTCAGGAAGAATGCCTGCATCAGCCACTGTAAGTTTTGCTTTGGCCCTGTGACCTTCATTGCTATGGTTTCTGTGAAAACATCATTAGAAATGTAGTCCTAATATCTTTATTGCCATCTCAGCTGAGAAATTTGTTTTGTATGCGTAGTGCTGTGGAGAGGAGAAGTGGGGTGATTGGCGTCCTCACCTTGCCATGGTGTTGTCAAATCTAACGCACACCCTGGATCTGGATACTCGCACTATCACCACTATGGGTGACACTCTTGGTAGGATTGTCCTATTATCTGACATAACTTATCTGAACACTTTTCTACAAGGCAACTAATCCACTTCCTCAAACTCTGTGCTTGGATCAGCTTCTAAGGGACTGACTGATGCTGCTCATTTCTGCTACCTGATGGCCCAAGTTGGTCTGGGAGTTTTCACAAAGAAGAGTACCAAGATGGTCTTAATTGGCTCCAACCACAGGTTAATCCAGTTGGCAGCACATACAGTTTTTGAAATCGCCATAGAGGTTATGGAAAGTGTATCACACAAGTAACTGTCTTTTTTTTTTCTTTTTTTTTTTTTCTTTCTTTCTCCACTCAGTTTATCCTTTAAAGAGTTTGCCAACAATGAAGCAATTCAGAGGACCGAGGCGTATGAATATGCTCAGTCGCTGGGCTCCCAGCCCTGTTCACTTCCTAATTTCCAGGTGGGTTTTTATTGTTTTGTTTTAAATAATTGCCAGTAAATCAACAATTTTTGAGCTTGGGCTATATACAATCAGTGTTATCTGCAGCAGGCAGTAATTACAGCAGTCTTAATGGCTTGAATCAAGCCAAATGGACTTATGGAGTCTAGAGTCTGCAGCATATAACACTCTTACTTTGGATATGTGGAGAGCAGATTCACGAAGGGGAAGTAGGATAGTGGCTTCTCAGAATGAGGACCATAAATTAGACAATAGATCATAAATTTCATTGTGGTTCAAACACTATATTTATATTTTTATGCTGCATCACATTTATACACAACTTATGTATACAGTTGTGTGTGTTTGCTTGACCTGCTATAAAATTTGAGGGTTGAGTGTATTAGATGGTGAAAATTGTGGCCTTTTTTTCTTGGTACTTATTACAGTAGCTACCCAACAGAATTGTTCCCTAATTCTCCAAACTGAGTGACTGTTGTCTGCTGCAAGTACATCTAGCTGCTCATATACTTCACACGACCCCGCTGTAATAAATTTTTAACAGATTTGTGCAGATATGTCATCGAAGTGGTCTGATTTTCATCTCAATTCTTAAATTGCTACATGATTGCATTGTTGTTTAACATGGAAATATCTGTAAGGAAAAAAACTTTTACTTTTATTGTCTCCTACTAGGTGTTCAAGCTGATCTATGCATGCCGCCTAGCTGAGGCAGGCCTGTGTGCCCAGGCCTTCCACTACTGTGAAGTTATCTCAAAGACTGTCCTGATACAGCCTGAATACTTCTCCCCTGTGTTAATCAGCCAGATCATTCAGGTTTGCATTTGTCCCTCTTTGCTACTTCCCTATAGTTTCTCATTTATAGATTATTGAGGATGTCCCTCAGTTTTTCCCTTCTGAGATATTACATCTTTCATTCTGCTTGCTGACAGATGTCGGAAAAGCTGCGATTCTTTGATCCACAACTAAAAGAGAAGCCAGAGCAGGAGTTGTTCATTGAGCCTGATTGGCTTATTCAGCTCAGGCAGCTGGATGGGGAGATCAGGGTAAGATAAATATTTTTAGTTGCATGTGCTGAGTGTACATTCCTATTTATTATTCAATTTTTATCTACCTAGAGAATTTGCGTTTTTCCAATTATTCCACTGACATATATTTCTAGCACCTATAATTTAGATATTACCAAATATGTTATAAATTTCTTTATAAGTTCCATAATTCAGAAAAGAATTGTGCAGATGTGTTTCTTTCAATTTAGTTAATTGTGTTCATTTAGAAGATTAGGTCGACGTCTTTAATTTTAAAGATGCATGGTAATTTGTATACATATAGAGCTTCAGATGCTGATATTTTCTCATGTCTTCACTCAGACTGGTGTGATTTCTTACAATATGGACAGAAGAACTCCTGCTCAGTTTGACTGCAGCAGTGAAAGTTCTGAATTGGACCAGCAAAGTCCATCTGAACCTTATCGTATGCCGTTGGAGGTAGATGGCTCGGCCCCTGACAACCCACTCATGAGCTCATTACTACCTGGTCCTCCCCCACAGGGAGTACAGTTGATGCCTCCAGGTGTGTGTGTGTGTGTGTGTGTGTGTGTGTGTGAGAGAGAGTGGGGAAGTGTTTAAATTTTTTGCTCATCTCTCTGCACTGTTGGACAGTTTAAAACATTTAGTTTTTGTTCTTTTTTCAGCTCCCACTTCCATCCTCCAAGATGGGATGACTCCACCTCAGCTCTTACCCTCCAGTGATGTGCCCCAATTCTACCCAGGACCCCCTAGTGGACCACCTGGTCAGATCCCTCCCTCCGTTTATCCTCCACAGGATCCTGGCTTTGCCCCTCCCCCATTCCAGGCTCAACCCGAGCAGTCAGAGATGTATCCAGGAGCTCACCAGCAGCCTCCAGTTGGCCAAATGTCCCCACACATGCTTCCCCCACAGATGCCACATTCACCTGTGCAGATGCACCCTCCATCATTTCAGCACATGCCACCCTCTCCTGGCCATATGCCTCATATGGAGCAGCAATCACAGACCCACTTTGACATGCAGACTGCTCAACCGATCTCATCTTCCCCACCCAGGAGCTCTGTCACACCTGAAAAGGACTTGTATGACCACATGGCAAACATGGTGAGTATCTGTCAGTGTGACTTATCTAAAACATCCTTTTGTAAGCACATGTCCCTCTCTGAAATGTTACAATGTTGTCTTTGTGACACTGCAGGTTCGTGGCAGAACACGGACTATTTCACAGTCCTCGATGCATATGGTACGTTTTTGTGAGTCCCTTGTGGGGTGAAGGAAATTGTTATACTCCCCACACTTGGAAACATTTATTTTGCAAAAGTGACAGCAATAGTGGAATGAAAGGATAGATCTTAAAATGTATGGTTTTATAGAGGCTACAACACAAAATGTGCACAAAGCTAGCAGCTTAAGGTGGTTAGACATGTGAAAAATGTAGTCTTCGTTGAGGCATCTCAGAGGTCTTTTCAGTTCTTTCCTAGTGAATGTGTATATGCTGCTTTTAATCTTATCAGTATTCCTTATTGTGCAGGCATCAGGACGCAGCTCTCGCAGAGCCTCGGAGTCATCAACTCACTCTGGTGGAAGAGAGCGGAGCAACTCTGCTGTGAAGCAGGCCTCTCCACCCCCACCCTCAATTCCCGAGCAACCTCGTAAAGAAGAGGGGAAGAAGGCAAAGAAAGAGTCTCCAAAAAAGGTTCTTATTTCACACTTCTGAAATCGTTAGTCGGTGCTCTCAAAGTGTTCAGTCTTGTTTCATGCAGTCTTTCTACCCTTTTTCTCTTTACACTCCTTCATTCGCACACAGAGTCGTGGCTGGCGAGAGTGGATCTTTGGGAAGGGCAAGAATGAAGCTCACTTGCCAGATGATAAAAACCCATCTGTAAGACCAAGCTATTATATACTATAGTATGACTTGTATCTGCAGGACTTTGTGTCCAGTTGATTGAGTTGAGTTTTCATGACTGTATTTTGGTCAAAAGTACTGATGTAAGCTCTTTGATCTTTCTTGTTAGATTGTGTGGGATGAGAAGAAGCAGAGATGGGTAGACTTGAATGAGCCTGAAGAGGAGGTCAGTAATCGCTTTAAATTATTGTACAGCACTTGTATGTTTTAATTAACCTAAAAACTTGACAGACTAACCAGTTCTGATTCATTTTTTTCTATCTAACCTGTTAGAGTAAGCCCCCTCCTCCACCTCCCTCTGGCTTTCCCAAGATGCCTGGTCCTGGAGGGCCACCAGGTCCTGGTGGGCCTGCTGGTCCGCCAAATAGTGGTCCTCCTGTCAACATGTTCTCCAGGAAGGCAGGTGAGAAGAGGGTTATATACTGCATGTTTTTGGCTAAACGAAAAGTATTTATGACCTCATATTAATGGAAATAAGTACAAGTACTCACAGTTTGATACACATCCTGCTGTTTTTTTGTTTTTTTTCTGACTTTTCAGGTAGCAGGGGCAGATATGTGGATGTCCTGAACCCAAGTAAAACTGCTAAACCAAGCGGATCTGCACCTGCCCCAGCGGACATCTTTGCTCCTTTGGCACCAATGCACATGCCCGCTAACCTATTTGTGCCTAGTTCAGGTGAGTATCATAAATTAATGTCACTTCAGTGAGGATTATATAAATAGTTTAAAACATGTTGGCCAAACTATTTTCTCAATTCCACATGAAGCTCCTGATGATCAGCAACCTCTGGAGGGCAGTGAGGGAGGAAGTCAGGAGCAGAACTCACCAAACACAAATGCTGCTGCACAGGTGTTTTTATTTTATTTATTTTTTAAATATTACTCTGTTAAGTAATGGAAATGTTTTTGATTTGCTGCTAAAAACTGAGTGTCAAATGTTTATCTTTAATCAATTTGGTCAGATGTTCAACCCAACGCTTTTGCCGCCGGCTCCAGAAGGTCCTCTTGTTCCTGATAACTCGCAGTCTGGGGAGGTAAGACTCTTCGGTCCCTGTTTGATTGCAACTGTAGCTACAGTCGCTACCACTGATGCAACATGATGCTTGAGAGTCAGCAGCCTGCCTGTGCAGTTTGATTATTTGAAGGTTGATGTGAGAAGATAAGGAAAAAACAAACTTGCATTCAATTTAACCTAACATATTGCCTCATTATCATGCTAAATGCTTGAGTAATTACTATAATTTCTGTTTCATGAGCTGCTGTAGTAATTCTTTCCATGTCTTTTTTTCTTTTCTTTCTTTTTCTCCAAAGAACCTAGAATTTTCTAACGCTGTTTAATTTATTTTCATTATGAACTGTTTGATTGTAGAAGCAGAACTAATCAAGTGCATGGGAGCTTAATAATATGAGATTGTGTTTTTGTCTATTTCCTTTCTGCTTTTTTTTTTTTTTTTTTTAAGCTCTCACGTTCTAGCTCAATGAGTTCTTTATCACGCGAAGTGAGTCAGCATTTAAACCAGGTACCTCTAGTCAGGCCTCGGATGGTCCATTCTCACCCCCCCCTCCGACCGCCCCTCTTCTACAGTAGCACACCGCATTGTGAACAGCACGCTTTCACCATTTTATAGCCGAAGCTTCACTGCCCATTAAACCCAACATGCCTGCTTGCTCACCCACTTGTTGTGTTCAGCATTACTAACGTAAATCCATCTCTATAAAATAAAAACGGCACTGAAAATGGCCAACTGTTTGAAACTAAACATTGAGTCCTGTTTCTAAAAGAGGAACTCTTGATGATGTAAATGTATTTGCTCTCCACTTTTATCCAAATTTTGTGAAAATGAAAATCAAACTGTTGGATTGGCTATCCTGAACTTTGGTTCACATATCCGTGGTGTCGAAGTGTGGTCTGTCAACTAGCATTAGCTTTCCTGCCAGCTCCCATCATTGAATTAGTTCATTATTTTTGGGTTCAGACCAAATACTTGAAAAAAAGAAGTTCTCTTCTTTGGTGTTAATTTACTAAACAAAGATTATAAACATGGAAAGCACTACTGCTGTAAATCTGTCTGTCGGCACCGTCGGTGTCGGCTTCGTGATGTGCAGCAGTTAGCTCAAAGCGCAACGTAGCCATTAACCTGGCTATAGCAGTAAAAGCCTTGTAGGAAAAAAGCTAATTTAAAGATTAGTCGAACATGCTGGAGACTGTTGCAGGAAAGCTCCCTTGCTAGAAGTGATGGAAGGTCACGGGCCTCAATAACCTGGTACATACAGTAATGTGAAACGGAAAGTATGTCCTCTTTAACTTATGTGTTGCATACAAAAATAAAAAAAATCTGTCCCTTACCAGGTCTTAAACTTAAGTAAATAAAACCTCAGATGAAAAGGAAAACATGACATCGTTTTCACACAAAAAAAGAGGCAAACTGCAGAAGCAGTGTGCAAAAATATTTAATTTTACCTTTTCATTGGAATTAAGATGGTGAGTAGCAGCTAGAATATGTTAATCAATCAAAGGTCAGGCCCAGGTCAGAGAAACTGCCCAAGAGCAACATACCAGACCGTAAAGCCCCCAGTATCATAACAGGAAGTTATGGGTGAACAAGGCTCATCTGGAGCTGATCTCAACAGAAATCCTCTCATTAAAGTGAGTAACAGTATCACAGTAAGGCTTAAGGAAGCACAGTGGTAGAGGAGTTATGATTTCAGCTTGCTTGCTTTGCAGCTATTGGACCTGGACACTTTGCATTCATTTAGTGGACCATAAATCACATCTATGCCAGGATATTCTAACACAGCGCTGGTCGGTGATCCCAAGGACGTCAGAAAGTCTGCAACAGAATGACTGACTGACAAAGAAATAAATCTGAATGCAGCTGTTTGTGCTTTATGTCTGCAAACATCAGTGAGCTGAAAGAGGAATGGGACAAAAGTCCCTCAGAACAGTGTGAGAGACCGATCACGTCCAGAAAACTATCCAGGTTATTTCACTAATGTTGGTTTTTAAATCGATTTTCATTTTGGCTTAGTTTTATCCAAACAAACAAACAAAATACTGTAATTTGTCATGTGCTGTTGTTCATCTGAGGTGTATTTACTTAACTTTAAGATCTGGTAAGGACCAAGTGATTTTTCTTTATGTCCAACACTAAAGCAGAAAGAGTTACTTTCTTTCTCACTTCTGTAGCTTGCATGTATACTAAAATAAGCAGAAATGTGGTTTGTAATGCTGCCTCACCGTGGTTTCATTTTTTACATTGTTTTATCCCAGTTTTCCCTGGTTACTGCTTTATATGGTTCCCAGATCTCAGTGTGGCTTTTGGAGTGCACCCTTTATGTTTCTGCTCTAATGAAATGTTTTTCTAACGCTGAGATCTCTGTAATAACTCTACCTGTCCTCGGACAGAGTCATCCTGCACAGGGAGCTCCGCCCACTGGGGGCGTCACCTTTTATAACCCTGCACAGTTTGTACAGGTAAGCTTTTAAACGGAAAGTTTAAAATAATTTTCCAATTGGTCATGTTTTTGCCTTTCACCTTACAACCGTGTGCCCTTGCTTTTGTTTTCCAGCCAAGTGCGCCATCGGGAGGCGGACTGCGCTCTGGCCGCTTGGGCGGACAGCGTCAGTACCCGGTGTTGAAGTGAACGTCTCTGGCTGAGACATTGTGTGAAAAGACTTGGACAGAGTTGGATCCTGCTTGGGAGTAAATGAACCACACGGACATACTGCTCTCTGTCTTAAGGACTTTCTTTTGCCTTCACTTTAGAAGAGCGTAATCCCATCCTGTCGGTGTTTGTCCAACAGTTTAACCACTTCTTTTTTCCTAAGCCCAGTAGATGTCACTGACACATTTGCAATGGGCACGACGTTTCGTTGAAGGGCTTCTTCCTGCATCCAGGAACCGGAATTGAGAACTGAATTTTATCATGCGTAAAGGCTCATCAGTGGATGCATTCATACAGAAACTGTATGTTGTAGGTATAATTAAGTGTACAGTAAATGCGTTGCTCCAAAAAAAAAAGAAAATACCTGCCCAGCTTTCCCTCAGATATAACACTGTTAACAAAATGATTTTCTCTGTCTGATGTCCTTATGTCTGATTGTATGCGTGAAGGATAAAAAGAAAAGTGGCACCTCTTTTTTTCTTTTTTTTTAAATTTCATATTGTGGATTGTCTGTTAACTGGAGAAGGCATTTGTGTGAGGATGGATAGTGTCAATAGTGCTTTGTCTTGCTGTGTTGGTTGTTTTCTTTTTTTTTTTTTCTTTTAGCCACCCTGCAGTAAAGGAAGCATATTGATCAATACCAGAGAAGGCAGAAACTCTGCAGCGTTTAGACGCCGCTCATTTCATTTATTTATTTAAATGTCATTCCTCCCGATCTGTTCTTCACGTTTAAAGGTGTGTCTGAGTCTTTCACTTACATCTAAATTCTATCTGGAGAAATCTAAACATCAAATGGGTGAGTGCTGATCAGAACACCAGGAGCCAGGATTTAAAAAAAAGAAAAAAGAATAGGATGCATTTAAAACGTCACTGAAAATAAATCTATACAGATATTTGTATATCAGATTGATTGTATTTATGACCTGTAACCATAAAGGTGTGCATGTGTGTGTGTGTGTGGAGAGCAACTAATTTTTTCTCTGATAGGCTTTAACAAAATGCATTTATAATTGAAGAGATGACGAGAATCATATTCTGATCATTTGTATCGGCTGCTTCTGCATATAAATAAATCTTTATCGAAATTGGGATCTGAGCTAGTTATATTGAATACTTGGACGTTTTGATCAGCTTATTGATCTGACTCTTGATGCAGTCATTAGTCATCCTAAATGTTTGATTCAATAATTTTGTCCTCGGTTTATAAGTTTTTGACATCTAGTCATAATTTTTAAAGGCTCCCTTTCCCTTTTTTTTCTCGTGTTTTAGATTTCCTGATGTAATTATTGACAGAAAAGCATAAAGGGTAGAAACATGGTAATAAAGGTATTTTTGCGCTCTGTTGCACTTTCAAACAGATGTCTACTGGTTTCATTATTTAAAAAAAAAAAAAAGAAAAAGGTTTTCTGCATATTTTTTCCCTCCCCCAGAAGTAAATTTCAAGGAAGCAGAAAAAGTTTTGTGCATTTGGCCAGATTACTTTGAAAGTCGGTTAAAATACATATTCTGTAGTCTTTGTAGATTATTAATAGTAGTTTGTAGATTTTGTAATTTGTAAATTATAAAACAAAAAGACTGTGTGGGCCTGAATTCTTTTGGAATATACTAAAAGCTTGGACACATCCATAAATATTTTTATTTTGCACTTGACACATTTCTCAGTGTAAATGAAATTATGCATAATCTTGCTTTAACATCTTTATCAATTCACTCAAAACAAGTTCTGATACAAGTGACAGATGGAGTGTCTTCCACAAGCATTAGAAATATATTTATCTGCTGAACTTCTTAACGGATGTCCACTCTAGAGACTTAAGGACATTGATAAGTGGTAATATTCCATTTGCAGTTTACCAATCAATCGCAAGATCATGATCACCTTTGTAATATTGACCAGGTGAGGTGTGTTATTCACTTTACGTGTCTGGTTTTAATGTGATTTATGCAAATAATTAAAATCACTATTAAAACTGATGATATGACTTATTTCAGAAGTATTTTTCATGATATAAACCGTTCCGTTCCTTCCCTTGCTCACAGCTGAACACGTGAATGTTGCTTGCAGCTCAGAACAGGTGGCGTTTCCAGCATTCCTTTTTAAATCATTATTTTGGCATTGTTAGAATATTTACTTAAAAAAAAAAACAGAACTATGAGTCAATTTAAAAAAACTACCCCTGTGGTTGTTAAATGCTACAGGATAGCTCAACATTTTCCTCAGTATTGATGCCGAGTTTGAAATACTAAAACAAGGACAAGGAGCTCAACTTCAGCTCGCTTCAGCTGACACGTAAAAGACAAAAGTGTGAAGAGGCCAAACAAGGATGAGGTCATTCAAAAGTTGTGATAACCTGCCCGCTTGGAAGAGATGATTTTGTTTTGTGTCTTGATTTGGCAAAAACTTCAAACTGAAAGGACTTTCTTGTTCACTAAATCTATACGATAATCTTGAGAATTATCTGTGGTATTTGATGATCATAAGCGCGGCTGAACCCCTGTTATTACAGGACAAAAACTAAACTAAACGTAGTGTGATTGTTGAAAGTCTTTAAATCAAGACTTTTTTTTTTTTTTTTTTTACTGTAATTCACTGTAAACAATTTCATCAAGCAACAATGAGCCCGATCTGTTCAGCTCCACAATGGAGGAGAACTAATAGATTAAGAAAATTCTTTTGTTTTTCGTTAAGTAATGGCACATATTTGTTCAACTGATCAGAAAAATAAGAAAAAGGCAGCATTAAGTTTTGCTTTAGCTGGCCAGAGCTCCTCCAGGCTGCTCTGTTGTCTTCCGGCTCAGCTTTACGTGTCCAGTGCTGCCTGCGCTTTCTGAACCGCAGCCTCCAGCATTGTGTGGTCACTGAGCAGCTGCTGGAGAACATCTGGGTCCATCTCCAAGAGCATACCTGCAAACGTGCACAGCAACATGACCTCAGATATCTGTACATATCCACAAAAAGCTCCACGCAATAAGCAGAGCTTCTAGAGATGTTGCATTTTGGATGGCTGATGTCAGATCACCTGTGATATCATTTGCATGAACTGGATCCATCTCCTCCACCAGTGAGAAGAGTTTCTCCCCCAGCCTGTCTTTTTCTTCAGCCTCTGATGAGTCACTGACATCCGTCTCCTCCACATTCTGCCTGTGGGAAGGCAGTCAATAACATTAATATTTTCTCATACAAATCTAAACTTCTACTGATCCTGTATGGTAACTTAATGCGGTTTAAAATGAAAGGAATGTGAAAGCACGTATGCAGAAAATGAAATGAATCTGCAAATACCATGAGGATGTATGGGTATGTTCTACAGACACCGTACGAACCCTTTTAGTGTCTTCAGAGAGAGATTCACCTGCTCCTCCAGCAGTTTGGGGTCTGAAAGAAGGTGCAAAACAGCATCTCTGTGCTGCTCCAGAAGCATCCCTGTGAAAATAAAAACAAACAGAAAAATCTTGTTATATCAATACTAATTAACTCACCTGGCTTCTTTGTTGAATAAATCATCAAGATGAGGGCTTGATTTATTGTTTAAATGACCTTGAACTGATATTAACAAATTTACACTGATAAGCCAAAAAATTAAAAAAAAATTTTTTTCTTTCTGTAATAATCAGCTGGAAAAGAATCTGCTTCCTTTTACTCACATGGATGTTATTTTGGCACTTACAAACCAGACCCTGCCTGCAATTCAGCAGCCTGGATGGCTTTATTCTATTACTTTTTGGTGTCTATAACTTATATTAAGGTCATTCATTAAGAGCCTCCAAAAAAAACAAAAACAAAAAAACATAATAATAACAATAGTAATAATAATGAGAGGAAGAATAATAATAACAACAAGTAGTAGTAGTAGTAATTGTTTTTTTCACTACCTTGAAGATTCAGCAAACGTATTTTTCCATGACTATTAAGGCTGAACGACATGGCCAAAATATATATCACAATATACTTCTTAATTTTTGTCGATACAATATGATACCGATATCAATGTAAAAAATATGAAAACCACAGAGAAACCGCTAAGAATGTCCAGAAAGTACTGTAATTATACCCAAAAATCTTAGAAGAAACTGTCAAATCCATTAAGCCTTGTCCTATATCATGTTTAAGATCCAAAAATGCTAAAAATGTTCACATTTTATTTAAATTCGTACTGAAGAAACATGACATTACGATCAAACAAACAAACTTTGTCAAAAATAGGAATAATGTATATGAAAATATTGAAAATGTGTTTAAAATTCATATAGTCATTATTGAAACATTTTATACCGTGACATATATTGTTATTATTATTATTGTCTAGGCTTAATGACTATAAAAACAAAAATGTTCCACCGTATAACAGTTTTCTTGAAGATTGTAAGTCAGCCATTGGCGACTGCCTACAACACCTGGCTGAGAACAGTATTTTATCAAACTGAAGAAAAAGGTTTCCACCAGTCTTCTCTTAATGTTATCATCTGTTAAATTCTAAATTGAGCTAATGTGATGCAAGGAAGTACTCAAATCAGCTTGAAATAAAGCAGCTTGATCGTTTTCAACATATTCACTCACCTGTGATTTTCTGGGAATGGCCAGTATTGTAAACTTCCACCAGTTCAAACAACTGTTCCCCAAGAGAGTCAGATGACACAGACGCATTGTCTTCATCCTTATATGATGGTTCACTGTTTTAAAAAATGAAAATAAATCACACAACCATGACAATACTCAATATAAAAGGGATATAACACTAAAACAAACACCAGAACTGTCGTTCTTGAATAGATTGGTGTGGAGCTTTGATGTGTAAACTGTTCCTCAATCCCACAATAATAATTTGAAGATCAGTTACATAAATACTGAAATATCCTCCACATGCTACACAACGTAACAGGAATGATATATTGCATTAAACAGCTGCCATACTCCTCGGCTGGGGATGTAGGTTCAGAGACCATTATTATACCTCTACCATACCTGCACTCTGCTTCCAGCTGCAGGGCTCTGAGGGCTTTGTCCAAAGCTGTGGTCAGCATTGTCTCATCCTGCAACATCTGCCTCAGCACAGGTGCAGGCAGCTCCAGCAGCATACCTGCGACACAGACAGGGGCAGAAGTTGCTGTCATATATCAGCATTAGGGTCTCTCTTTTTTTTCTTCCCTTTTTAAATATGCTTAAGGACCGGTCTCCCACACAAGTGCCCTTACCTGTGAGTTTCCCAGCATCATCCTCGTGTTTGTTGTAGATGAGACTGTACAGCTGTTCACCCAGAGCATCCAGGTCTTCTTCTTCCTCCATGCTCGAGACTCACACATCAAACCGCTGCTTTCACCTGAAGGTGTAACGTCATGATAATCGCTTTTCCAGATGACTGTCACCTTTGACAACTTTCTTTTTCGTTTACATCCTCCAATCACGTCAACATTTCAGCTGAATACTTTCTCCAAAATAAATAAAATCCAAAAATAAATATGTAATTTAATCAATGACACTCATCGTATTTGCTGTGCACCTAATGTACACGTGCTTTTAATACAATATGACATAATGTGCAAAAGTTGAGCGTTAAATCAAAATTGTTCTGACGGCTGTCTGTAAACACGAGGCGCACGTTGATGACGACCAGAGGCAGAGCGGAGTATGTCTCCTTCCGCTAATGTTAAGTGCCAAAAAGTAGTGCTTTATAAAGTGACACTTTATATATTCTGGTGTCAGAATATCTATGAGGAATACTGCATCATATTCTTTTCGTGTGAATTCATGGTATATGCGCAACTGCATAGTTAACATTATTATTATTTTTTAATCAAAAGACAGCTAGTCACGCGTATGGATTTCGTACTTAGTCTGTGTAATGCGGTTTCCGCTTTCTCTGGTCCTTTTCCTCCGCTAAAAGGTAACGTGGTCGCTTCGGCTGTTAACGGCCGGTTCGAAAAAAAGGATTTATTCTCGTTCTGTGAATGCGTTTACGTTTATAAAACACTATAATATTGTTGTAAATGGTGTTGTACACTTCATGTGGCCGGGAATATCCCCCCTTGGTGCACATATAAAGAGATAAACGTGTAAGCACGTCGCTCCCATTTAGGCCTCGTTGTGTTTCGGAGCTAATGTTAGCGAGCTGTGCCCGGCTAAAGTAGTGTTTAATGTGGTAAAAAAAAGCGACCCGGTTAATGATGTCGCTTTGGTGTACTGTCTCCCAAATCAATGGTTTAATTGGTTCAAATCGAGAAACTGAAAAGTATTAAGCTAATTGAGAAAGTGTTTGAAAGACGTGTGTCGTTTGTGAGCGGTGACTAATTTAAAATGTCAGCAATATCTGCCACATCTGACGAATTTTTGACATCTTTTCCAGGTTCATCATGTCGTCCCATTTGCAGTGGATGGTCATCAGGAACTGCTCCAGCTTCCTCATCAAGAGGAACGGACAGACCTACAGCACTGTAAGTAAACGGCCGAGGCAGGTTATCCTGCATCAGGGTGCTGTATCCAGGCAGTATGGCATTCAATTAACTATCTGTAATTAAAGTGTGCTGTGGCTGTCTGCAAAGTTGTTTCTGTAAAGTGAATAAATCCACTCTTGCATGCCCCTTGTAGGTCACCTTCTCACCATGTTTATGAACTTAAGAGGAAATTATGACACCCTCACCATTCTAAGGGGAAATTTGATTATATAGTATCATATGTAGCCTCATTGGCTGCTGCTGGCTCTGTGAGAAAACATGTTACACTTACTACATTGTGTAGAGCAGCTCAAATAAATGTGTATTAAAACTTTCTGGGTATGATGTATGGACTTATTGGACTTACATACTCTGGATCAAGAATTTCCTGGAAACTACTAGAAAGTGACTTTAGCTCTTAAAATGTAGAGCCCCTTTTCTGTTAATGGTCTCCATGGCTCCACTTAGATGTGAAGTGTATTGGCTCCTATACTCGTTAGAATTTTGGGCTGTCTCCGATGAAAGAATCGTGGGGATGTCGTCAGTCAGAATTGGCTGTCCTGCATCCTACAATGTGCAGACGGCAGTTGCACTGACCAAAGACTGACATTTATTTCTTACTGTGGCAGGAATCCTACAAATCTGTCTACTTACTCACCAATTAAAATGCAGCTTGAAATGACATGTTAATTACTGCAAAGTAGTGCAATTCCAAAGGAAAAATGAGAATCCAAAGTTGGCCTCTGCTCTCTAACCAGGACGGGGAACAGAGTAGTTTATTTTCAAGTGTGGACTGTCACCATATACTGATTACACAGTTCTACATCTGTCCCCATTTCTACATCAGTCATATCCTATGATTGACATCAAGCTTTTATCTTGGTGGGGGGTCCGTTGGGACACTGTTTAAAAAAAAAAAAAAAAAATAGACGGCCTAATTCCTGCTCAGCATGGTTGCTTTCTAAAATGTCCGTCAAAACAAGGAGATGATATTCTTCCTTAAACTTGCATACATTTGCATTTTATTTTAATTTGCCACGTAAACATATTTTTAACAATGTAACTGTAAAGTTTCCCTTTCTGTTCAGTCACATTTTCTAAGCTGTTCAGTGGGTTTATGTGGGTATAATGTCCTTGTTTTGCAGGAGCCCAACAACCTGAAGTCCAGGAACTCTTTCCGCTACAATGGTTTGGTGCACAAGAAGACTGTTGGTGTGCAGCCAGCTGCCGATGGCAAGGGTGTTGTTGTGGTGCTGAAGAAGCGCACAGGTAAAAATACAGTCCCATTCATGTAACAATTTGAGTCTAAATGATACCAAGATTTTGTTAAAACTTAACAGGAAGGCAAATTTTGTCATCTTTTATGCACATTAAGTGTGCGTTTACTTCCAGGTATTCAAAGTACAGCTGACAGTTCTCTTACTTAAATCTCCAAAGCTGGAGTTCACTTCTACAGTGGCTCATTTTTAGCACCAGAGTGCTCTTCTCGTCCACTGTAAGGACAAGAAATAGGATTGATGCGACATGTATGAACACTGCACTGATAAAGATGTAGGACCAATTTTTTTGGTGTAAACTGTTGTTTTTGAAACATTATGCTTGTATGTACAGCTCAGAATTCTTTCTGTTTTTAATATTGCACAGGCCAGCACAAACCTGTCAACTCTTACGAAAAGATCACCATCAACAAGAACTCCCGTGCCACCCTCAACAGCCTGAGGCACATCATTCGCAAGAACAACTACAGGAATGACCTGCGCATGGTGAGCTTAATATAGTTTTTAAAAGGCAAAATCTTCATTTTAACTTGTGATCAATCTCATTTAACCATGTAAGATTTCTAAAACCTAAGCATGTATTTGCTTCCGTAGGCTGCTCTGCGTCGTGCCAGTGCTATTCTGAAGAGCCAGAAGCCCGTTGTGGTGAAAAAGAAGCGCACCAGGGCTGCCAAGACGGCATAAACTGATACGCATGATAAATAAATAAAAGCTTTTTGTTTGGAAAAAAAACAAAACCCTATTGTCTTGAGTCTTATCTTGCTTTGGCTTCTTACAACATATGCAGGAATATACAAAAACAGGATAATAGGGTGTCGTTTCCTCTGATGTGCTAGACATCACTCGACCTAATGTGAATGATTTTGCAGAAACAAATGGGTCACCAAGTGGACAATTGGTTTTACTGACCTGTTTCTAACTTTGTGCATACCAGGTCAAACTTTAGAGGTTGAAAATGTCTGTCAGGGTTGACTTGAAGTGATTTAAAGGTGTTAACCCTCACAGATTAAACAACATTAATCTGTAATGTAATTCAGGGGTTGAAGTATTTTTTTTATATAAGTGTCTACAATCTTTATCTGCACATCAAAGAACTTTTGGTTGGATTAACGTGCAATATTGATATCGGTTTAATTACATCCTGTAGAAATCATATACTATTTAAACACCAGTATGGGGGGTGCATTGATTATCTGAGCAACCCTTTGGGTGTTGCTTTTGACCCATTTGATTCATTAAACCTGTACACCCTGCTGCATATTTTGTAATTGTATAGAAAATATACTTTAATGTAAAGAAAGTCCTACTGAAGCAGGCGTTGGGCAGATGTAGTCACTGATGTGGAATCATTAAATGGATTTTAAAGCAGCCCCACTGGCTGCTTTCCATCCGTGGCTTTGGAATTAATGATCCAACTGTTGTCACTCCCCACCCCTGCTGGGTCAGAGCCCGTTCAGCTTCCTGCAACAATCATGACATTCAGATCTAACCATGAAGGGGATGCCCCGGTGTCGGTGAAGATGTGACTGAGCCTGTGTGCGGCGACCACTATGAGGACTGCGCTTCTGGTTCCCCTGACCCTGCTGGTGTTGGGAAGTCGGTGCTTTGAGTTACAGGATACCATCCATACGTTGATAGAGGAGAACATCCACCTCCACGACCAGCTGGAGAACCTCACCCAGGCTCTCAGGGAGCTCAAACGCATGCTCTGGCAACACGCAAATGGTACAACTACCTCTTCATCTTTTATACAAATATCTAAAATGTAAATAGAGGTATAAGAAGAAAATCAGCAACATTACTTGCACAATTTTGGCTTGTACTCTAAGATGACATGTTTAAGAGCGCAGCTCTGAATTTCAGTTCTATTTTTCTTTGTCAGTAAAAGCTCTGAATCAAATAGAAAGCATGGCGTATAATATGTGTGAAGATCACTTTTAAAATGCACGGGGATTTTATGAAATCCTGGCATTCAAGGTCAAAGCAGCTGTTTCATTAAATGATCATGTTAGGTCCTTTAATCCGTTTCCCTGCTGTCTTAACTCACTCACGCACACACCCGTCCAAAACAGCGTTTGACTTCCTACAGGGTTGCCACTCTCACAGGTATGTAACATACATTTTGCCTTGCAAATATATCAAAAAGTGGTCTGTGTTGCAATTGCAGAACCGGAGCATGACGGCCATCATGACGAGGATGCTCAGCATCTGTGGGAAGAGTGGTCTCAACACGGTGCGTATCTCTCCAGCTGACTCAAAAACGTTTATCAGGCAGCGGCTGCGTTTGCAGGACTGAGCATTAAGCATTGATATCAGGGCCATGCAGGTGAAAGTAAACCAAAAATGAGCTTACAATTCATCAGATGAAACTCTGAACCCCGTATGAGATAATGAGATTGTATTTTTTTTCCCCTTCGTGGCAGGCGTGAGTGCAGAAACTCATCTGCTGCTGGAGCATGCCTTTTGTGGACATGAGCTGCACGACTCAGCGGCCCCCCTCCATGAAGAAACAGGCCTGCTGCTGCTGGTGCTGACCTGCCTCACCCTGCTGCTGGTGACCTGTTTGTAGGCTACATTAGCCTAATGTCAGAACTGTATCTGTAGTCCATGATGTTCAGTTTTACATACAAGGCCAGGTTAGTCATTTTTAGCCAGTGGTAATAATGCGGTGGAATTTGATCGGGTCGTGACTTCTGATGTCGCAGGGATCACTGCATCCTTGCTCTCATCCCTGTTCCGAATGATTATTGAGCCAAAACGGATTCAATGAGATGACCTATCAGTTCGTATTAGATACATCACCTCTGACGCAGCCACTGAACTGAACTGAACTGGAAGGTTGATGCTGGTGTGTCAGAGCAGAACAGATGAATCATGGGAGCTAACTGGTGGCTTGTCTCACTAACATAATGTATTAATTTCTTTTTTTTTTTTTTTTAAAGAAGCTATTTTTCAACTTAAATAAAGCTACATTGCTGTTTTTTGTATTCTTTTTGACTGCTTGGTAGTTAGATCTTAATACAGGTTCAATTATTTTAAAGCCAGTCTGCTAAAATATTGTTTTTGACCACATGGGGGCAGCATATCAAAGATAGCTTATGTGTCAGCCCCTGCTGCAAGACAGAACAAAGTGCACCTCTAAAGGGAAAAAGTGGAATAACACGTGCCTGACCTCATTAAGACTGATTTATGCTTCTCTGTAGCAGCTGCACACAAGTCCTACTTTTGTACATCTTGCAAAAAGGTGGGACAAAGCTATAAAAGCCACAGGAGAACTGTTAGTCAAGCACATCAAATGAGGTCTCGGCATAAATTTATATGAAGTGGTACAAAAAAAAAAAGAAAGAAATGACTGTCTGTACAGATGTCATGGATGTAAAATGAAAGATTTTTGTCCCAGGCTATAAATATTTTAAATTCTGCTACAAAGTTGGCACTTTTAACATCTAGGTCTGTGGAGATTTGCTGTTTTGGAGCCTGTACCTAGTGGTCAGTCAAGGAACTGCAATAACACGTACTTCCTGGATGAGCTTCAGCCTTGAAGTGGGATGGTTGCCGCTTGGCTGTAGCTTGCACTGCTAAGCCCCTTTATATAGCTCAGACGTGACAACTGAGCACTAAAAAGTATATTTTATTTGAGCTGGCGCTAATAAATGCTGAGCATCAGTCATTTCTATAGACATCACAAGAAACTATCACTCTACCCAACCTGAAAGCAACAATGAAGAAGTAGCAGTAGGAAATACGAAGAAGAACAAATCTACAAAGCAGACGGATCATACTTCTTGTGGTCCGCAGTGACAACTGGAGAGTGGTGCAACATCAGGGTCTGGCCAAGGGCTGACCCCCAGGGAGAGGCTAAACTATCACTTTGACGCAGAAGCATTAGTCAGTCTTTAGCACAGTACTGTCAGTTGCTCTCTTGTTAACACAGCAGATCAACATGCCTCATGTTGTCAGAAGTGGTACTGCTGCATAGAATGGCTTTAAGTGACTACAATCACTTAATGTAACTGTTATAATTCCTTCCATTCATTTTTATTAAAAAAACTGAAATGAACAAAACATTTTTCAGTGTTTGCACGGGCCTACTTTCCTGATTTCAGTTCAGTTTTACCTCAAGGCCCATGTTGTAAAACTTAATTGAATACATGATTAACCTCTGATGAAATTAACATTATGGATGTTGTATTTACAGCAGAATGAAGGCAGCCAAGTGCGATATTACCATTCATTTAAAACTAATAGTGCTACAACATTCACCAAAAAAAGGGCAAGTTAACAGAGATCATTTATATGAAATTAAGGATAAGCCCTAAGATGATTTCATTGTGAACCCTTTAATCAGTATTAATTGATAATGTTGAACAGTTTCTGCCTGGTAAGATAAGTGAAAGTGGACAGCTTCTGATGTTTGGAGCTTACCTGGTGGTTCATCGTTACTTAAACACAAGTCTACTGTCTACAAGTCCTGTAAAGCTGAGGGACACTTCTCATCCATGTAATAACTCATGTTAAAAATGAATTCCTGCTTTGGAAAAGAAAAGAAAGTGAATCCAAACATGTTGCAGTTTATTTTCCCCACTATCTGAAATGGTACAGCACATAGAAAAGTTATAAAATTAACTAAAGGTCAGTCTGGGCTGAAGGTTTTTGTTGTTGTTTTTTAAATTCTGCAACGGCAAACACAGATAAAGTGGAGACTTACGTGAAACAAAGCAAGGGAATGTGTTTTAACACGACAAATAAATATCCGACAGTCACAGATCCCCCAAAAAAAAAAAAAAAAGGCTACAGCACCTACAGAATTTCCAATCTGCATAACATGATTATCATAGTAGCTAATATTAAATGTAACTCATGTTTACGATGGAATGATGTGAAACTGCTGTCTCTGTAATATGTTATATTACATTTGGTTCTGCTTTAATTGGTTGTGTGTTTCTGTGTGAGGTGCTAACATGTCGATCCTGGCTCGGTCCATAATCACTACAGGGGGTCCACAGACATTAAAATATGATGGATGGTCCATGCAGCTTGAATATGCACATTTTCCAAGCAAATAAAGCATGTCATAGTATGTCTCTAGTCTATATCCAGGTCAGAGTCTTCATCACTCACGTTGCTCTGTATGATGGCTCCATTGCGAATTGTCTTTGGAACGATTGGGGGCTTCTCGGGCAGCAGGCCGTACTCCTGCAGGAGAGCCTCCACGTCCACAGCAAAGAAGTCTTCCCCAAGCTGGTCGGTGAGCCGCACAAAGTTCCCAATCAGGTCCCCTCCTTTGTAAACGAGCAGGGCAGGCAGAGCACTGTCTCTGAACAATGCGCTGGTGCTGATGGCTGAGCTGCGCACGCTGCAGAACTTTACCAGAGGGTATTCCTGCGCCAGACACAGCAGGCTGCCGCTCATGGCCTCGCAGCCCGGGACGTCCGGCTCATAGATGTGGATCATGATCAGCGTGCTTTTGTCCTCTTTGTCTAAAGCCTCCAGGAAGTCCTCGCCGCTACTAAGCTCGTAGACCTGCTCGAAGCGCTTTCCGCGACAGAACTGGCGCCGCATCTCCTCGATGCGCTGCATACGGTACTGCTGGAGGAAATCTTCATCATCCTCCTCCTCCTGGAGCATGTTATACTCTTGCATGGTCATCTGGGAAGCACACAGCGAAAACAAACAAACAATTACTACAACATCTGAGAGATATGCTTACCTTGATCAGACTTAGACCATTTTAATTTCTGTCAAACTAAAAATCTGTTACAGCTCACATATAGTGAAAATGGGAAAACATAAGGCCCAATTCTGATTAAAGATATATCAGAATATCTGTATTTTGGTAGATATGCTGATTATAGACTTAACTAATCAACAATTAGACATTTGGGGAAAATAAAGAGAATGCTATCACAGGAATTATAACTACATTAAGCATGTAAACTGTAATTGATAAATAGTTGGTATTTTGCCTTTTTTCATCAAGAGCACCATAAGTGTAGACTAGTCCCAAACGCATGTTACATATTCTAATAGTTATTTTAAGCTCAGGGGCTTTTCATTAGTATGATTGCAGCCCCCATCCTCCTTACTTTTCCTTGGATCTTTTCTTGCAGCTCTTTCTTTTTCTCTTCGTCTTTTTGCAGGTCGAGGTCAGAGCGGCAGCTCATCGACAGCTTCTTTATCAGTCTTTCCATCTCTTTCTTCTGCTCTTGTTTCTGTTCCACCTCCAGCTGCTTGTACTTCCTCCAGTCATTGATCACACCCTTGGGCCCTGAGTTGGAAAAGCCATCACATTGTTCTTAAATTCATAGAGAAGTGATTGATCTAAATGAGGCAAAAGCAAAGCAGTGGAACGCCAGGATCTGTGGCTTTTGAGATGAATAAAAATGTGAACAGTTAGATACCGCTTGGCAAAGTTGAGTTCTTTTCAAACCTTATGGTAAAAACTAACCTTTCAGCATATTTTTCAAAAACTATCCAAGCATCTGTGTTACCTGTGTTGACGGCGCTTCCATCTGCACTGTAGTCCATCTCGGGTTCATCGACATTGGCATCACGGATTGTCTTTCTTTCTCCATCTTCATCGTCGTTATCACTGCCTTCATCCTCACTGCTGCTGTAGTAGTACTGCAGCTTCTCCCCCAGCAGCTTGTCATCCAGAGTCGTCATGGCAACGGTTTAACTGTGGGGGAAGCAGACCGCCAAGTGCATCTAATAGATATGTAATATTCCACACATTTTTTAAAAAAGTGCAAAATCTTATATTTATACCAACCAAATATTGCCACTCTCTTTGTTACAGTTTGCTCAGCTTAACAACACATTATGCTAATACTAAAACAAAAATAACAATAATCCAGAGTGACAGACATCCGCGAATCTAAGGGGGTTATTTTAAAAAAATGGGACATCTTATATTAAGCTGAGCAGTTCATTAAACCTTTTATGGTTCACTGATCCGCGTCTAATCCTGCCTGTGAACAGATGGACAGAAAAGTAGACAAACACTGTTGGCAATATCGCTTTCTCTTTTCTGACACCGGTTTTGTTTTTACAACGAATAAATAAACAAATAGATAAAAAATGATTATTTTTAGCTACTTTGTTCAGTCGTTATATCGTGACACTAAAAGAATATTTCAACAGATCCATGAATTATTTAGACGTGAACGGTTGCTAGAAGGCCTGCAGGGAAATCATATATATCATGTATCAGCGCTTAAATGACGCTATTTCCTCAAATGTTCCCATCCCGTTTCTGTGAAGATCATAAAGGCGGTCCACTTATCTTTACGATAAAAGTGGGACATGATCAGAAGTTAGAAGAAGCTTCTGTCATAAAGTGATTTATTTATTTTTTTTAAGATTAGCATTAGCCGAGGGGCTAGCTGGTTTGCATATGTTGAGTTCCGGTGAGAATCATCGGTATCCGTGGTGTCTAGAGGACGTTAAATTCATATCACTTATACTACTTTAATAGTTACCCGCGGACAGTTTCTTACCTTGTCTCTGTAGCAGTAGAGGATACAAATATTCACCTGCTTCAACGTTCACTTCTGCTAATCTAGTTTAGCTGTCAGAAGCCACGCCCCTCGCCAGACTGCGATGCCTTCAGGAACCACAGAGATATCGGAAGTGTTGAACACTGAAAATACAAAGCTCGTGAAAGCCTTTTTTCCGAGGAAGAGACCACACACTGCTCTCTAAAATAGTATAATTAGTTACATTTCTAATGGAGAGATAATACTTTTTACTCCACTTCATGTACTACATGTAGCCTAGATACTATTGGGTACTTTATGTGTGGGCAAAGCCTGCTGAGTGTATTCTTATAGTGGATTTATACTGGATTTAGAGTTTATTTGCAAAAACAGATTAAAAACTGGTCTTACTTTTGCATATGTTGCTTTTCATGGCCACAAAAAAAATTTACATTTTTTTTTTCTGCATTTTGTTAAGTGTGAAATAAATTGATGAATGCTCTCGTGCTCAAATTTATTGCTGTTTCCCAAACACAGAGACCAAAAATAAATTACAGTTAATCACATTTTTCATTATTGGAGTTGTCTGTTCTTGCAAATGAACTGTGTTGCAATATAAAGATATCTCTATCTATCTATCTATCTATCTATCTATCTATCTATCTATCTATATACATATATATATATATATATATATATATATATAACATACTGCATATCTTTATGAATGACTACTGATGACATAAAATGAGTAAGAGGAACTAAAGGTTACACTATGCAGATGCAGGCACATCTGGAGGAAAGACTAGTAGGGTGAGATGGCCGAGGATAAACAGCTAAAGCAGGAGAACAAATGAGCCTGGCAGACCTCAGGGTTAGGACACAGTTCATGCAAAGACCGCAAACAAAAAAACATGCTAAAGTGTGTACCAGTACACGCTCAGACGGATATGCAACCAGACATTTTCACTTATAAGCTCGGGAGGAGAATAGCTTCAGACGGGGGTGATCATGCATAATAATGCTGGGACTGTTCAGACAAAAGAGCACAGGAAGGAGGAGGAGAAGTTGGCAGACATGAGATGTGTGGACTTTCTCCAAAAGAAACTAATAGATGAAAAGGAAATGTTCTCCACAGACTGTCCACCAATAGAGTCAGAAAAATAAACAATCTGGCACTTCCTTAATCTTAAAAAAAGGTGAACATTTGAAACTGATTTCTTTTTCAGTTTTCTGTGTTTCCTATTTCACATTTTGTGACCTCTTCAAGAGCACAAACAGAATACGAAGCAGATTGCAGATAACTCAAGAAAGAGAGAACATTGGGGATCACTGAATGAGGACCAAGCAAGAAAAATACACAGTATATAGAAATAGAAACACTTAAAATATAGCAGATTGTGATAAGAACACAAGCTGTAGATTTTGAAATCTTGCAAACTTGTGTTTCTAAACCTCTGACACTTCCTTCTGCCTCTTCGGATAAAAAAGAAAGCAAAGATCAACCAGAAGAAGTAAGAGGAGAGGAAGGACCCCAAAGGGCACCATTATTTACTGATCAGCAAAAACTAATGGAAGTAATGGATATACATCTTTAATTGGAAACATGAGGTCTTGCACTACAAGGGAACAGATGCTTTAAATACGTAACTATTCAGATCAGTGGAAACCTCTCAGGGACAAACCATCATAATATAGTTATGGGACAGCAGCATTTCCGCTGATCGGGGTTCGTTGCACAGGTACTGAGGACATTTTACACATGCATCTTGAAGGGTCTCCAGACTGGTAATATAACAGTTTGCTTTAGCAGCACCACTGGGCCAGAGGGTTCACCAGTGTAGAATTAGGGTAAGAAGCGTGAGTTTTGGCCTCAGCTCAGTTCAGACATTTTACAGCTGGTGAAGCAATGCTATAAAGGTGTAGAGGACACTCACACACCAAATCAGTCATCAGCAGACAAACGCATCCTGTCCACGTGTTTCCTGTCCATACGTACAGCCTACCCCAGCTCGTGTGCTTATTTCGCATTCATATCATGCTTAGAACCCACATCATCTGTTGATAGTGAAGACAGACGGAGCCCATTTCATTTCCACAGTCTGTGTATAAAACAAGAGGCACATAGGAAATGTGCACAAACATATTTACCAAAACAGTGCTGGAAAAAAAAGGTAATGTTGAAAAACTACTTTGTTTTTTTCCGTATAAAGGAACATTTCAATTTTGAATCCATTTCTTCCAAATGTCTGAAACCAAGTTAAAGGATGAATGTCAAAATACATAAGCGATAAAGTATCGTATAGTATATGTGGTGGCATTGCCCTTTGACACAAAGACTGCATCTACTTTCCAACCCTTTAATAGTTTGTTAGATTCTCTTGAATGCTTTGTAGGGTTTCAGAGCAGCTGCCATAAGTTGTTTCTCACAGACGCCCTCTGTCTCATCTGGTAAAATGTTCAGTGAGGTTTACATCTGGTGACTGGCTTGACCAGATAAAGATAATTAATTATCTGCCCCTGGCAAACGGGTCCAATGCGCTGACAGTTCATTTGGGGTTATTGTCTTGTTGCAGTTAATTTCTGACCAGTTTGGCTGGTGGGATTCTTTTGACTCAGGCGTAT
Source organism: Arrhamphus sclerolepis (assembly GCA_037176975.1). NCBI lineage: Eukaryota > Metazoa > Chordata > Actinopteri > Beloniformes > Hemiramphidae > Arrhamphus > Arrhamphus sclerolepis. Next base: position 5,331,113 of record JBAMYA010000004.1, on the reverse strand, counting down.
CCTATTTTTTAAATTTCTTTTGTTTCAAGGTTTTGTTTGTTTTTGGCTAATATTGCTGCCTTTTTAAAGAAAATTATTTAATGTACTTCAACAGCTGCAACTCAAACTTGCTTATTTGCACAATAGCAGATGGAAGCGACTTTACCCTACAACTAGATTACACCGACAGCACTTGAAGGTAACATGCGTGACGTTGAACGTCGGAAATAGAGATATAGGAAAATGCCTGGAAGCCTAATAAACCTGCAGTTTCCAAACCCGCCACTAGATGGAAACTTGACTGTACTACTGCAATCTAATCAGGTTCCGTCAGCCTCGTTTGTCAAATCTTTAGTACTGAATTTACTTCTCTTTTCCATTTTCTACAAAAAAAAGAAAAACAGAAGAAAAAGTGCCAGTAACAGGAGATGAGGCCACTTCCTCCACCTTTATTAAAACAAGTTACTACAGAGTTTAAAATTCAGACTAAAGCTACTAAAGCCAAAACAAACACCAGATTTACCAGCAGCAGTAGATGAGAAATGGGATTTTAGTTCCTGGCAATATCAATGAATGAATAATCATACAGAAGGCGTGTATTGTTTTAATCCAGTGATTTTTTTTTAAAACCCCGAATACAAAAAAAAAAAAAATCATTAAAAACAAAAGACAGCACAGACATTTATTACCAAACAGTGTGAACTGTGACAGTATTTTAGTCTTCAGGAACGAAACATCTAACAAAAGCCATATGTTCCTCCTCCTCAATGATTTGATGAGGTTTTTTTTCCAAGTGTGAAAGAGAGTCAGTGAGTTTAGGAAGAGCTCAGTTTGATTTCATGCAAAGCTCTGACTGACTCTCCAGCGCACCTCAAACAGGCATTGCTGTTACTAACCTTAAACAAACACTTGCTTTTTGCAGCAGCCTGTTTTGCCTTCCTGTTGGGGTTGTAATAAACATTTCCCTCTGGGCTCTGCGCATTGTCATAGCTCATCAGTGACTTCTTTTCCATCATTCTTTCCTTGCTGCGCTTTTTCCTCTGGTGGAACTCTGAAAGCCACATAAGGACACGTCCTGGTGTTCAGACAGACCAGCTTCTTTAGAGTGGCAGAGTTCACCAAGTCAAAGCCGACCTTGCCGCCAAAGGTGCTGGGCTTCCAGTAATCTGGAGAACATATAGGGTTACCCAGGAGGCCTTTAAGAGAGAAAGGGGCACCCATCTCCACCATGCTCTCTCCAAATATGGTCCCTGGTCTCGTTTTCTCCAACATCAAGCCAGGGTAAAACTCAAGAGCGTCGATATCACCGTAGAACTCTTCAAGGGTGCGGGCTATCTCCTCGTTATCTGCAGAAGGTAAACAGGGACATTAAACAGTCAGCAGCTACACTGAAAATGCAGTACATCCAGCAATTATGATTATATTTCATAGCCATGCAAGTGCCCACACAGCAAAGAATGTTTTGCCCATTTTGGCTTTGACTGACAGCCAAAGCGAATGTGACTGGGTGTTGGCAGCCACATTCGCCAAACCATTATTTCATTTTCTTTGATCCTTTGTGGCAGAATTTTTGTTATCCCATGTCAAAACTAACTAATGAACATGTCAAACACAGGTTTGGCCAGGTTTATGAATTCTGGGGCATATGTTACCCACATAGCACCTAGCTGGCACCTGAGCTGCGAGAGTCAAACGCAGCTCAGATTAGGCCCAAAGCGTCTGCTGTCTGAGGGAGTCTAATGGTGCAGGACGTAGCAGGAGTTGTTGCTGTTGTGAGGTAAATCCACCACTTAGTCCTGACTGAAGTAGCTCTCACTCTGATTACCATGAAAGGACAGTTTTAACATCTGCAGGATGGCAGATGAAGTCTGTGATTCACCCTGACATTTCCTGCAGCACTACTCCCAAGTCAAGATTTTCATTTTTTTTTTGTTTTTTTTTCCAAATTAAACAGACCAGAACACAGTTTTAAAGTTATTTCTTTTCCCCAGATGGAACACGTAGTTGCATATTTTAAGCAGGTGAGCCCTACAAAATCAGATCTGTCCTTTACTCACTGTGTTTAAGAAAAGAAAAAGATTAAAAATCCTAGAAGAGGCTTTTCTATTTCTCCAACTAGTTGACTTTAAATAACTTTAGTTTGGACAGTCGGGATGGATTACATTAACTTTGGTGAACCCCTGACCTCACTTAGCACCATCTTCAGATCAACTTCTTCGTCTGGTTTAGCAGAAAACATCTGCAAGTCATTCCTAGTCTAGTGTAAATGTGACAACAACAACCTTCCTCAGTCCAAGAGAAATTACTTTTTAATGAAGTAATTATGTCATTGAAAGCTAATGTGAAAGTTAGAGGGCACATCTGGAATGAAATGATTGAAAAAACAAAACAAAACACCTGACAACATGAAGCATGCCCTGCAAAAAGGGGATTTCTGATGACATATGATCAAGAGTGGTTGACCTGCAAAAGGATGGAAAAGCATGCAAAATAACTTCAAAGTGTTTAGGTATCCATAGACGGTTAGATAAATTGTTTACTAATGGAGAAAGTTTAGGATGATGTTTAGTACACCTCCTCCCAAAAGTGGGTGCCCAGCCAAGATGACTCCAGAGTTTCCTCCATGAGGTAAGAAAAACCCACAATTAACAACTAAAGGCTGGGAGGCACCACTGGAACTGATCATGAGTCCACCGTACAGACGTCAGTGAGGATGTCCATGGCAGAAGACTATGGAGGAAGCTACGGCTTTATTTTCTTTCATGCTTTTGTGTTTTAAATGCTCTGCACTTGATGCCCGCCAGTGAGAATCTCGGTAACATTTACAACACAACCTGGAAAATGTCAAGGTAAAACTCCCCCTTGGGAAGAAACCTTGAGCAGGACTCAGCTCAAAGGGGGGACCCTCCTGTCTGCGTCGTGTTCATCAATAATTGTGATTTAGATGGAAAGCAGATCACATTCTACATCACATTAATGCAGAAAAATAGTTAATTCCCAGATGATCATGTTATCTTTCCTTGCTAATGAAACACTTAAAAAGAGAACGTTCTACCTTCCCGTAATTTCCCCAAACCCACGATATTAAACTGTGCAAATGAGGCTGAAAAACGGTTTATTTTTCCACCAAAACTTTAATGTTACTGAGGTGAGGCCAACGCTTCCCTTCACTTGCTTTACGTGTTCTGCGTGTGAGTTCACAGATGTTCAGGTTTCCAAACCCTCCCAACAACAAAAAAGAAAAAAGCTCCACGCTGCAGGGAAGCGCGACTGCTCACCCTTCTGTACAAAATAAATAACTATATGCTACAGAATCCATAATATTTTCAGCAACATGGCCAGTGAAGAATGAATTCTTGGTTTGATGCCTTCAGAAACATCTGCTAAACATTCGTCTGTCAGCATTTGTGAAAAGTGAAAAGTCAGAAGTCTGTGTTCTGCAAATAAAACCAACAACCTCACCAGCCTGCTAAGAGGTTGAACCTGTGCTCCACAGTTGTACTTCTCCAACTGAATTTGGTATGAAAGCAGTCAAATAATAAAATACTTCTGAGTTTTATTTTATAATAAAGTATCATAATCTCACAGACTCTCTAGAGGAGGTGTCCAGTTTAGTACAAGAAGCTTTTTAAGCCAACAGTAACCAAATCAAAAACTAAAGTGCTTGATTTAAAAAAAAAAAAAATTCTTTTGAGCTCTGAAATTAAGATAACTTGAAGAATTTTAATAGAAAGTTATAACAATGTAATAAAGTATTTAAAGGGAACACTTCTTCCAGGAATTCATGCTTGTCTCTTCACATGAACTTGCAAAAAAGGTCGTAAATCTCATTCTCTGAAGTGCAGACTTTGAGTTGTGTTGGCTGCATGGACACACACACACACACACACACACACAGAGCTGTTTGTCTTACCAGTGAATTGTGTGAATGACGTGTACGGCTCGAGGTTAAAGCGTTTTCTGTACTCGTTGAAAGGCTGGACCCGGAGTTGGCGGGATTCCTTTATTGCGCTCACGGCTACGTGGGTCACTACAGCGTTGATGTTGTGGCCTCCACCTATCTGCAGGGCAGATGTTTGAGACTTAATGATTTACATCTAAAAAAACAATCAAAAATATTCATGAAAAAATAATCTGGTGTGTGAGATGCAGACAAAGTGACAAATGAGAAAATGTCTTTTCTCAAACATCCACTTCAGCCAGAAGCTCTTTTTCTTTATGATTTGATCTGTCACTTGTGCAGCATTTGCGTGCTTGTTTCGTTCTTAAAGAGGCTTAAAGATGATGTTAAACAACTCTGTTATTGGTTGCATCATGAAACCTACAAGACAGGTGAGTAGTTTTTCCACATAGCCACTTACATTTAATTTCCACCTTTTTTATTTTTTCCCAAGCATCTAAAATGTTTTAGTAGCTACTACCAACTGTTTTCTGATATCACACTGACTTGTTTTGTTTTTTTAAAAGGTTTATTCTGGGTTCAGTCCAGCATAAAACATTAGCGTGGAGATAACCTGCACCAACATCATCTTATCTCATTCTCACTCTAATCACATATAAAGCACTAATGCACAAAACAGGAAAACTTGGTGTGAATGCCAAAACAGTCCTTGAGCTTCAGATAACGCTCCAGGTTCTGACATGGCGGTGAGAGGTTCAAGTGAAACACGAGCATATTCATGAAAGTACTTATTTATGTAATCTCTGCAGTCTGTTACCTGGCCGGCAGTCTGCCGAGAGAAAGCGTACACCAGCTTGTCCACGCCGTAGTGTGTGAGAACGGACGTGTTGAAGAGGAACTGCTTGTACGACAGCTCATCTCCACTTATATGGAAACTGTCGGGCATCAATGGATGCCAGTGGTAAAGCTGGCTGAACTCCAGTGATATGCGGTTCCCATACTGGAAGGGTGAGCTAAACAGTAGCGTGGGATCAAACTTCAGCTGCAGCATGTAGCCGCTGAGGTGCTGCACGTACTCTTCTATCACGATCCGAATGGTTTCACCTTAGAGGAGAAGAAGAAGAGACGCAGAGACAGACAAAGTTGAAAAAATAAAACCTGGTGCACAAATGAAACTGGCAGAGGTCAAACTAACACATGCCTATATATGCATATATATATATATAATATATGCATATATGAAGGTTTAACCCCAGACATACTTTTCTCCCATTAGAAATCGAGCAAATTGTTTAAAAAAAAGAAAAGAAAAGAAAAAAAAAAGGGCACAATGTGTCTCCTGACCAGGAAGCTCTCTCCGTCACAGGGTCCTGGTCAGATCCAAAACTCACATCCGATTTAAAAAAACAAGACCGTACAACCTAAAGCCAACGTAAATATTTCAAACGCATAGTCAACAGACCAGACTATGTGCTTATAACAGACTCAAGTTAGTTTTCCCACTTTGAGCGGTTTGTTTTATCTTGAGTAAAGACAGTAATGGCAGAGACCAGAACAAACAAGAACCCCACCCCCGACCAAAGAAAATGAGCTGGCCTCCGTCCAAATCAGTGTGTGAACTGGTGTGGTCCCTTCTAGTGAACCAGAGGCTTGGAGCACTGAACAAACTTAAGATTTTGTCATGTGGTGTGGGGTTGGATGGGGGACCCAAATGCAGGAGAGCAGGCGGGAGGCAGGAGTAATTCAAAACTGATATTTAAAAAGAAAAACCAAAAACGCTGCCGGAGCAGGAAACTACAAAACAAACAAAACTCAAAACCAAAGCAAAGCATAAAAACCACAAACTAACCATGGGCAGCAACATGGGGGGCAAGCAGTACGGACCAGCACAGGGCAGACAAAGACAGGACCTTATATACACAGAGGGGTAAACAGGCCCAAAACAGTTCAGGGGGGCGCCCTCGGCGTTGGGTGCGAAGCCGAGACAGATCCGTTGAGTGCCCACAGCGCCGGACATGGAGCCAAGACAGATCAGGGGGGCACCCTGAGCCAAGAACCGACCACGCCAGAACAGGAACCCATGTGACCAGAGCAGGGACCTGGATGGAGCGTATCTTGACTTCCTCGAAACCTGAGGGTGCGTCGAGCACCTCGGAGACTTGGACCTGGACGGGGGGTGCATCGACCGCCTCGGAGACTTGGACCTGGACAGGGGGTGCGTCGAGCACCTCGGAGACTTGGACCTGGACGGGGGGTGTGTCGACCACCTCGGAGACAGGATGCACAGACAGCCGAGTTCGGGGAGCCGGCTGAGGCGGCTGGGACAGGGACTGAGACTGTGGCTGAGGGAGTGGCGTCTGGGGCTGATTAGTATCAGGGGCCACTGCAGACTTTTGGGATCGGGGGCTTCCTGCCCCTCTTCCTCCTCCTGGAAGATCCCCAACTCTGCAGACTTTCTGGGCCCCCAAACGCCAGCCGAGAGCCCCAAAATGGTGAGTACTGCCCGTACTCGCAATCGAGCCACTCATCCTCACCGGAAGAACAGTCCCAGTCATACCAGTCGATGTCCTTTGGGCAAAAACCAAAAATGCTGCCAGAGCAGGAAACTACAAACAAAACTCAAAACCAAACCAAATCAAATCGCAGTTGTTGTTGCAGAGTTTTAAATATGGCGGGTAAATCAAGCAGTATGCACATACAAATTAAGTAGTACGCATGCACAGATATATTGAGTCTATTTTCTCTCCATAACAATTCCTCGACCCATGAAAATTTTCTCTGAATTTCTCACCAAGCGAACCTATTTTTATGATGCTGACTAGCGTGTCGCGCTCGTCTGCCTGACATGGGGCTTTTCTATTAGCCTGACTGATAAACTAACCAAAGTTTAGTTTCATCCCAATATCTGAAGTTCAATTCACATTTAGTTTGTGGAAATACTTATGCTTCAGATGACCCAGCTTTCCACCAGCACTTAAACGCACCACGACGGACAAATCTGTGGCATAAAGACTCTCAGAACCCCTTGTGCTGATCTGCATGTAAATATTTGTGTGTGTAGGAGGCTTTTTAAATTCGTAATTATCATTTTGTCCTAACTTTGGGCAAGTTATGGACAAAATGTTTGCAAGTCATATTTTACACATACAACTACACAAAGCTACACACAAACAGGTTTACACATGCACAAATCAAGCACACATACAAATTAAGTAGTACTCACGCACAGATATACTGAGTCTATTTTCTCTCCATACGTCACTCTCTGGCCAATCAGTGGCCTGCATCCTGGTGACGTTGCACTTTCGACCCGATTCAGTCCGGCTGGAACCCCAGCCAAGTCAGTTCGAAAAGAACAGGTATGAGCTGGTACTATGACCGAGTAGAAATCCCTTAAAGTGGACCCGAGTCGAGCCAAGTCGAGTCGAGCCGAGTCGAGCAGTCAGGCTACTACTGGAAAAGGGCCATTTGCGTACCTTATTGTAAAGTGTTACCTTACCAGTGAGCATCAATCAGGATTTTACCACTAATTTCTAGTTGAAACTCCAAATTTGTTTAATTAGGAAAACAAACCAAAAAAAACAAAAAAACAACAATATTTCACACAGTGTTGAACTGCTTTCTTCAAACCGTGTCCAGCTCACCGATGATGATGAGGCGTGAGGTCTGGAAAAGCTGCTCGTCGCCCCAGGTGGGGTGCTCAGCCTTCAGGATGTCGCAGACTCGGTTGTGCTCCCTGAGCCACAGCGTGGCGTACATCCCCAGACCTGGGAGCAGTCCAAACACCTCCTGTCCGATGGCCATCTGACGCTCCTCAGGGACCCCAGGAGGGTAGCTCATCTTAACGGGTGCATCAGCGACAGAGGGAGGGTACATCTCTCCATCAATTAACTGGCAGGGAAAGGGAAGAATTAATCATGACATAGCACATGCCAAATGCAAAATGTGAAAGTTTCACTTTCCTATCTGCATTTTATAAAAAAAAAAAAAAAGATTTATGGTGTAATTTTTAATCAGCATAATGAATCTGAAGTGGAGTCATTCAGTATCATTGTTCTGCGTGTTAACACAAGTTGAATTCCTGTAATTGATTTCTTCATCGGCTTGTTTACCTGATATTTCAGTTTTCCATCTTTGAAAAGCCTAAGGGAGAGCTGGCGTTGCAGGTTGTCTCCATAAATGTGTCCTGCATCCACCTGCACGAGTCATAAGAAAACAGCAGAATTATTTATTCGAAGCATTTGGAGTGACACAACACGACCTGTGATTCTGTCCAAAGGCAGAGCAAGTATCCACTTACAAAGTGTGCAAAATAAAAGCGGCGTGTAAAGTAAAGCTCAAAATCCTGATAGCATCTTTTATTTGATAAGGCGCAAATGCTTTGGAAACGCTATGAAAAAACAAACAACAAAAAAAGTGTGAAACAGGTGATGTCATATTCTCCACTCGCCAGGCAGGTCTCTCTCTCTCTCTCTCACTCCGAGTCTTCCAGGGTGTGACAGGAAATGGAGGCCAGCAGGTGTGGCTTGTCACTCATCGAGCTGCTTAAAAGAGACTGAATCGCTCTGGCCGACGCCAGATCGTACTCACTACCAGTGGTAATCGGGTCGCCTCCTTGGGAACTCCTGTTGAAACTTCTGTCTAACAATAACTAACATTTCCTCCTTTTCCAAGAACTACAGCCTTGCTGTGCTTGGGAATCCACATCCTGTCAGCTGGTTGCCTGTCAGCGGATCAGTCCACGTTGCTCCTCGGCCTGTCCACCCTCCAACACCAGTCCAGCAATCATCTCCACTAAACAGGAAAAGGGCTCAGAGAGACGCTCATCAACCAAGAACAACCTGTGGAGAACCTGTACTAGAGATCCAGACAGCCTTTCCCCCACGACTCACGCTCCACTGACAACAGTAGGCAACCTGAACAACTTCCAACCATTCTCATTTCATTCCCGCAGCTTCTTTAACCCGTGTCCTCTCGTTACAGTGACAATTCCGAAGACCAGACTTGAATCCATTTTCCATGTACACTTCCTTCAGAGTTAACAATAAATTACCCAAACTCGCCATCCACTGGAATTAATTTTTGCCTCCACTAGAGTTATTTTCTCGACAGCACGACAGGTGAACTTTATTTAAAATGAAGGCAGCAAATGTACACGTTTGTTGAGGTGCATTTCTCTGAAAACCTGCAACGGGTGGTTCCGGAGATTGTTTAGAGGAACGGCGCTCTTTGATAAAGCATTCAATTGAAGAGGTGTAGAAAATGTGGCTGCTCTGCTAAAATGATCCAAAATGCTACCAAAACCAGAAAGACCTGGAAGGAAACAGAACTACCATTAAAATGGATGAAAGAATAGAAAAATCAGCAAAGACTCAGCTCCAGGGGGATCAAAGATCTAAAGTTACCTGTGAGTGATGTAACAATTAGAAAAGACAACCAATATATCAGCAAGAAGCCCCCGAAAAGTCCTGCTGTTGAATAAAAGTGCATGTTCTGCATTAATGATGTAATGATTTTACCTTCACTTTCTGTAAACCTTCTATTCAAGGTTGGATTTGGAATAGAATGTCCATGCATTTTGGAAATAAAAGCTAGTGTAGGTATTTTTGAGCTCTACTCGCTTGTCTTAAACACTGCTCTTATTTTGAACACAACTGTATCATCATCAGAGGGTCATTATCTCTGTAAACAACCCAGCAGCTAGTCGCCAACACTTGACAGAAGACTCATTTATCATGTGCACGGCCTGTGAGATGGAAATTCCATCAGTCCTCAAGGATCTGGAACTCTCTGATTGCATGCAGCACAAAAAATTTGTAAACAAGCGCAACGTGTGGTGACATGTGCCAAATCAGTCCCCCTTTCCAAAAAATAAGAAGCAAAAGATAAATCGACTGATAAGACGTTGAGCTGAGAAATTATTATATATAAATATTACATGGGAACTGCCATTTCCAGCAGCTCTGTAATCCTTTAAGAAGGATTACAAGCAAAGATGCTACAAACTATTAAATCTCCATTCATTGAAAGCTTGCAGTGTAGGTGTCACATGAACAGAACTATGTGTGCATCTGCAGCTGGTTAACCCTCCTCATGATTAACCCTTCTACTCTTTTATGGATGTGCATCCAGTCAGTTTTGGCTCACACATGAATGCATTTACTGCCATTGAGGTTTCTGCATCACAAGTCTGTGTCATGGCAGCTAAGACGGCTGCATGCACACTGACGGATGTTACAGGCCTCCCATCGGGACCTCAACATTGCTACGTCTTGTGCAGCCATGATGTGACAGGCATAAGAAGACATCCGCAAGGGACAAAAGTTATCTGCGCGAGCATCTGCAGAAGCTGTGGTAAAAGGTCCTTAATGAAAAAAAAAGCTTCAGTTAAGCGAAAAGATGTAGTTTCACTTCTGTTTCAAGTTTATATTCTAATGTAAGTTAGCCAGCTGCAAGCTTATGTTAGCCCAGTGTTGTTGCTTCATATTTAGCAGTATGGAGACCCCCTATTGTTACATTGCCTGTTTTCTCCTTTATGACATTTAGACTTAATTTTGTTTAAAAAACAAAACCAAAAAAACTGCTTTAGATGGACTGACCCCATGTCCAAGAGCCTTAGTGAAGCCCAGGCCCATACGGTTGTAGGTCTTAAAGAACTGATGGGTGAAGTGCTGAGCAAAGAAGGCGAACATGAGGTTGGAGCCCTGGGGATCGGGTCTGAACGTCCTTCTCTTCAGCAGCCTTTCAACCAGCACCTCCGGGTCAGGCAGCGGGTTCCTGCCTGAACAGAGGGGGGAAACACGGCGTCATACTTAACACAAGGAAGAAAAAAAAACCCCATCATCCTGCACCAAAGACCCATTTTTTTACACAATAACTATGAATAAAAGGTTTTTATTGCAAAAAACAAAACAGGTTTATAGTTTGCTACTAAAAGAAAAGATGATGCAACACGACGATTAACACAACCTCGTTCTTGCTGATTTGACAGTAATCAGTACTTTACTACATTGCTCTCTTGTATACAATACATAGCTTCCATTTATTTACATTTTAAACAGCATCCCGGACAGCCGATGTCAGTGTCTGTTGCTTTGTGCTTCAATTAGCTACTTCAAGTTCGATACTCTGCCCAGTGAAAAGGAAATGTTTACAAGTGAAATAACTGATTCTTGGCTCTTGGGGGCGGCACTACTGTTAATGACTTATTTACACATTTGGCTGTTAGAAGCTCCTTAAAGTACAGCTTCTGTGGAGCCATGTTTCCTCAGCAGCAACAGATTCCAGTGTTCACAGCACTTTTCTGTCAACTGAAGGAGAAAACGTGGAATCCTGAAGTCTCACCTTTGACCCCCAGAGGTGTGGGGCAGTCTTCCGGCACAGGGGGCAGGATGCGAGTGTAGTAGCTTAGATTGTAGTAGGATTCCCAGCTGAGGTAGTCGTACTTTGAGTTGAAGGTTGGAGGGTTGGGTATCAAGTTTGACCTGACTGTTGGCAGAAAGAAAAGAGTCATCAGATAGAAGATGTGACCGCCCAGCGGGCGGGTTGGGTGGGGGGTGGGGGTGGGGGTTCTCTGAATGAACTGCTGACTCCGGACCTGTTAAGACCAGACGCATGAGGACGTCCCTTAAGAAGGTGTTGTTGATGATGTCCCACAGCCAGCGGAAGTGGGTGAGAATGTAATGCACCGCATCTGGACGGGGCCTGAGGAACTGACGCACCCGAGTCCAAAATTCAGCTGAAGAAAGAAAGAAAATGAAAAGAAGTAAAAACAATTAGACAACAACGCTGTAAGACGGGGTACCTGGGGACTTAGGGCGGAAGTCGACTCTACATTGCTAAGTCATGATGACATAGGACACTTGACAAGAATCTAGGTCTTGTTTTCATTGCTTTGTTAAAGACTTGTGAATGGTTTCCCACGTCTCACTGAGTTGATGAACTAAGTGAAAGAACATGGGAATTTATTCTCGTTAATAGAGCTAGACATCCTGCACCAAGCTCCAAGAGCTCCAGCTGGTTTCTGAAAACACAATTAAACGTCAGTTTGGGAGAGCTTTAGATCTGAAATCAGCGTGTTTTCAAAGCTGCGCCAGCATCAAGGTGTAGTATGCGTACAAGTCGTGCCAGTGGTCTTCCTTCCTGAGAGGAATTACACACTGAACAGCCACCCCGGCACCCGAACTCTCAAATCCCAGTCCGATCGCGCATCTGTTAGATGTACTGGAGCAAGTCCAGCCAACTGAGGCTTCAGGCCACATCCCACATCCCACTGGGCATGCACGAATGTGGTGATGTTCCACTCCAAGAATGACTTTAAGCAGTGTTTAAAACCAAGTTAAGGGGGAGTCTTACAGCAGGTTTGAGATTCTGACATTTCATAGGCAATGTGGATTATCTTTGATTTCACTTTCCCGCTTAAAAGCCTGGCAGTTTGGTGCATTTGAAAGTGTTCTCACCTTTTTCCTTGAGCAAATAAAGATTACAGATGAGTCGTTTACCTTTGACTAAGGTCTGCTTAGAAAGCTTAGGGAACCTCTTTTTTTTTGACTTAGACTTCATGGCATATGTTCTTAATCTTCTCATTTAACACAACAAAACATTTCCCATAATGTGATTTATTTATTTTTTCTCCCCCGTCTACTAACTCAAGTCTAATGCTCCACAGTGGATTCTGGAGGTACGTGTGTTTAGTTGTAGCCTACCTTACGCAAGAATTGAAAATATTATTTTGAGCATATGTTTCCACCCAACCCTATCTCTTCCCTCTCCTGTCTAACTTTCTGCCCTCCCTCTCCGTCTCTCCCTTTTCCATGAGAAATCAAAGCAGAATTTCTGCCCTGCGTGATGTAACTGTCTGGTGAATACATCACATGCAGGGAACCTCATTACGAGAGGATTCTTTGTTAACAAGAAGCAGACCAGTGAACATTATAGGTGGCTCTATAAAAGCGTTCTCCGGAGACATTTCTGATCCATCTGCTCTGTTGCTGACAGTTCCACCAATATCTCCCAAATATTTGGGTCTGGAGAAGAAGCAATTTAACTGTCTGAGCCAAGTAATGTGGCCCAACGTGAAACTGCTGCTTTCAAAAATCCTGTTTGACCCCCGCGAACTATGAACAAAAGAATGTTTCAAATTCCTTTAAAGTGCAATAATAAGAGAGGATATGAAGAGAGGTCTCATGAAAATAAGTGGACTCACGGACTGTGCAGTTTTCTCCGTGGTAGCCGGTGCGGGTGCAGTCACATTCATACTTGTCCTCAGCGTACCGCACACACACACCCCAGTGCTGACAGGGGAAGTAGCAGCATGGGTTCGCTGTGAAGAAGAAAAACTCATGTGTAGTGATTACATGAGGCAAAAAGATCATATATATGAAGCTTTACTGGAGGAAGAAGCTGAAAAAGAGATCATATGGCTTCATTCGGGATGACCGGATCTCTCATTCCTGTCACTTCTTCCTCACAGAAAAAACATCTGTCTGAAAATTTTATACCTTTGAGCTTACAAGTATCTTTTTTCTTTGTTTGTTTTTTTAGCCACGTGATTTTGATATTTTTCATGTGCGCTTGTTGTGTTATGGTGTCAGAAATTAGACCTTGCCCAACCTTTTTGGTTACCTGCAGGAGCATGTCCCATTTTCCATGCAGAGGACACTGGATGCATTTTCCAGGAGAATTTGAACTCTGTGATTATTCCTCCTGCCAAATGCCTCACCTTAATTTTTCATTTCAACTCCACTTCAGCATCAACTGAGGCCTACTGTAGATCATAGATGTTTTCCTTTTTAGCTTCTACTTCAGCTGTAGCTTGTAGGAATCCATCTGAACATCTGGGCCGTGATTGTTTGAATGCATGAGCACATCACCAGAACCCGTCGTCACCCAAACTTTTTAATGATCTTCTCTGAGGTTGAGGAATTAAGAAGGAAGCAGGTACGAAGCCTAGGATTCGTTTAGCTATGCAACAGAGGAATTATGAGCCTCAAAACAAAAGGTGATGTCACACCAACATTCTTCTTATAGCCTATTTATTATAACGTGCTTCCTACTATCAGCTCTGGAAACTGTAGCAACCCTTCAGAGGAAATCTTTAGGTAATGATTATCTATTTATGCATGCATAAAAGAAAGCGTCGTCACATTTTTGTTCACTAGCTTTTTAATCGGTTTTCCATACTGCGAAGTCTTTAAGCCAGAGCAAACATAGCTGAGGCGAAAAAAGGTCATTTAACTCCATCGACTTTTATTGAGTTTATCTTTAGTTAATTTTAACTTTTTTTCTTTCTTTTTTTTCTATTTTTGATCCCCGAGGCGAAATTCTGCCTCCTCCATTTGCCCCATCTGGGCTGCTGGACCCAGGGCGCGGGGCTGCCGCGGTGCGGCGCCCGTGGACCGCGTGGGGGTTTCGGGTGCCTTGCTCAGGGGCACCTCTTCCATGGATGTGGACGTGGGGAAGCACTTGTTCAGTACTCCACCCGCCCATATCATTAGTATCAGCCGGGGATTGAACCGGCGACCCTCCGGTTGCCAGCCCAGTTCTCCAACTGCCGCTACGCAACAAAAGTGATAAATTCTCTTTTATCTCTCAACCTGGACATTAAACATGATGCAACCTCTCTCTACCTGGAAACATTTCTTGATCAAGATGCAAACTGGTTAATCCTTTTTTTTTTGATGATGCTGTGTGAGTTACACAAGAAAAATTTAAGAGGCCAGTGAGTAAACTCCAGGAGAGCTGGCAGGCAGACTTCACCACCGTTTAGTCTCCTTGTTACCGATGTGCGGTGAGCTGCATAAATAAGCTCCTACTTTGGAACGGTTAGTGGATCTTTCCAAACGTTTTCCACTGGACATGAATGAGTCGATATAAACTGCAATCAAAAATCAAAGAAAACTGTGGGAAAGAGATGTCACGTGAAAAAAAAGGCTTTTGTTCTTGCACACACAAAGATACAAAGGGGAGGGGGTTTCTGTTGTGTATTAATGAGGGACAAGAAATGTTGATGAATGAAGGATGACTGGATGGATCCTCTTAAGATCCCGTTTGATGACATCTAGGACGTGACAGCATGGCTGTAGAGAGCTTGTACAGACACTACACATGCAAAGACACGCCAAAGTCTGCAACTTTCCCTTGGTGCCTCTGCAGCACCCGCGAGGGATCAGATGACACATCCTCAACTTTGTAAACTACAGAGGTATCTGATTTTACAAGTCAAAGGAAGTTGAAATCTCACACCTGTAGAAATGAACCGTCACGACTGAATTGAGATATAACGGAGAAGGTTTTTGTATGTTTTTTTTTTCCTGCCGTGGCCCATTTATAACCCTGAGCTGCAAGTCGTCAAGTATGTGGGCGACAACGATGACGCAATATCTCCCTCTAAACAACGAGATTTCAGGTTGGAAGAAAGAACAGAAATCAGATAAGAAATTGAAGAGGGAGAGGACTGACAAGGTTCTCCTCAGTGCAGTGATTTGTCATGTAGATAAGTGGCATAAAGGAAGCTGTGCGTGTGCAGGTCAGGCAGGAATGGTATGTTTGAAGAGTTTCTCTGACAAAAAAAATACGCAATTAAAATCAGCTTAGTGCTAACAGCTGAAATCACACATTTAAGCAAGTGGGAAAGATTCACTATCAGTTGTCCTTATTCTGGGTTTTTCTTCTTATTTGAAATAGTTTGAGAAAAAACATCGAAATTATTACCTTTTCTGCTTAATGACGTTACGCTATTCTGCCAGCTGTCAGCCTGCCAGGGCCTGTCTTGTTTCGAGGGTTACAGGAATGTTTAATAGCCCGATGGCATCTTGAACTACTTTTTTTTTTATTTTTCTCAGGAAGAAGACCTGATAGACCTCCAGGAAAACCAAAACACAAAAATGCACGCACTTTAAATCTCACGTGTTTCTTGTCTCATTATCAGCTTCCAGCAGCAGCAGCAGCAGACTAACACACCATTAAATAAGTCAGAGCAGGTTCAAACCCATTGACCATTCACCTACCTGTGCGGGAGGTAACCTCATCACCCCTGCAACCAGGCTCCCGCAACAACAAGATAAGAGCACAGACTGATCCTAGGAAAGAGGCTCCAGAGAGAACAAAAATAAAAGAAGTTTAAAATCAGATTATGTTAAACAATAGGAGAATTCAATACATAGCAGCTACAGAGGCGCACTGGCCCCTGCCTAAGCGCCCCTTGAATGCTGTTACATGAGAGGCACAGAGTGGGGCTACAGTCACACACGCACACACACACACACACACACACACACACATACTTACCTCTCATCACAGCAGCCTCAGTGCAAGAGAGTGTAATTCCAACTCATAAAACAATGGGAAAAGTCCAGCGATCAAGGCTGAGCATGAGATGCTGGCTGGATCAGAGTCCGACAGCTCATTGAAGGAGAGCGGCTGAGTAGAAGGAGCAGCTGCTCAACAGGTTACCTCCTGAATGAGATGCAGTCCTGCCGCACTGCGTCTCGGTCTTTACCGACCACCCATGGAAAAGGAGAAAGTGGCACGGTGGCTCCAGTCAAACCCAGCGCCGCCTCTTTACCGCCCCCTACTGGCGCACAGGTGAACATTATTATTATTATTATAGGTCCATATGTTGTGCCAGGTTATTTTCATATGCTTCTAGTTTGTTGTAATATCATGTAAAAAAATTATATAAAAGACAAAATACTGAAAAGTGGCAGTTTCTTTTCCTTATTTCTTGATTTTTAAGACTTGATTACCTATGAAGTGCTTGGAAGTAACAGCAACCAAATTATTTAGCTACTATTCACTGTGATGCAGCTGATTTGTCTTTAACATTTGTTATTATAAAGTTTTTAATTTTGACTGGAAACACTGACTGAATACTGAGTTGGATATGTAGGCTATTTTATTTGCGCAAAGCTCTGGAAAATTCAAACATTTAATTAACAAGAACAACAGCAATTTTATTAAACCATAGTATTCTTGAAAGGAATGAAGAAAACAAAATGGTTAACCCGTGGCGTATTTGATGTAGATTTACAGCTAAGAAAGTTTAGGACATGGCAGCGGCAACATCTCCACAGAGGTGGAGGAGTGTCTTTGCAGCGAAAAAGCAAAGAAACCATGAGGATCTATCAAAGCAAATGCTGAGAAACACAGCTGTTGTGAAAACCTTCTGAACTTATCTGTGACTGAAACCAGTTGTGGATCAACTTGCCAGAACGCCCAACAGATAAAACATTTACATATACTGAAAGAGCACAGACGACCTCCAGAAACTGGAGAAAAATAGAAACAGTATTCAAGAAGCCCCAGAAGATCTGAAACAAAGACTTTACTGTGATTTCTAAGTTTTTTTTTGTCTTTTCATGGCTTGTGAAATACTGGGACTTCCTAACGTGACAACAACTGTCAATGAGCCAAGATGGGATTTACTAGTTTGTTTAGAATCCCTTTGTACCCACTGAGTAATCTATCCTTCTCTAATCTGCTGGGTTTTCCTTCCCTGCGGTGTGTCCTGAGTTATTTTCCAGCTGTGACCATAAAATCGAGGCTTTGACTCATTTGTAAACTTAACTTCCTTTCAGTCATCATCTGAGATCTTCCAGTATTGTTTATCGCTTTATAAATATGTAGTCATCTTATTCACATAAAAACATTAGCTGCATTTTAGAGTCATCTTAGTAGTAGTAGTGTGTGTGTAATTCCTTAAAGGATTTCATGCTTTTAAAGCTGCACCAGACTAAATAATGCTGGACGTCTATAAACTGTTAAACTCAGAGCTTTTGTATATGTTCTATAAAAGATGTAGAATTTGTGAGATTGTTTAAATGGTCAAAAACAAAACAGCTGTCCATAGAACACTGCTGTTTGCTACATTGTTACTTTGAAAACTGACAACTTAAAAATAGTATGAAGGCTTGAGGAGCCACGTGGGGGGTGGGGTCAGACTGTTCATTTATTCAATTAAAATAATCGGATTTAACATTTTTCAGTACCAACAGTGCTTTTAATCAGTAAAATGACAATCATGTTAATTTGTCTTCATATTTATTGAAGCAATAATTTGAATTCCAAGAATAAAGATGGATTGTGTGTAAAATGAATGGAATTTGTAACATTTCCCTCTACAGATGTAGACGAATTAGCACCTTCTGGTTTAAGAGAAGCAGAGTATTTGAGAAAGAGTAAGAAAGAAAAAAAAAGTATTTCAACTTGAGAACATACTCATCATCCTCATATATGGTGGCAGTTTTCATGATTTAGACACATTTTAATGCCTCTGGTCATAAATTAGGGAAAATTTTTACACCAAGTAATTCATAAAAATCAGAAATACAAACTGCTTGTTCTTGGAATGTATAAAAAACTTAAATTTATGATGTCAGACTTGTCAATTTTACATTCCTAGGTTTTACTAAAAACTAGAAAAATTCAAACTCTTCCTTTGACAGAGCCACACCAGGCCTCAAATCTGCAATCTACACAGGAAAAAATATGTTGTAACTTTATATGAAATTATAATTTTGCTTCATCGGCTCTTCCTTCGTCTATCTTTAACCATTCAGTGATCATTTAAGAACCATTTATTCTAAATGTAATTTACTACTCTATGCAGACGACTGAATGCTTGTTGCTTAAAAATATTTATTCCAGGTTTGTTTTATTTTGACAGAACAAACCAAACTGTATTTATTTATAAACTTTATTCAACCAAGCAGAAGTAATTGTAACTCTTCGTAACCTGAACTGCATTTCTGACCATTCATGGTAAATTTAAACATAAAAACCCAACAAAGATCAAGAACCAAGACTGAAACTCCTGTTTATCACATTTATTTAATCAAAAATGTGTCCTTTTAGGATGAGCTGGAGGCAGCCACAGCGGCACGTCTGGGTTTGGGGGTGGTCCCTTCCCGGAATCCGTTTCTGAAAAATGGAGAAAAACAAATGTGATGGTGCTGCTGTGTTTGCTGACTAATGCAATCCTGGCTATTAAGACTTTTTAAAATATTCCACAAAATGCTGAATATTTAACAAAAATATACGTTTTGCTTTTATCCTCACACAGCATCCTTCATTCAGCGGTTATTTGCTGGTTACCCAAAGAGCTCAGCTGATTTGAGTTCATTTTAAATTTTCTTTGGTGTAAGCAACAGATGTGATGACGCTGAGGATTAAACACGTTTTTAGCATTTCAATAAGTGAGTTTATCAGAGGAAGAACAGGACTGCTAAACTGAAGATCACTTAGATCTGATCTTTATAAAATGAAAACTGGTCCAATCCTGAAACATTTCCTGGACGAAGAGACAAATATCCTGCTGCAAACATTACAGCCAATAGGAATGATCAGACAACTAAATCAGTCAATTCAGACATTTTGCTTGAGACACTGAGGCCTCGACTGTCTGAGCTCAGTCTGTCAGAATAATAAGAGTCTAACTTCCAGTAAAGGACTCGAAGCAAAACAAAAAATGATGATCCTGTGTCTATGTTCAATTAAATATCTAAAGTTTGAGTCCTGTAGGAGTCCTTGTAAGATGAGTGGAAACGAGAATTTTTTAAAATTTTGTTGAATACAATTAGATTTTACACATCAGCTATCATTGATTCTGCAGAGAGCAGAAAAATGTGTTAAAAAAAAGTTGAAGAAAGAGCGCAAAAACTTGAAATATCAGTCAAAAACTACACACGAGGGTCAAGTGACTGGAAAACTGCAAATGCTCTCCAGTTTGCCGTTTCAGCTCGTCTCTCAGTGACGCTTACCTCAGAGAAAGTACTGATATCACAGAACGTTCATTTGTTCAGACATTTATTTTTCACCATCATTGGTAAGCAACACTGAGGTTTTCACACATTGTATGCGGTTCATCTTAAAAAACAACAAGAAAAAAACAAAAAACAAAAGCGCAATAACACAACCAAAGGTAACAATAGTTTATGGACAAATATCACCCTTCACCACTCTGTCAGACTAGTTAACTGGACATAAGGTTACCTAAATTTCTGGTTGTAATTTCTTCCAACAAAACTACAATAAGAAAAACAAAAAAAAGTATTTTCCCACGTATATGGCCATACCTCTTCAGGTATTTAGTTTGCAGCAGAATGTTTAGGTTTTCAGCTAAAAGCTATAGTATTAAGCGTGTTAGACAATGTGATTCCACATTAATGCCCTTTTATCCAAATCTGAAATTATTACGCGTTTAGCTTTCAAACGCTGCACGTCACTTGCCATCACCTCCAGATCTATGTGCAACATGTAATACAGATTAAGACACTTAAATCCAAATCAACTTACAAGCGAGGAACACGGTGGAGGGTAATATGAGGTTCACCAGCTTGTTAATATGACCAGATAGAAATCAATTCAGCAGTACCTCCTCACTGGAAACTACCATTCTAGCACCCAAATGAGAGCTGCACCACAGGGGTGTCCAAATCCAGTCCTCAAGGCCAACTATCCTGTATGTCTTAAGTGTTTCCCTGTGACAGTTCAAACGAATGACCCATTCAATTGAATCAGGATGGATTTGTATACCCCTGACATATCTTTATCTTCATACCAATGGACTTACAAAGGGAAAAAAAAAGTATCATTTATACAAAGGCAAACACTTGCTTTGAAAAACCCAAGTTCTGAGCTATTAATTTTAACTTTAAATTTCCATGTGTATCAGAGGAGCTGAAACTTGACAGAATTATCAGCGTTTGGTATTCCAGCTACTCAGATTTTAGGTTACATGTTTTGATAAGTAGCTACAGCTTCCGGCATTAGAAGTGGGGGGCTCTAATGGTGATACCAAAATACACTTTTTTTTTCTTTGCCATGTATATGCCCGATACAATAATTTCAAATGCGGCAATATTCTACACGCACCACTAAAATGCTCTCAGTCCTTTTGGATGTACTCGTTGCTGTGCTCACATTTACTTTGAATGCATTTCATCCATACGCCTCACCTGAATCTGCGGTAGACAACCTTCAGGTGTCTCAGACGGCCGGTCCCGGTGGTGTTCCTCCTCTTAGCCTTGGCGCTCCAGTTGTCTGAAACATGCATTTTCATGAATAAATACGGTCTGATTCTTTACATCAGTGATGAAGCAAATAACTACATTGTCCATTCATAATAAAGATTCAAATAAATTTACAAAAGCCCAAAGAATCAAACATCGTGACGGAAAAAGGGGCGCAAAAAACAAAACACTGTTTTCTTCACATCTGTCATATTTCCCCTACAAATAAAGAGACAAGCCTCCCTGAGTTATGCATTTACCACATACAACACCTGCATGTTTTCTTAGCCTTTTAATAATATGTTATCTTATGTTGATTTAGGACAAAAATGACACTTTGATATTAACATCACTGTGAATAACTTACACTTTCTCTTGCGCTTCTCGGGGTAGCCACACTTGCCGCAGGTGGACTTCTGCAGATGGTAGGCTTTGGACCCACACCGACGGCACAGAGTGTGCGTCTTGTTCCGGCGCTTTCCGAAAGATGATGTTCCCTTCGTCTGAGAGGAGGTGAGAGATCAGGGGTCAGAAACATTTCACTGAAACATCAGCCTACGGTCAAAGAAGTGTCCGTCTTGTCTCAGTTAAAAAGGAAGAATCACAGAAAGTCATTTGTTCAGACATTTGTGTTTTTAGACATCACTGACAAGACAGAAGACAACTGGATTTCAAGCTGCATCAATGCTGGAGTCCATTGATTCTGAATCATTAACATATTTTCAACACAAGTTACTCTGTAACAGTAAGGTTTAATATAAAGTCAATAGAGATGAAACCCCACTTTTACAGACTATTTACAGGATCACCGCATCTCTTTGGGGGTAAAAAAAAGAAAACACACTCACCACATCGTGCTAACACGCAGCTACATTAGCCGCTGCAGCCCTCTTTAAAATATTTAACCAACTTTAGTTTTTCAGCCTGAAACTATGATTTAACTGATAACTAAATGCGACCCAAGTCACATTAAAGTAGCCGCAATTGCTCCAGTTACTATAATCACCTTTCTTCTTTAATAAAGAAAAACACGTAATCTGCGCCAATGTTAGCAAATATATGCTGGACGGATGGGACTGGAACAGCTGTAATGTTATTAAAACGAGGTTTCATCTCAAAAATATTACATCCAAAGTGTAACAATGTTCATCCGACAACGGAAAACAATCAGTCTGCGTGAGTTAAACTGCACACAAAGCAGATGTTTGGAGATTTCTCTCCGCCAGGTTCACTTCTCACCATTTTCGTCCGGTGTCTGCGGGAAAAGAGGCCGGAAGAGGGACGTGCTGCATCTAATTACGTCCGTGGTGCTTCCTGAGTAACAGAAAAATGTGACACTCCGGACTTCAGTGAATAAATACTTTTTATTTTATTGTCTATGCTGTACATTACTTAGACATTTTAACCTTTAGGTGCATCCAAGCTCCCTTTTTGGCTTTTAATATATAGTATGTTTTATCCTTTTTTTTAAACATGCACATTATTGATCATATATGGAACGTGCGCATTTTTGTTCTCAGTTTTTTTTTGTTTGTTTGTTTTTTTAATGTAGGCTATAATGTAGGCTGCAAATTGAATTACTAAGAACATTATGTAAAATAAATAAATCGATTAAAACAAACAAACAAACAAACAAACAAAACATGCTGAAACAACTTCTTAGCTTTTTCGTTTTTGAATATGAAACCTCTAATAAATTTTGGGCAGACCTTAAGTCTCATTTCTCTGTTAAAGAGAACACTAGTTCCACCCTGGTTCTTAAAGAGGTCATCTGCTTCTATGAATAACCCGCAAGAAAATAGTTTCATTATGTTTTTAACTGTATTATTTTATATGAATTTTTTTGTATTCACGAGATTAGTTTGCTGCTTCCCCTCCCAGGTTGCAAGCCTTTTAATGTTGAATGGATTTCTTTTTGAAAAATTGAATCATAAGAAAAGCCTTTTTTTCACTTGAAACATCTCCCAGTTACAAAACAACATCAGCCTGCATTTTCTAGCTGCCTCTTTTACAAGAAATATTTTTTAATGAATTGAATTTTTTTTTTAAAATTATTTTCTCACTTTTATTACATTTATTTCTCTAGCTCCTGTTTTGGATATTATGCTATGTGAGGATATTTCTCTGATGCCATATCTCTACTTCTTTGATATACTGATATACTGTATACTTTTCCCAAATGTTTGTAAATTGTTCAGGTTCAATAAAGTTATGAAAAAAATCCCAGAAATCAAAAGCCCCAAGCCTCAAATTAGGTTATATAGGAAATTTAAAAAGAAATTGAAAAAGTTTCTATATTTTGTTTTTGTTTCACGCACATGAATGCGAAGGGACTTTAATGTAATTTTTTGAAGGGTTCAGTTTATTTATAGACGAAAAGGGAGGATTGTCATACAGAAACAAGCAAAAACAAATCGGTATTTCTTTCTAAAAAAAAGTGTTTATAATGCTCTCCATTAGCATTATTATTTGTTGCCATCTGCGTCTTTTTTGTAGGTTTGTACCTTGTTTTTGTTGTTTTACATCTGTTTTTGTTGTTTTGTGTGTTAGCTGTGTGTTGCATTAAGTCTTTTTTAATTAGGTTATGTAACTCATTAAATGTAGTAGGCTACTTTACATAATTTCAGCTCCAACATTCAGAAAACAGTATGAAAGTATGGATTCATATCAACAGTTGAAGCTGCTGGTGATGATGTTATGACGTGAGAGGTATTTTCTTGACACAAAAGAATTACGGTATTTCTGAAGAAAAAGGCTGTCCAACGTGTTACGAGCAATCTGTGTCCCTAATAAAGAGTCTGGTGAGATGACACACCCGCACTGTTATTTTAGAATTATTAATAATGGAAAGTGAAGCTTGGATAAAGTAGATTTTGGGTAGCTATATTAAATAATAAAATTACAATTGTACAAATCAATCACTTGAATCTAAAATAAAACATTTAAAAACTTTAAGAACTTAGGAATCCCTACGGCCAAGAGAAGTATATAAGTTCTCAGATCTCATTGAACATAAAGTGAAAATCAGCATTTGATTTAAAATACATTTGCTTACTGAAGCAATTTTGAAAGGTAACATGCTAATATTCTTAAATTTGTATTTTAGACAACAAAATAAATGATACAAGTGATTATAATTTCTTTTGCATTGAGAATACCACTCAGTGCTAGCATAGGAGATAAACGGATGTGAACTAAAAGCATCACTGATAATAAGCCTTAAGATTTTATGATCGACGTGATGTCTGTGAAGAAGTAACCAGGGAATAAAAAGGAAGTAGAGGTAATTATTATTTCATAATATGTCTGCAGACACAGGACACAAATGAGTGCCCCTACTATATTATATATGAGCTCAGTCTGAAAAAACAAACTTGGATCTTTTCTTTTGTTCTTCTTCTTTGTGCAGAATCTTCTGAATGTTCAGCTGGGTAGAAACCCAGGTCAGATCCAGGAGATACTGAAGCACCATTTTGCTTTGAAGTGTTTGAAGAGCTGCAGGTCAGGCTGGTTCCTCAGAATGTCACCTGAGCGGCTTTATTCGTCCTGCTGGTGCTGCGACCTGAAACTGCAGAGAAACTATGCTGATGGTTGCTGATCTGTTCTTCAGTTTGGCTTTTTTACATATGGAGACAATCATTCCAGTTCCTGAAAAATGTGACTCCCCTTTTTAGGTGGGATCTATAAATTTGGACAGATGCTCTTAGAATAGTTGAAACTTAAAGTATTTCAAATTCCCTGGTCTTAAGGAGATCGATCTGTTCTGCTGTAATATAAAATATGGCACAGCCATATTACCTATATTATTGTTTCTTTTTACCCTTGATCAAACATGTTTCATGATAGATAGGGATTAGGGGTGGAAGGGAAGAGGAGGGCGGCTGGATTGGAGCAACTCTGTTTTCACTTTGTAAAGCACTTCAATTTGTATAAAAAGTGCTGTATACATAAGTTTATTGGATTTTATTTGACACGCTAAACCACATTTCAGACCTCCCCCCGTCAAAAAAGAGCAAAACAAAACAAAAAAACAAAAGAAAAAGAAAGACCATGCACAAAATACAATAAGTGTGTTTTTAAATGTTTTTGTACATTGCTGCATTTTGTTATTGACATATTTTTGTCAAATGTTGTCTCTCTTTTAACCTTTTTGTTTTTATTGTGTTCTGCACCCCCCCCACCCCCCCACCCCACCCACACACACACACACACACACATGCACACATACATACATACTTATGTACATGCACACTGTAAGAAATGACTGTGAAATTTACATTAAAACTATATAAAATTCCTACAAAAAAGTATTGTAAATCCAAAAACATATGTTTTGTTTAAATCAGTCAATTTTTGTAAACTATTAAACAGAATGTTTTTTTGTTATATTTACAACAACAATATTTGATTATAATCAAATTTATTTGTTAAAACTACAAATATTGGTAACAAAAACAGAGAAATATAATACTCATAGAAAAACAATTTTGTTAACCTGACATGCAAACAATATAAAAACTATAGTTTTTGTCAGTTTTTTTTAAATACAAAAATATATGCAAGTCACTTTAAAAGTTTATGCCGTCCTTTTAACATGATTGATGAAAAGATGCAAACTGAGGTA
The DNA here is from genome assembly GCA_037176975.1 of Arrhamphus sclerolepis. NCBI lineage: Eukaryota > Metazoa > Chordata > Actinopteri > Beloniformes > Hemiramphidae > Arrhamphus > Arrhamphus sclerolepis. The sequence continues at coordinate 5,305,600 of JBAMYA010000004.1, read as the reverse complement.
GTAAAAATGTTTCACAAAAAATTTGGTTGTGAACCTGACAGGTTGCCTGTCTATTCATGTATACAAATATACAATTATATGTAATTTAAGCTACTTGTAGCCAATTGTAGAGTGTGTGTTGGCCTATAAGAAATGAAAAATTATTGATTTGCAAAGTAACACCAAAGTGAAGTGGTGTTTAAAGGATTTTAAACAAAGCTGTTTAAAATGCGCAGTTTCATTAAGTGCTCGCCATTTTCACATGGTGAAAGAGCTTCTCACTTAAATGATCATATTGGGCTGGTCTGTAAACACATGTTTACAACAAAGTCATCATTTACTTTTCACATATGTAGGAAGCATAAATGATACTCCCCTGATGGTATTGATGACATGTACAGGGAAACTCACCCTCAACCCCAAAATGTCATTCCCAGTACAAACAATTCAGAAAACACATGAATCTATGCCAACAGCTAGTGCAGCCAGTGTCATGCCATAGAATGATAGTAAATCTTATTTCAGAAATGTCTCTTTTACCTTAAACTGCAAGGACAGCTGCTTATTCCTGCCTCTGCCACACAGACTATTACTGAGGAAATTCAAAATGTGCACGAGTTAGGTCAAGCCTACGCAATAACTAATGTAAGTTCTTATATTAGTTAAAAAATGAGATGAGCCTATCAGATGAAGCAGTCACTAAAATCTGTGGCTTCATTAAAGAGTCAGATTTGTTCTCTGCCTGTCATCAGGGACAATTAAGAACAACATACTCCAGAAATCAGACATTCGCAAAAATGTTTAAATATGTGCAACCCCAAAAAATGGCACGGGGAATGGATGAAAACATGACACAGAAATGTGCTTACTACATACCAGTGGCAGAAACTCTGAAGAGCTTTTTACAGTCACATTTATGGAGGAAAACAGCATCACAACAGTTTAGAGATCTTGATGTAGAAGGTTTTACAGATTTATATGATGGACAAAATTTCATGTCACCAGTTCTTTAATAAAAACCCTGAAAGCCTCAAACTGATTTTGTAACAAGATTCATTTGAAATTGTGAATCCCCTAGGTTCTGCTAAAAAGATGCACAAAGTTGCAGTCTATCTTTCATTAGCAAATATACCCATTCTACTGAGAATATGTCTTTAGTCTTGTTGTGTGTTGAGGATGACCTTCAGCGTTTTCGAATGGCCAAAGTTTTCTCAGAGTTGGTGGCAGATCTGAAATCCTTGGAGACAGACGGAATAAATGTAGACGGAGAAACAGGAAAAGGGGGTCTTATCGCTGGGTATAACTGGGGTTTACAGAGAATTTCAGCCACCCTCAATATTTTTGCAGGTACTGTGAAATCACAAGACTTTGAGGCTGATCTAGATGCCTGTGATCCTCCAACGTTCTTTTCCTTAACGAGACATTTTTATTTATTTATTTATTTTGGGTTAAGTGGGAAGAAACATGTAGCCAGGGTGGTTCATTAAAAGCTCTGATAATAATACAAGCTAAAGATGTGGAACATACTTCAACGTATATTTGAAATTAGGTAAAATGATCAGTCTTGTTCAGACTTGTTCTGCATCTTGTTCAGATAAGGCCAATGTTTATGTGAAAGAAATTTCATGAAATACAATAAAATAATGATCAAACTGGACCAAAATCAAGAAATAAAAGTAGAGGTTTTAACAACTTAACTCTTGGCAGCTCTAAAATAAACATGTCACACCACTGAGGCTCTTTAAAACAATAAATAAAAGCTATTTACAGTAAAATTATGTCTGAAATCCATAAAATTCAATAAAATAGTGGTCAACTCGGACCAAAATCAACAAATAAAAGTGGACTTTTTGACAAATCAGCTCTGGGCAGCTCTAAAATAAGGATGTCACACCACCGAGGCTCTTCAAAACAATAAATAAATGCTGTTTATGGTAAAATTAAACTCAAAATAAAAGTCAAGAAATATACTGTATAAAGTCAAAAATAAAACCTTCAAATTGACAGTTATCAAATTAAGTTGTGGTCTTCAATTTCTTTGATTCTTTGTCTTTCTTGAAGTGCTGAAGGGTCCTCATTCTGTAAAGAACTGAATGAGTTTTTTTTTTCTTTTTTCTGGGAGATTGCCCTTCAAAAGTTGGGCCACCGCTTGAGATTCAGGATCAAGTTTGTTTGTAGTTTTTGGGATAGTTTCCTCTGAGACATGAGTCTCTAATATTTGATCAGTATCAGGCTGGTTTCTGTCTTTAGACAGCTGAGCCAACACGATGTGCTCAGCATCTGTGGGCATCAGGGGGATGAGCACTTTCATTGCTTCAGCCTGCACCTGCATTTCTTTTAATTTCTCCTGAAGTGTTTCTGCCTCCTTTCTTGCTGCTTGAATATCAGCTTCATACCTCCAGCTGAGTTCTTGGTTGGAATCTTTGACATACTGCAGCTCTTCCTGTAGACGTACTTCCTTTTCTTTTGAAATTTGCTGCAGGGAGACCTTCTCCTGCTCCATTTGATCATGGAAAGTGTCCAGATCAGCTCTCAGATTGTTGATGAGTTTCTGGTTCTTCATCCTTGTTTCCTCATGAGGCTTAATTTCTTTGTTAAGGTTCTGCTGAAGTGTTTCTGCCTCCTTTCTTGCTGCTTTAGCATCAGATTCTTATCTGGAGCTGCAGAAGATCTTACAGGAAGACCCTTTGGTACATATTTTGCAACTAGAGTTTTCAAGGAAAACTGATTCTGCGTCCTTGTTCATGTCCTTTAGTCAATGACTGCTAATTATTTCCTAGTTTATTTTGGAGTACTATAACCACCAACCACTGACTTTTCTTGGTATGGCTGTATGAGCAATAGGTAGGCAGGTAAAAGCAGGGATGGATTAGTGAACAGACCTAGCAGGCTGTAATATAGGCTTGTTTGTTCATCTCATGACTGAATATTGTCCATTTATTTCCAGAAAATCCACCAGAATCACGTCATTGAAGGGACTAATTACATCCACTGGCTACCTGTCAAGTTCAGAATAGGTTTTAAAGTATTAGTGCTAACATCTAAAGTATTACATAGTCAGATCCCTCAGTATATTACTGACCTCTTGACCCCTGGCTGTTCTCTCCGTTCCTCGGGTCAAAATCTCCTTGTGGTCCCTAAAACCCATTTTAAAACTTGGGGGGACCTGTCTTTTCAGACTGTAGCCCCCAGATTGAGGGGTTGATCTAATAATGATATCAATGTGATTCCAATTGCTAAGGGTATGTTTACATGGTCAAGGAAACCAATATAATAAAACAAATGTAGGAGTAATACTACAAAAGGTTGTGGAAAATTGGACACTTTTTGACACATGGAGATTCTTTATAGATCCTGACTTTTGCGAGTAATGTTGCGACTGCAAATTTCACCCTGTATCATGCAAATCTTTCTTGTGTAACAGGGTTTTATAAACGGTTTGCTTGATTTTAAGGGAAAAAACAGAGCAGACATAGTTTAAAATAAAAAAATGCATTGCATCCCTCTTGGATTTTGACCAAACAAACAAAAAGGAATTTAATCAAACAGAAAAGAAGAAAAGTAAGAAAAAAGTAAGTCAGCCTTTAAAAACACATAATTTTTCTGTTTTTCACTGTGAGCTGCACAATGTCGGGTTTTCTTCTCCTTGTAATTTGAATTTCGTTGTCTGGTTTCATTGTGTTTATTGCTCACCAAACTGGGAATGCTTTATTGAAGTAACTGGTGAAGAGATCATCTCACACTGATCAATATCAGCTACCAGTTTGGCAGAATTTCCTCTGGACCAGGAGGTAAGCCACTGAGGATCATTCCTCAGGACACAATCATTTCTGATATAATTCCTGATGATAATTCCTCATGAATTCTGCTGTATGACACTGGCCCAACACACCAGAACCAAATGGGATCCAGCATGTAACACTGGTTGTGGTCCCTGGTTTGATGATGAGCAAGCGTTGAAGGTCAACATCACTGCTTTATGTCTGACTGCTGGACTGCTTTACTTCTGATGTGGGAGATGAGGGTTCCATTACCACAACACAATCCTCTACACATTCATACACAACACACACCATATGCACCACATCACATCCATCACTGTCTTTCTTTTGTTTCTTGTCTTTATCTGACCCATCCTTTTGTGTTGTGCTGCCAGTGATTTTAGTCCTCTCTGACAGAAATCAGGGTTTTGGGAATTAATAAGACATAGATGGTCAAAGAGGGCTGGTGAAGGACACACTACCATATATTTATGCACAAGAAAACTTACATCTTTGACATTAAATTGCATATATCCAACTTTAAAAAAGGTTATTCTGAGATTTTGGCATTAACCATTAACCAAACAGTTCTTTATCTACATGCACAGCTCTGCTGCTGCTGTTGTAAAAGCACCTTAAGTGTTTCCTGGACCAGAAAGGTGCTATTTAAGTACCTTGCAGTTCACGATGCTCTAACCATCTTATAAGCTAAAAGCTGCTGATATTAAAGTGTTTGTCATTCAACATTATCTCCAATAAACAACCTAAAGCACCATCTAAGTGTTAAGCGTTTAACAAACATGATCTAAATGCTGAACGCAGAGACAGCAGCCCTTTCTCTTTGCTTGCAATCAAAAGCAGCACTGCTCTTGTGAGGATTTAAAACCGTCAGTTTAATGGCCATAGCATGGAGAGTTTTCGGCCTCAGGTGAACTGGTTGGTGGGGGATGATGCAGGTGAGCAGGTGCATCCTTGAAAATCATGCCGTGACCTTGGCTTTTTTAGCTGAGTAAGGAGCATGTGAGAGAAATGCGCGCCCCCGGCTGCCATGGCGAGAAAAGCGCATCCTCCTCCTTTTTCATTTCAGTCACGTCACTTGGCTCAGATTTGAGATGAGGCATGGGGGGTGTTATTTATCCTGCCCTGATCCAATCACTAACATAATCCTAATGGGGAGGGAAAAAAAAATAACATCGAATAAGACAGAAACGCAGTTCAACGTCGACGACTTCGTTTCGTCCGATTTAAGGGGTTTAGTATAAACCAGATGCCCGTTTTTGCGCGCTGTTTTGGACAATCTGCGATGGTTGCGACCGAGGAAGCGACTGCATCTCGTCGATCCTAGTAGCACGATAAACATCAAGAATCACCTCCAGGACCTGTAATGTTTTCCTACCTGATCGGTTGTAAAAACGTTTAAAAATATAAAGGCTTTCACTGCAACCGGGCGCAGAGCCGCTGATGGATAAATTGCGATGCGCGTAAACCCAGAATGAGAGCAGAAAAATAGTATAGAAAGGTGACGGGCAATGTCCAGGTCAGTGGCTGCAGGACACCTGCAATCCTGGTCCTGAATGCAGCGGAGAGAGACACCGGAGCGGGTGTCACCGTCAGCCCTGGATGCTGCGCCGAAGGATGGGCTACTCCGACCCTTCGTCGGGTAAAGATATTCTCGGCAGTAGATCTCTGTGTTTCATATTTATTTGCGCATTTGGACTTGTCACCCTTTTGCAACAAATTCTCTATGGAAAAAACTACATCAAAAGGTAAGTATTGATTATTTCATTTTAATCGCCATCAACAGTCAAATCAGAGCGCAGGTCTTGTGGTGGACTTGTTCAGGCTGTAAGGATAAAATGCATCAATAAAAAAAGCATGCCCGCATAGCCGTTTTGATACTAATGAATGATTCAGTGGTGAAGGGTAAACCATGAATAATAAACCGAAATACTGCTCAGTCTAAATAGAAGAAGTCTGGGTGAACTACATGTTGGGATGCAAGGCGAAAACGAGCTTTAGTGACTGAAAAGAACAATAGCAGTTAACCATCCATTTATTTTTCCCCAGCGGCATATAGAAACAATCTTCATTGGATTTGTTTTTTGATATTTTCTGAAAGTTAAGCATCATAATTCATGCCATACACAGCGCTTCAGCTGCGTATGGTAATGTTTTCCCTTTCTTTTCCCAAAAATCTTTTATTTGGTTTTTCTGTTTCAGCCTTTCTTGACTGGTCACAGCCTACATCTTACAGAGACATCAGATGGTCATAATGCGACTGGAGCTCATGATGATTGCAGAAAGGAAACATGTTAAAGATGATGTGTATTTCTCATTGGTCCCTGTTAAATAAATCATTCGACCAGGCTGCACTTGGTGCACATATGCAGCCACTGCAGAGCCATGTTTTGTAACGCTCTGCAACTAACTCCCTGTATGAGCTCAGCCCTGTTTAGACTGATTTAAACCCGCACAAACCCATCTTTTATAGAAGCAGGCCTCTTTCCTGTACACTTGGAGAAAGACTGAATGTGAGACAGCAGATGCTGGGAAGCTGGGACATTTGATCTTCTCAGATGGTTTGACAAAAAAAAAAAAAAAAAAAAAAATCAAAGGAACACCAAATTTCAATCCAAAAAAAAGAGAGAAAAAAACTAAAAAACCTTACCCCCACCATGTCTAGATATTTTACAAAGTGCACATACATGGTTACTTAAAGCAAACATATATGTGCTGCAATCTGAGAGTTCCCCACTGCTAACCCCTCCCCTGCACCACCCTGCTGGGCTGGTCAAGTCAAACTCAGTGTGAATTCATGGCATCCTGACTTCTGCTGAGAGATGCATGAATTCAGACCAGACACTCGCGCACCTGTCTCCGCTTGTGCCCCGACTTTACTCCAGTGTTCAATCACTCCGCTCCACCTAGGGAAGGGGGAGGTGGGGACCAGCCACACAGCAGACCCCCAGTAGGCTTCAGCGGCAGCCATTTTGCTACAGCACTGCCTGCACAGTGCAAGTGGGCGGGTAGACAGGGAGAGGCTGAAATGAATGTGTTTGCATGAGAGTGTTTTGAATTAAACAGAAGGGAAGAGAAGACGTCCTCTCAGGGTGCTCTCCAAGTGTGAACAATCAGGAGGCACCCACATGGGTCTGACCACACCCAGCCTCCTCTCTTAAACTGTCAAAAAAAACAACCCATACCCTTTAAAAGTCAGACCATGATTTTCCAGATGTTCAGGTTCCCTGTTGTGGTGACACATGAATGAGCTCTCTGCCTTCATCAGGTTGTTGAGAGTGATGGATTATAAAATGGTGCTGGAGGAAGCTTGTTAGTGTGTGACACACTTCTGTGAAGGAGGAGACAGAGCTTGACTCAGAGGGTGACGTCTAAAAATACTCCATCAGGAAGAATAGCGGCAAAAGTCACAGCTTGGGAGGGATTTTTAGTAACCATTCAAAAGTATTTGTCTGCGCAGATAAGACTGCTGCTAAAGATGCTCTTCATTTTCAATTTGCTGGTCGGTTATGTCGGGTTGTTCATTAAAGGTGCTTGGTTAAATCTTGCAATCGACTTACAGTTCATATTAAGTTTTTAGTGATATGTAATGAAGAAAGAAGCTTTTCTTTACATTTGAGAAGCTGAAGCATACAAATACATGTATGCATTGCTTGCTAAAATAATTATATAATGACTAAAACTATAGGCAGTTCTAATAATGTGTGGTGACTCCATTTCCCGTCTTGATGCATTGTGTGAGTTGTATCTCTGTGATTCTGAGCAGCTCACTATTTGTTTGTTTGTCTGTTTGCTTGGTTGTTTTCTATCTGAAAGCCCTTGGCCCACATGGGACATCGATTTATAAGTTAGTTGAAGACATGCGCCATCAGAAGGAGGCTGTGGGACGTGCAGACACAGGACTTGCTGGAGAGGTCTTCCAGTTTTGGATACCCCTGTGTAGACGCCTTAACATGTTGCCATGTAGAAATGACAGAACTGAACAGTACAGAAGTCTTTCCTTTCGTTCAGCTTCATTGCCTTCATGCCTAAAGGTAGAATGAGAAGGTGCAGAGCAACTCTCTGCTTGTTTGTCTACTAATGCCTGGATTAATGTCTGAAATGGGCTGATAATTAAGTCAGAGGGAGATAAATGGTCTTTCCCAGGGTCAGCTGGGATTGGCTCCCAGAGTTACACAAAAACCATGCCTTAGCAGGCTTGGTGTTTTGGCCATGCATAATATATTTTATGTAACAGTGGCTAAATTGTTCTGCTTTGATTAGCTTTTGTTCTATTTCAGACATACGCCCTAAACCTAACCCTAACCACCAACGCCTCTCTGATCTCAGTGTGTTCCCTTCTGCCGCTGCTTTCAGAGTGTTATGGAGATGTTAAAGAGGCACTCAGAGAGGCCAAATACGCCTGCAGATCGGTATTGACACAAGTCCCCTGTGATGATCGCTCGCTCTCTTAATGCATCCAGAGAGGCTCTTTGGGTTCTTGTCTCACTGCTGAAATTAGCACAATGCCCACTGAGCACTCACAGAAATGAGTCACACATGAATACATGCATAATTTGTTTTGGCATTTTATAGAAGAAGCTGCATACCCAGTCATGTTTAGATGGATGGGATAGAATTATTCTAATATGTTCAATGTGGCTTTGAAGAGTTTTAAGATAAGTCCTGTTGAAGTTGGGAGTATTCAGTTTTAAGCAGTCTATGGTTCTTTGATAAACTTACAGGGATGGAAAGGTAACTGATTTAACCAAAGCCAATATATCCTAAATGTGAGTTTCCAGACTTTGTTAAGTTCAAAAGCTGGACCCTAAAGTCCACTTGATCTGTTTATGAAGGACTTGATGTTACATTGGTTGAATTAGGCATGCTGGATAAGCTGATCTGTCTGCGTAAATCCGTGTTATCATTAAGGTCTGACTGAAAAGATGCTCTAAGCTGGCAACTTTATGATAGCTACAAGCTACAGTACACTTGGCAAATCTGTTGGCGTCTCTTCCGTAGATGCAGTTTGACATTTGCAGAAAATTGGCACTGAATATTGTTTCTCTCTTAAATTACTCTGTATATTACATTGACATACAAGTGTAACACTCCCGCAAGCCAATATAGCAGAGTGTAAATGTCTGGATCACACCCAGAATACTAGGAACAGCCCAGCACGGTATAAATAAACCATTAAAGTCATAGTGTCATTTATTAAAAATTCATTTTGAACCATGTTTGGTGTCATACTTTTGACTTTTTTTCACGAGCCAAAAAGCTGGTCCCCCTTTCTGTGTTCATGTGTTTGAGAGGAAGAATGAAAATGCAGTTTACAGATTCATGAGTGAACATATGCACCTGTAAGCATGTGTGTACAGAACAAGGACAGTAAATCCCAAATAAACTGATTGATTTTCTTACTAGTGCGCAACAGTTTAGCCGACTCAAAGGGGACGAGACAGGAAATTGGACCGGCCCCATTAATTTCTCCGATGATGGATCTCTGAAGCCTGCCAGAAATGGAAGGAAAAGGTACCTTTCCAGCTTGACTGACTGCACAATATCTTTCAGAAAAGAGAGTGTGTGTGTGTGAGAGAGAGACAGAGAACACAAGTTTCCAATCCATCGTAGTGACGACCCAGCCCTGCATGTGTGGACTGGCCCCTCAGATGCTGTAGAAAGAACACAAGCAGCAGCACATTTTTTCTTTTTTCTTTTTCTTTTTTACTTTACTTGCTCTGAAATCTTCAGGTTCAGGAAGTTAGCAAGGGTGGTGATGTTAGGGAATAACATCACACATTTAACTCTAACTTAACCTGTCTGCATGTTGACAGATGTTTCCGTCAGAATTTTCAGCCAGATTCACAGATCTCCGTAATAGTCACACCCTGCCTAGCCGATATTAAGAAGAAAAAAAACCTCTCTCAAAGGTAGGCCGGTTTGCAGGCTTTTTTTTTCAAGTATTTTCACAGAAACCCAAGAATGCCTCTTTCTTTTTTCATTGATCTGAAAGGGATAAACTCTCATATTTTTCAGTGGTGGTTGCACTTCAGATTTGCTCTTGCATGTTGTCTGATCCCGTCCACCCCGACCCCAGAACCCCAAACCACCCATCCCCCCTGTCCTCCCCTCCAGAAGGTGGTTAAACCACGGTCTCCTGTTGATGTACTGGCTTCTCCTTGTACCTCTGTGTCCCATCCAGCACCCATCTCCAAATGCCTTGTGCCCCTCAACCTGTGTGTCATGTGTTCTGCACAGCTCTGTGTGTATGTCATGTACATGGTGTGGACACTTGTCTCTGCTCCTCCTATCTCCCCCTTCTCACATCTGCATTGACTGTGCGACCTGGATTTACACCCCCTAACTCCCCTCTACCCCCACCCCCGTCTCCACTCTAATTTCCTTGTTTCAAGAAGACAGGACTGTGACAGATTATTCTTCCCAAATCTCCAAAAAAAAAAAAAAAAAATCCTCATCCCTCTGTGTAGCAGATGTCAGTATCTGTGGTGAAATGCTGGACTGGTTTCAAACCAGCATTCTACAGTTAATATGAGATGCCATAAGAGATCTGAACAGAGAACACTTGCAAAGGTTTCATCATCTTAGCTGAAACAAGAATGGAAAAAAAAAACAGCAAAACCATTCAGTGTCAACTATTTTAACAGAAATACACTGCATCATCAGGTGGATGTAGACAACCAGTTTCATTTGTCCTTATTTATACCATTCCATCCCAGCATCTTGTTCCTTTATGCATCTTTCCATTGTACTACTCATTGTATACGTATTTTTTTTAAATTACCTTTTCATTTTTATTCAATTTTATTAAACTCATCTTATTTACTTCCACAGGCGCAGGTAATGTGTTGCAGTTTTTCCCATCTTTCAAAACACCGCACTTAATATCTAACAAATTCCCGCACTCATCTCAACAAATTGACATTACGGTTGCCGCCAAATCCCATCATGCTCCCCCAAAGCAATATACGTTCTGGGTAAACTGGGAAGGAAAAAAAAAAAAAAGAGGACAAATTAAAAGCCTTACAAGATTCAGATGTGGAATGTATGATGTATATTTGCCAACAGGGAACTATAAACACAACTTATATTAATCATAGAAGAAACGAAGAGCAAACGTCTGGTGCAGATTGTAGCAAGAGGGAAAATAACATGACTTTATGCGAATGAAAAAAACACTCAATTAACTGTTTAAAGAAAGAAAACTACCGGTAAATAGTAGCAATTGGCCTGATGATGAATAACTTTATCTTCTGATGTGGTTTTTGATTATTTCTTGCTTTGAATTGACGTACGACCTTTTTGTGGCTGTTCCACTGTAAAAAAATTAAATCAACAAAAAAATAATAGTGACGACGATAATGATAATAATAAGAGCAATAATAGTAATAATGCTAATAATAATAATAACAATAAAACAGGACAATACCAAGTCATTAACACTTCATAATCTGCATTAACTCCTAATCAGCATGTCAGTAGTTTTTGAAAAATGAACTCTGAAAGTGGCTATTAGTTGCGTTTTTGTGCCACCTTTTTGTTTTGAGTCAAATATGATCCCATCTGACTCAAAAAAAAAAAAAGACCAAAAAAACAAGCAAATGACAAACTAGAGGATTAATGCAAGAGTTTACAGACCAGTGAAACACATCATGTTGGCGACTTTTTTTTACAGAGTAGAAGTGTAATTATTATGTTTTAACTTAAACTGTTATGTCATACTATACGTAGGTATTGAGTATAATATTTACCAAATAGAGAGGTACTGCTGTAGCACTTCGGAGTCGAGGTAAACCACCACCGCGCTACATTTCTCCAAAATCAGCGAATATTGACAGTTAAAAAAAGAAAGCAGGTGTTGTCTCTTTCCACAAAATTCGACTGGTCACGTAATCTGAAACTGAAACCCCGAAACTGAAAAGCAGAAGCCATCAGCTTAAACTCCCAACTCTGATCAAACTAAACTGCCCCACGGGCAGGTCAGGTGACCTCAAAGGTGTTTTAACGAAGTTCACCTGAGATAATTCCGTGTATTTCCTGTTTTTGTTGCCCTTCCGCTGCCTAACAAAACATAGAAACAGTGAATGTTGCAAATGTCTTCTGCTGTTTCAATCCCCTCCCCAAAAACAAACACACGCTCAGACATTTCAGCAACGCTGCATAACAAACAGGTAGACAAAAAGCTGAGCTGGAACAAAGGAGGCATAAGTGCACATAATCAGTAACTTCATTACACCTCACTTTGAATTGCACAATCCAAAATATATCCTTGGGGGTGAGGGTGGGGAGCACACCCCAGATACATTATTTGTGTTTGGTCAATGTATCTGCAGTACTTATTTTAAGTAAAACAAATTCCTACATTCTTTGACTCTAGCTAAGATTAAATTTTGAAAATCTCCATCGTTACTGGCTTAGCTACTGTAAAGACGATTGCAAAACATTCATGCCCATATCCACCAGACACGACACTCTTACCATCTAATCCACCATTTTAACTAAATGCACCTAAACCCAGCTGCAGTTTCTTTCTTTTTTTTGCCTGTAAACTAAACATAAGCACATTTTTAACACTTCAAAACCAGTTTTCCACCATGCAAATTTCCATTAAATCCAGTTTTAATGAATGAAAATATGAGAGGTGTTAGAGCAGCACATTGGTTTAGGCTAAGATGTTATAGAATCTGGTGCAAGTGTCCAGTAAACAGAATGTTACTATCCTGTTTGTGACGCCTAAAATCAGTTGCATCACTTCTGTCATTTGTCATCACACAGTGCTATACGTATACTTTAATATCTCATAAATTTTGCAGTAAATTTAAAATATGTGCTTTATTATGTTACTACACATATATTGTAAAGTGTTTCCACACAGTTTGATGTTGATTCTGTTCTCCTGTGTGTTAGTTGCTGCAGGCAGCAGATGACTATTCTTTATCCCTCCAGGTATCTGGAAACATATGATGGCTCATTGGATTTCAACTCCACTGCTTGCAGGGAGCTCAGGCAAGAGATTATGGACGTCAAGGTCCTGACAATGTGAGTGATGGTTTATGATAAGACCAAAAAAGGTGCAGGGGGTGAAGATTAAGATAGTAAAGTTAGCAACTGAGCAAATACTACAAATACTTTACCATGAAAGAATGAATCGCATTCAAGCAAGGCTAGGTGTTAAGAGAAGGTTAAAAAAAGAAAAGAAAAAGGCCATTGAATAATAATGCTGACTTAAAAGGGTAGAAACCAGGACATGTGATCAGCAAGAGTTTGTCGGGTTAGGGCAGAAGAGACAAGTTTTCACAGTTAGCAAGTCAAAAATACTATAAACATTAAATTTCCCTTCGGGGATCAATAAAGTTGATATGAATTGTTATAGTTGACAGCAGCATGTTGAACTGCTTGGAAGCGGTGTAAAGCAGTTTGACTGAGGCATTGTTGCAGAGAGTTACAATAATTTAGGTGGGAGAAAACGAAGGAATGAACGAATAATATCGATGGATCACGAGGCAGGCCACGTGCTTATCAGATGCAGAGTTTCAAGTGGAGTTTAATTGAACTCATACGCTAAAATTTGATAACTACCAGGGGAGTGGGGCGATCTCAGTTTTAGAGCAAGGCCAGCACTCCGTCTCTCTGCTTCAAAAAGAGCAACATGGAGCCACAAAAACAACTATTCTTGGCCTCAAGCTGAATTTGACCTCGTAGCTTTTGAGTCATCTTGTTAAAATCAGAACAAGTGCAGCTGAAATCACATAAAACAACAACAACAACAAAAACTCAAGGGAACATTGGGGACATATTATGAAAAATGTTTGTTTTTTTCTTCCTTCTTTTTAAAACTTAAGTGTGTATATTTGGATGCCTGAAGACTATTAAGTCCAAAGACTTACATCTGTATCTACAAACGTGTCATTTATCAGAGTCGAATGAGCAGCTTCCTCAGATTTATTTGGGGAGGATAATTACACAGCTTCTAGCATTTGCTGTACCTGGGAAGGTACATAGATGCAATCCAGATTTTTAAGGAGACACACTCTGCAAAAGAAGGAGTTGGAGTGGAGATGCCAAACACGCCTAAAACCAGCTGCTTTGAACAATTATGTGAAGAAACATCACGTGTTTCTGACCAAGTTAGCAGCTTCCAGTGGATTTGACCAGTTAAACTAATTAAACTAACATGGTCATGTTTGGGTTTTGCTGCATTTGGGTTTTCTTACTTTTCTAAATTCAAATATTTCATCTACCATATGTTATTAACTGAAAAAAGGAAATAAAGAAACTGAAACTGAAGTAAATAGATTCTTTACAGCATTCATTTTGTTGCCATCTCTTTTTCAGCTGACTCATTAACTTTTACTACATCATACTATTAATAAAATTTCAACATTATCGCCCAGATTCATTCGACTTCTTCACGAACCACTTAGGCTGACAGCAGTCTCGGCAGCACCTCACCTCTATTAAGAATATAAACGCTGTCCAATGGCCTTTAATGCATGTCCCCGAGGCTGTAAAACTTTATTGTCAAATAAATTCTGGACGCTACACAAAGGGCCTTGAGCCACTTTAGAACTGGCAGAGAGCAGCTGCTGTCATTCTGCCAAACATCAAAAAGACGACACGAAAAAGGGCCTCCCAGAGAAAATCTCATTGCTCTGTGATTTGAAAGAAAGCATCAGTACAAGGACAGTTATTTACAACATGCAAAGTATTTTATTGAAGCAGTCTACATGAAGTAGCTTTAAAAGAACTGTTATAGACCAATCAGTGTAGTTTCTTTTTAATTCTTTATTTTCTTAAAAACAAACAAACAACATGTTTCTTTGTCTTTATACTTATGCTATACCTCACTCGCAACCCAGAAAGAGCATTTCACTGTTTTCTAGAGATCAGAGTCTCAGATTCGGAGGTGTTGATTCTTATCACAAAATTTGGTTAACTGGGGAGAAAAAACACAAAAACAACAAACAAAACCCCACATTGCTTTCCTTCTCATTTCAGAAGTTTCTCTGCATGTTTCTTCCAGGGTGAAAACCTCAGATCTGTTTGAGAGATGGCGAAACCTGCAGGTGTGTCGGTGGGAGCAGAACAAGGAGGAGACCAGCAGCTTTAAGTAAGCATCCCTGAACATCTGACCAACTGGATCCTTGAAAAATGATCTGCTGATTCGCAAATGCAATTAGAGGTTTTGGAATCTTTTTGGACACTTTTTGATTTCATTTTCAAATGTTGATGTTTTTTTCTTCTTCTTTTTTTGCAATGTGCGTTATACACTGATCGGGATGCTAAATATAAACGTTTCCACCACACAATTCTGCTTGGGTTTGAACTGTTTATATATTGTATCTGTTTTTATTCATCATATAAAACATAAAATGGTTGAATTATTTCCTTTTTTGTGTTACCATTGAACACTCATATTTTGTCAACGTCATCAGCTGAGCAAAACCAGTTCCCACCATCTTCTGTACGTTTAGCTCTTAGCAAGATCAGTGGGGAAAAAAAAGAAAAGAAAGTACTGTTACACATACACTCCAAACCATCAGGAGGTAAGGCATGGCGATGCAGCACACACTAATTTTTCCAATCTGTTTGTGTCCCTGAAGGATGTCTCTGTCTCGCTGCTGTAACGCTCCTTCCTTTCTGTTCACCACTAAGAGGAACACTCCTGCAGGGACCAAACTGAGGTATGAGGTGGACACCAGTGGTATCCTTCCCATTACCACCGAGGTCTTTAAGATGTTCCCAGATGTGAGTTCATCATGCCTCGATGAGTGTTTGCTTTATTCCTGCTATTTCCTCTTTTCATTTGTTGGCATTTCTAAGGCGATAAGATCTGTCTAATCTATTTAACATCGAAAGTTGTTCTGTGTTATCTTTCTGATGTTATCGTCTGCTCCTTCCAGGATATGCCGTATTCAAAATCCCAGTACAAGAAATGTGCTGTGATTGGAAATGGTGGTATCATCAAGAACAGCAAATGTGGAAAGGAAATTGACTCAGCAGATTTTGTTTTCAGGTATGCATGATTCAGTTACATCTTATTGGGTTTACATGACAAAAAAAAAAGTTTTGTTTTTTGGCGCCAGTATGGTGCAACTGCTTTCTGATAGAGATATACAGTATTTGGTGCTGCGTAGTTGAGCCAGAACCGATCTGCTGTTTGTTTGTACGTAATGCTAAAATGGAAAAGGTTTCCTTGGAAAAAAACAAGTACTTGTTATCATTTAATAGCCACACCTCATAATCTCTAAATAATGAATGATCCCACATATTGGTTATGGAAATAACTCTCAAAGTTTCAAAATAACAGTCTGCAGCTCTTATTACCCACCAAAAAAAATATCTTGTCCCATGATGGTCAAATGATTGGTTTCGGCAGGCTTAATCAGATAAAATAACTGCAGGCATTGTTTTAATAAGAGGGACCCAATGTAATAATAAAAAATGATAATAATAAAAACTTCCTATATTTACGTCCTAAACACTTTTCAGTGAGCTTGAGAGAAGGTGCTTGGATTTCAGTAAAAACAACTGCTGTGGAACAAGAATTCAAACATTTATCAACTCCCTGTTAGAAGACATCATATTCTGGTTTTTTTTCTTCACAGTTATTATCTTACCTTTTTTTTTAATAAACCTTTTCTGTGTTTTCTCCAGATGCAACATACCTCCCATTAATGAGAAGTACTCGGCAGATGTTGGCACAAAAACAGACCTGGTGACAATAAATCCAAGCATTATTACTGAAAGGTTACATCTCTGTTACTCTCCGATCTTGTGTCTTCACCTCCGTTTGCTTTGGTTTCACCGTGGTGCTTTCCTTTCTCCGCAGGTTTCAGAAGCTGGAGAAGTGGCGTCGACCCTTTTACGAAGTACTCCAGAACTACGAGAATTCCTCAGTGGTGCTACCCGCCTTCTACAACACGCGCAACACTGACGTGTCGTTCAGAGTCAAGTACATGCTGGATGATTTTGATTCGCAGAGAGGCGTGTTCTTCTTCCACCCGCAGTACCTGCTCAACGTGCAGCGTTTCTGGGCAGTGCAGGGTGTCCGGGCTAAACGGCTCAGCAGCGGCCTGATGCTTGTGACCGCTGCCTTAGAGCTTTGCGAGGAGGTCCACCTCTATGGTTTCTGGGCATTTCCCATGAACCCCTCTGGCATCTTCATCACTCACCACTACTACGACAATGTCAAGCCGCGGCCTGGGTTCCATGCTATGCCCCATGAAATTTTCAATTTCATTCACATGCACACACGTGGGATCATCAACGTGCACACAGAGCCATGTACGTGATCCCTCAAACTTTTTTTTGTATTTATTTATTTATTTTTTAATGTGTTTTATAGAGCATTGGCTTTGGGAGCAGACACTTACTTGCTCCATTAGGTTAAACAACACTTTGCTCAAGATATTTCTCGTCACTGTGTCCTGACTGCTGTCATGTTGCTATGGTTACCTCTGATTCCCCCCCGTGACCATAGGATGCTTGTTTTTTATTGTGAAAAGTGGTCTTCAAT
>JBAMYA010000004.1:5245289-5277091 GCA_037176975.1 Arrhamphus sclerolepis | reverse complement strand
CCATTGAGTTTCAGGTAGAAAAAATGCATAATTGTATCATTTTTCAACTTTTAAAACAACTGAAACGGGTCAACTTGACCCGAATACCATACAAGGGTTAAGGTCAGTCTGGTAAACAAAGGCAAGTTTATTTGTAGAGCACAAGTCATACACAAGGTAATTCAAAGTGCTTTACATCTACATAAAATCACAAGAGGCAAATAAAATCATTCCATAAAATGCCATGAAGACGTTTGAAGTCCAATTAATTCACAGGTCTCAGGCTTTATGGGTACGTATAGTCCATAAAGAGTATCATCTGCATAGCAATGAAAGTTTATGTTCTGTTGCCTGGTAATATTACCTAGTGAAAGCATGTATAGAGTGAAAAATACAGGACCCTGAGGAACACCATGGCAAATTCTGGTGTATGAAAGACTCCGTTTATATGAACAAACTGTAATCAATCAGATGAATAAGTCTTAAAGCAAGCTAAATTTGTTCCTTTAATACCAGTTACATTTAAAACCTTTGTAAAAGAATGCTGTGATCAATTGTATCAAATGCAGCGCTTAGATTGGTGCTACACAGGTAACTTAAGTGAACTGAATTGAGTCCTGTGGAACATGACATGTATGGTGGCAGTACTCACGTTCATCCCAGGCTCTGCAGACCTCTGACTTTTCAGTCTTCTCGGCTTCCTCTGGTTATTCCAGACAGAGTAGGTAGGATCACCACTCGTTTAGTTGTCACTGCTCATCTTTTCCTTGTCAAAATAACGGGACCATAGCCTGGAATTTCTTGTAAGGATCAGCATTTTGACACTCTTACCCATTTCTTTTCACCCCTTCACTCTAAATCTGTGCCTTCCACACGCATCAGCCATGATGTGTAGCTTCTTTGCTTTGGAGCGAGGTCATGTTCACAATGGCGCAGTAGTACACTGGGGTTATTTTTAGGTAGAATATGACAGATTTAGTATATACAATATTTTGGTGTGTTGCTTTCTTTACTCAAAGTGGTCATGTCTGCAATATAAAAAAATCCCCAAATTCAACACGCTACTGCCACCTAGTGGATAAAAATATTACCATTTTGCAGAACTGGAGTAGCCTCTATTGACAAAACAAAAAAACAAAGCAAAACAAAAATAACTTATTCAATTCAATTCAAAACACTTTATTAATCCCCTTTATTCACGTCGCAGTCTTGTCTTCCCAAGCTTGAGATGCGTTACAGTGATACTTTATACAGGTTTGGCAAAGATAAGCTTATTGAAGTGAAATGTGATATTGAAATATGATATTATGTTTTTTTTATTATTAATGCTAAGATGAAGGTTCAGAGTTTTCCTAACCTTTATCTAAGTGCTTCTGTCATCTCAACAAGGCTCTGACATTTAAACATGGTGTTTTGTTTTGTTTTTCTGGAGGAGCAGGGAGTATTTTGACGTCAGTAGCAGTTACACACATCTGTGGACATGTCTTTCTTATCGGAGTGGCTCATGTCAGCAGTTGGCGCTCCAAAGAGTTTTAGCGGATCACACTCTTTCTGATCTTATCAAGTGTCTCTCATTGTCTTTAATGTGGGTTTAACAGCTCAGGTCTCTGTTAATTAGGTATCCATGTCTCGATTCAGTCGACTTGAGTCAAACTGCTCTTTATCAACACTTCTTTCCTCCTTACCATATTTTTTTTTCATGATCTTTTTGTCATTTATCTTTGTGATGATATCACCTGATGATATTTGGAGTGAATTTGCCTTTAATCATATATGATGGTCCTTTATTAGATCATAACTTATATATACACAGTATATCACTTTATTTATTTCTTTTTTTATTTAAATCATATACTCATAACAGTAAATACTTTACAGGGACTGATGAAAGCTTTAGGAGTTTTAACTTAAAGGCTCATACTTTCAGGTCGTCCTCTTTAGGTTAACTATTATAGCTAATGGCCAGACAAAGAAGTTTACAGTGATAATTACATAAATGAAGCAAAGTTACAGTAACAATTATGCAATTATAAGTTATGGAGTCAACAACCAGTGCTGATTACACTTCCTATGAATAATTAATCTTGGACCTTTCTTTGGTGTGACATTTGAAATCCCGACTTTCTTATGTAATCTGCTAAGCATAAATGTCAAAATCATGATGCGGCTAGAGGACAAGTCAGATGATCACTCTCAGACTCTGCCAACATCGAAACACTTCAGACGGCCGAGTTGAGGCAGTTATTACAGACTGTGTCCGTATCTGAAGAAGAGACGCATGTGAAATGTGAGAAAGGTTTGGCTGGTGTATCATTCCAGACGTGGATTCGCAGCAGATTCGCCGCATTGAATTCCCTGACAACTGTGCATAAAGAGACACATAATGCTCCCTAATTTTTTTTTTTTATAGATTATTGGACACTGTCTCAGGATGTGACTTTTGTTCATCTTCCTGTCCTCGAAATCACATGCAATTAGACGTCATAAGATGTATTATCCTGTACATCAATTCTGCTCTTTCTTTCAGTCTATGAGGTGGTCACCGTCACAGGTGATGTAAAGGGAGCTGGGACAGATGCTAACGTGTTTGTTACTCTTTTTGGAGACTATGGCGTCTCGCCAAAAGTTCACCTGGCAAGCAAGTGAGTAAAGAGGACCTCCTGTCATCATAAAACGAGTAATTAGTCTGCATTCATTTTCTCACGTTTTATGTGTTCTTTTTCAGTTTGTGTCACCAGTAAACTTTGCTAGTTTAGGACATGCTGAAAGGCAGTAATTAACTTGTAATTCTTTTTATTCTTTTCTGATCCTTCAGCACAGAAAAGAGGTATTTTTTAATCCATATGCAAAAGGATGGTTATGATTCTGTCCTTGTGTTGGGTTGTATTGTGGACATAAAGCTGTATGAAAGAATTCCTGTTCAATGCTGATCAGAGGACCATGAGTCAAGGCAAGAACCAAAAAAATAAAAATAAAAATACACACCCGGAATCTACTGGGGTGCCTGAAAAGTTATTAACTTCTTTTAAAAAAACAAGTATTTCTTTTTTATAACAAAAAAATAAATAAAACATTGCTCATGAGGTGGGATTCTTTCTTTCATACAGTTGTATAAAGTGTTGGACTCAGAATATCTGGAGTAAGGAGGAACTGTGTGGCATGGCCGGTCTTCGTTTTCATTTAGAAAGAAATGAAAGAAGACCACGATGTCATTTATGCAGATGATCAAATGACTCTCAGGGGATCTTATGAGCTGCAGGCTTCCTTTATCTTAACACTCATTGATTGACAGATAGGGTTACCCAAGCAGCGTATAGGATATACAAATTTATTGTCAGCCACGCTCGGACATGTCACCTACACCTTGCAGTGGTCTTATTCAGCCACTTCAATCAGCATCACCATGTCTTGTATTCAATATCTCCATGCTGAGGGACTGTTGTGTAGTTCAGCTAGTGAAATGCCACACGCATTTCAATGAGTGTTATAGTCATAAAACTTATTTGCATAGTAAGGAGTTTCCCCTTACTCCAATATATATTAGGTCCTGCCTGTATTGTGTCATGATCAGTTGAAATTTCACAACATGATACAGGTAAAGGAGGATTTTTATGTCTTCAAGCAAAAGAAACTGGGGCATATTTAAAAATAAAAAGCAAATCTTTGGAAATTCAGTGTGATTATAAAAACATTGAAATTGCATGAATTCCAAAGTTTGCCGTGTTTTTTTTTTTTTCAATTTGCAGAATGAATATGCCCCCCATCATTCTCTTGCAGGGGATTTAACAGGAAGAATGAGGTCACTGCATTCATGTGTGTTGGACAGCATTTCATTCTTGGCAGTTTATTGCAGTTTATAACACTTTGCACTCTAATTATGTGATGATCTGCATGACCTGCAGCCTGAATATTTCAGAGAGAGAAGGGAACAGATGGAGATGTGGGTCAGACACAAAGGCAGGTATTCTCTGCTAATGGAAGAGAGGGTGTCTGATTTGCAGACTTTGGCAGAGGAGGTCACTCACATGCTCAGTTCACCCCATGAGGGGTACAAGTACAGTACATGAAGAGGAAGAGGGAGCAACGAAGTGGCAGACCCTCTGGAAGGTTTCAGGTTATGCCACTGCCATGAGCCTGCAAGAGTACACTAAGCCTGATCTGTCTGGGGATGTCATTTACTGTTGCAGAGTTCAGTTCCTTGATCTGCCTGAACAAATCTCTCTTGATTAAATAGAGGATGTTACTGAATGCATCATTTCCAAAAAATTCTAATATTTTTCCACATCTCTTCTATTAACAGAAGCCGGACTGCATTTGAGAAGAATAAGACAGATGTTTTCCGTATCAAAACATACAACGTGGGGCCTCTAAAGAAGCTGAGGTGCTGTATAAAGAATTTAATACCTCCACCCGTGAATATAAACAGTTTTAGTACACCCCAGTTCTAGCAGTTTTTAAAAAAAAATGTTATGAATCTTAAAAAAGTACAAGTCAAACAAACAGCTCAAAATAGTTTAAAGGTAACTTGTGAACTTCCAGAGGTTAACGAAACTCAAAACTGAAAAATAATGTACATTTCAGTAACCTAAGGAAAAAAAAAAGTTTTTTTGTGTACATGGAATCAAATGCATCACATAGAAATGATACACAGGATAACAGCAGCTTACAGAGGCCATACCACAGCATCATTTCCCACTTTTATTCCAGCTTTGCTGCTTGTCATCCAGGGATTTCAATCAGTGACAGACGGTTAAGCCCCATCTGCTGCTGTGAGTTAATGTCTTACTCTGGAGGAGGCCGAGTTGTATTACAGCTAGCAAGCAAGCAGAAGTGTCAGCACACAGATGCTGCACTGCAGCTGAGAAATTAAAAGCCGGAAAGTGGGAGGGCAGTTCCAGCACATACATTTTTATCTCTTTTCGTTGCATCATTAGTGCTCAGAGTTATGCCAGACAGTAACTGCAATCCAAACAATTATTCTCAACTATTCTGGTCCATTTGGAAAAGCTAGAATGGAAAGTGAATCACTGGTGGAGGTTTTTTTTTGCCAAGCTATTACCTCAAATAGACACTTCTACAGTAGCTTTGTTTTTGAAGGTGTTGCAGCAGTGTGAATGCATTTTCTGAGATGTTATGAAATGAAACAGGGCTCACACAGTCCTGGTTATAAACTTTGAAGTTCATCTTTTGTGACACTGAACGGTGCAGGTGTCAACCTGGCTTGAAGTCTGTTCAGTCTTTAGTCCTTATGCAACATGGCAGCTTCTCATACTGTGTACATTACTGAGGTGCTTTTGTTAACCCAACTTACTCTGACATGTGTAATGTGCATGAAAACCAGTCTTTTTTCAGTATTTACTTCTGACAAAATTCAAGCACTAAAACATAAAAAAAAAAGAAAAGTTTATCTGATGTGACAAGCTTGTTCAAGATTGAATGTGGGTTGAAATCATGTCCTGCTCTGACTATGCTGATTTCCCAGGATCGAGCATGATAACACAGGAATGAACGCCAGCTGGTTCTTGGACAGGGTGGTGGTGACCGACATGAATCGGCCCCATCTGCGCTTCTATTTTGCCTGCAACAACTGGCTGAGCCGGGAGGAGGGTGACAACCTGTTTGTCAGGGATCTGCTGGGTAGCCTGAACCCAATGGATGTCCCAAAATGTAGGTCATAAATGTTGTGTAAATGCATTATACAAAGCAGACAGAAAGGTTCACAGCAGTTAAAAACAACAACAGATTAAATGTTGTATATTTTAGTGGCAGGAAGTCCAAAAGTCATTGTAATTTACACTTTTAACATATACTAAATATATTGCCTTCAAGTATGAAATACTAATGCCATGTGGCTAACGGCCTGGATACCATGGTGCTTGAAAGTCTGCAGATCTTCTAGCTGTTCCAGGTTGTAACTAAATGCCATCAGAGTGTAATCCCCAGGTAAAACCAGTCCCTGTGCCCTCTGTTGCAATGTGATCTAACATCTTAGCACCTGCAGTCAATGAGGTACAGCTTTCTGAAGGCACTCTGCGATGAAGGAGAGGCAGGAACAATAAAGCTGTTCAACAAACAGATACCCACTGTTATAAATATTTAACCTGCTGCCAGCAATATGAGTAAAGGCCCAAGCGCAAGACGTGAAGCAGGTGGAAGACTTTATGAGAAAAAGAAAGGGCAAACAGACAAAAGATGCTGCAGGGCAGAGCATCCATAATGCAGCCCAGAGGTAAACTGATAAACACAGTCTGAAGGCACAACAAACAGGGAAGAAAAACAAAACAAAGAAACATGAAAAACTGCAGAAGAGCAAAGAGAACCAGATGAACAGAGAGAGAAAATTAGAAACTAATACTATTTTTTTATGATTACAGCTGATTACACTTTTAGTATGTTTGTAAACTGTCTTTTATTTATCATTCTGCTCTTGATTTAATATATTACAACCCATCTCTTGCAGCAAATAAATATATAGTGAGCGTGTTCACTGCTGATATGAAGGGAAGTGGAACTGATGCTGACGTCTTTCTGAATATCTTTGGGGAAACTGGTGACACGGGTACCGTGGCGATGAGCTTCATTCCTCCATACAGATTCACCTTTATTGATATGACTGTGCTGTTTGTGAGATTTTCTTTTTTTTTTTTTTTGACGTTTTCTTTTTCTTTATGAAAGGAGAGAGAAGACTGGACAGTGGCAAAGACAACTTTGAGCGCGGATCAGAGGACAAATTCACAATAGAGGCTCCGAACCTGGGGAGGCTGAAGAAAATCACCATAGGTCACAACAACAGAGGCTCCTCAGCTGGATGGTTTCTAGATAAGGCACGCACAGCCACGACATGCATGCTTAGCTTCTACAGATGTGCAATCATAAAAGAAAAACACTCCTGATCGTGCATGATGTTTTTGGTTTTTTTTTTGTCCCAACAGGTGGTGATAGATGACATGGGAAATAAAGAGATGTATGAGTTCCCAGTGAATCGCTGGTTTGCCATGGATGAAGATGATGGCAAAATACAGAGAGATGTGTTGGTTGGATCCATGCAGCCAATGGGTGAGAAAACACAAGCCGTCAGTACCTCAGGATCCTTAAAATGTAGCTGAGATGTCAACTAAAATTACTTGTGTAATCATTAAAAAAAAAATCAGTGTTTTGGATTTGTTAAAGTATTTAACCTGGTAAACAGTTCAAGTCAGTTTTATTTCTAAGCAGCTATTTATTAAGTTCCCTATGGGCATTTCACATGGAAATAATCCCAACAGACGCTTTTTAGCATCTCTAGGTTATTAAATTAAAAGAACTTTCTTTTTTTCAATTATTTGATGAATTATTAACATTTGATCTTTTTCTGCATCTGCTTAGGAATTATCTACAACGTGCAGGTGATGACAGGAGATATAAGAGGCGCAGGGACGAACTCTAAGATCCACATGGTCATGCACGGCTCTAAGGGCTCGAAAAACAGTGGCAAAATTTTCCTTGAGGGTGGCGCCTTCGAGCGCGGTCTCATTGACATTTTCAACGTGGAGATCTGTGAACTGATCAGCCCTCTAAGCAGGGTCACGATTGGGCACGACAATGGTGCTGTAGGTGCTGGATGGTACTGTGAAAAGGTACTTCAAATACTTTTATGGATTACAGTTCATCCTGAAAGTGCCACTGATCAACAAGTGCCCGTTTCTCTTCCAGGTGGTCATATACTGTCCGTTCACGGGCATAGAGCAGACGTTTCCGTGTGGGATGTGGCTCGATGAGGATGAAGCAGATGGACTGATTGAGAGGGAGCTCTATGAGATGGTCTCTCTAAGGCAGAAAAAACAGAAAAGTGAGCGGCTTTCTTAACTTTACTCAGCAAAATAATCTTCAATATACTACAGGTAGAAACATTTTATCATTTTATTCAACTGTACACCCAATTTAGCATCACACCCTCTTTTCTTTCTACTCTAGAATACCCATGGTCCCTGTGGATTTGGACCTCTGACATAAAGGGCGCAGGCACAGATGCCCAGGTGTTTCTGCAGATCTTTGGAGAGAAGGGAAAGTCGGATGAGATCAAACTGGAAAACAACTCAGACAGTTTTGAACAGGGGCAGATTGATAAATTCATGGTAAACCTTGGATCAGCTGCTAAACCCAGTGCAAAACACCTCCGTACATTGTTCATTTGTCTCACTAACCCACACTGAGTTCTTCAAAAAGTCAGTTTTCACCTATCTGTTATTTTACATTTTTGGGATCAACTAGATTGAAATGCCAGACATAGGAATTCTGCGTAAAATACGGATCTGGCATGAGAAGAGACATCCGTTTGCTGGCTGGCATTTAGCGAAGGTGAGACTACCTGTCTGCTCTGTCAGTGTAAGCTGTTACTCTTCTGCAGAGTAGCCTATTAGACACTTATTTAGTGTTTAATCTCCCACTTTTGAATTTGGGTAAATCGTGCAGCAAAGCAAATCGTTTCAGAGGCAGAAACTTCAATGAAATATATGACTGTGGGTCAATAAAACATCTTTTGGATGATTTGACTTTAGATTCGCCACAGATGATGTTGATACGAGAAGGATGAACCATAGTCGTTTTTGAGATTGTCTGCATAATTTTGTTTTTTAGTTTTTCCCATTTTGCTTTAGCATGATAGATCACACCCACACATGAGGCTGTGACTTTCTGCAGGTCACTTTGCTCAAGACGCTGACCATGGACAAATACTCTTTTGAATGCGGCCGTTGGTTGGACATCAATGAAGATGACAATGAGATCGTCAGAGAGCTTCCAGCTACAGGACCTCTCATTGATGAGCCGCTGCCCTGTGAGTAACTCATTAAAGTCGGCATTTACTGGTGTGCAGAACAGGTTCCTGAGCAGTCTATGGGGTCAGGTACTTTTACAATAATCAGGGCAGTATGTTAGTGCTGAGAGAATGTAGCACAGATACGTTTGTGTTTCTTCTTTCAGTGATAAAGTATCGCGTTACAATCTGCACTGGCAACGTCAGCGGCAGTGGCACTGATGCCAGCGTCTTCCTCAATGTATTCGGTGACCTTGGTGACACAGGGGAGCGTCTCATGTTTATGAGTAAAAACAACGTCAACAAATTTGAAAAGGGAAACGTAAGCGAATATTCTTATTCTTTTTTATTTTATCAACATAAGAATATATAACTATTGCTTGAGAAATGTACTGCAAACATATTTTCCCGTCTTCCTTCAGCATGATGAGTTTATCATTGAGTCAGTCTCGCTGGGTCAGGTCCGCAGAGTTCGAGTAGGTCATGATGGACGTGGAGGAGGCTGTGGTTGGTTCCTTGACAAAGTGATGGTCAGGGAGGACGGCCAACCAGAGTCCCTGGCCATTGAGTTTCCCTGTTTTAGGTAAGGCAACATCCTACATCACTTTCAATGACAGTTTGACATCTGATTGATTTAATATTCTGTGTTCTAGATCCTCAATATTAGTTTTGTACCTTGTCTGGTCCTCTCAACCCACCAGACCAAAATCCAGAAATGTATATTGTTTTACCACAATAATGTGTCCTAAATGAAGCCAGTTTTGCTGTTCCAGTGTCATGGGTAAGGTAAAATAACCACATACTGCATGCACCTTCATTATTAGTGCACAGACATAAGAGAAAATGTGTTAGTCAAGAAAGAAGTACTTTATCTCCTAAGAGGCTCATTTGAAAGAAATTCAATAAGAACATTAGAATTTTCACATACAGAACCTTTTTTTTTTTTGAATGTTACAGAAGGGTAGAAGTTGAGGACCCAAATTTGGGTTCACAGGTAGACAAAGAAACAATACATTTTATTAAACAAACAAAACGTGTTAGCGTAGCAAGGTGTCCAGACAAGAGAAATCCAAAATGTGAAAAAGGCAGAAATTGCAGACAACTTGGCACGTAGAAAAAAAAAAAAAAAGGACAAAGGAAAAAAATCCCAGGACTGTGACATTAAAACTGCATTTTCCTCTAATTGCCTGGTCTGAAATCCATCCAGCCACAAGCTGCTGGATGGGACAAAATTAATCCAACAGAACTAACAGCACTGTAGTAAATTGGCCATGTTTCACTTCACTGGCTCTCAGGTGACATGTGTTCAAGTAGTTAGGTGACTGTTGGAGAAGGTTGCCATTACAAATAGACACTAAAGACATGTAGCCTACCAGCTATTTTCCTCCGTAACTGGAGTCAAACCACAAGGCTACGGTGCAGAATTACATCTGGAAAAAGGCCTTTCCTGTCTGTCAGTCTTGTTAATTGGGGCTGGTTTGGTAGCTTCAACTGAAGGAAATGAGGTACAGCAGGCAGCTGCTTTGCTGATTTGTATGTTATTTTGTAAGATAACTACAACCAGCCTAACCCAGTTTTCTAACAAATGTACAGTATGAATGACAATTGACTGTTTTTCTTTCTGTTTAGTTATTATAACACAGGTCTGGTTTATGTTTTGTTTGCTTGGATACAATTTATTTTATTTCTTGTTACCTTTTTAAACATATTAACTTGAAATTCTTTTTCTTCCTATGCTCCCTATGCTTTTTAATAAAAAAAACAAAAAAAACAAACTCTTTGCCAGTTTGCAAATTCTGCTTAGGTATCATTTACACTACCAATAATGTTATGCGATTTTTAGGAGTACTTACAGAAATAATGGGAGTAATTATAGGAATAACTTTCATTAATAAATCGATTTAGGCAATGGTGTGTGTGGTATTGAGAGAAAGCTGCCTGGGAGGTAAAAGATCCCCAAGTGGTCTCTGGATGAGAAAGGCTCTATATAAGCTATTGTTATTCTTACCAAATATTTAGATTTTTCTGTTTGTTAACTGGGTGAAAGTTTTACTATTGATATTTATCAAATGTCATTGATTTTCTCCAGGTGGTTAGACCAAAATGAGGATGACGGACAGATTGTCCGCGAGTTAGTTCCTGCTGGAGATGGCCTGCGTCTCTTCAGTGAGTGATTAAAGAATATTTAAAATGAAAGAAAAAGAAAAAGTTCACACATATTATAATGTGAAAAACACTAATTTCACTCCTTCTCAGATGTCAGCTACCACATAGCAATCAAGACGGGAAGCGTGAATGGGGCCAGCTCTGACTCCAAGGTGTTTGTCAAGCTGTATGGGGAGAAGTGTGATACTGACAAGGTGATACTGGCAGTCTCTGACAATGACCTCAGAAACTACTTTGAGACAGGACGCACTGACGTCTTCATCCTTGAAACTTTTGATGTTGGACAGGCAAGTTCACTAGACAGACCAACGCCTCTCAGAAAACTCAAGCACAGACCCCTATTTGTGTTTCCTAAATGTATTTTATCCGTGTTCTGTGCTCGCAGATCAACCGTCTTCTGATTGGTCACACCAACGAGGGCTTGCGAGCTGGATGGTTTCTGGACAGCGTGCAGATCTCTGTGCCAGTTCATGGGAAGCAGTACATGTTTCCAAGTCACCGCTGGCTCTGCAAAGATGAGGCTGATGGAAAAGTAGAGGTGGAGATCTATCCCAGCGAGATCTTAGACATCGAAAAATGTAAATAACAAAGTACCACAATGAATTGACTTGTTTGTATAAAATTAGATTTCGAGTTTCTCTTGTGACCATGCTCTGATTCTCTCACCATAACAGTGATCAACTATGAAGTGACAGTGGTCACAGGTGATGTGCGTGCAGCTGGAACCAACGCTAATGTGTTCTGTCAGCTCTATGGAGAGGATGGAAAAACCGAAGTCCTGACCCTGAAAAGTCGCTCCAACAACTTTGAACGTGGCACCACTGAGATCTTCAAGGTCTGTATTAAGCTTTGTGATAGGTCAACATCTGCTGAACACTGAAGTTCCTCACCGGAGCACCGTCTCCTTAATACAACCCAGATCGAGGCTCTGGATGTTGGCAAGATCTATAAGATACGCATCTATCATGATGGGAAGGGCATTGGAGACGGCTGGTTCCTGGAGACAGTGGACATCAAGCGGCTAACGATGGCTATGGTACAGGTTGAAGTGAAAAAAGAGGAGACGACCAAGAAAGACAAGAAGAAGGACAAGAAAAAGAAGAAAAAAGAAGAAGAGGAGGAGGTGGAGATAATCGAAGAGCTGCAGGAAGTGGTGGAGACTTTTACTTTTCCTTGTAACCGCTGGTTGGCCAGGGATGAGGAGGATGGGGAGCTCGTGGTTGAGTTGCTGATGGAGGAAAATGAAGACCTGGAGAGTAAGCAGAGCAGGGGTGTACTGTGTTGATATACTTATATTTTAAAGCTGCCAGGCTTGGCGATTTAAATATGACATCCTGAAACAATGATGAACTAGGAAAAGACCATCATGTGTCACTAATGTTAATGTCAATTTGCTGTACTCTCCTTTTAGTGAACTCGTATGAAGTTCACGTGTTCACTGGGACGATGTGGGGGGCGGGGACTGATGCCAATGTGTACATCAACATATACGGAGAGACTGGAGACACTGGGGAGCGGCGGCTCAGGAGATCCAACAACCTAAACAAATTTGAGAAAGGCCAGGTGAACTTTGAAATCTACATTTTTTTTATATTACAAAATAGCTCGACACTTTTGATTCTCTTTTGTAGACTGTAGTCTGTCAAAAGGTGAGAAAAAAAGAATCTGCACAAACACATCTGCACACACACACATATGTGTATATATATATATATATATACACATACATATATATATTTATATGTATATACATGTATTTCACACTCATTTGCTGAACCCTATGTGTTGCTGTCTTTGCTTCTCTGACTAAAATAAATATGAATCACGGTCCAACAATTATGCTGAGGTTTAAGTCCTGAACCTCTGCTTTTTTTTGTGTGCGACACTAGGAAGATATTTTCAGCATCACAGCAGTCGATCTGGGGATCCTGAAGAAGCTGAGGATTCGACATGACAACAGCCAGGCCAGTGCTGGCTGGTTCCTGGACAGAGTGGAGATTGTAGATGAAAAAGACGACTCAACGTGAGTCTTGAGGCTGTTAGGAGGAGAGCAGTGACCCGCCAGTACTTTAATTTTTGTAGTTTTGAATAACATTAAACAGTAATTGTTCAAACTTTGGTTTTGAAGCCATCGGCTGACTGACAACGATGCAATAGCACATGTTTTAAAAAAAATTAACCTCAGTACACAGTACGTGTATAGAGCTCCACTGTGTGGTGCAAAGTGGTACTTAACATCAGTTATAAATCCATCTCAGTTCTCAAAGTACATTCTCCTGTTCATATCTGTAGCCCTCTGTTTTCTGCTTACAGTATTTATTCTATGTGTTGTGCTTTTAGGTACTTTTTTCCATGTAAACGTTGGCTGGCTGTTGATGAGGATGATGGACAGCTTGCTCGGGAGTTGGTCCCTGTGGATGAAGCCTTCATGAGGAAGGGGGACGACGATGATGAAGAAGATTCTGAAGCTACGCTTGGATTGGAACAGAAGGGTGAGAGCAAGTTATGGCTTCACATCCAAAGGTGCTTTTGAAGGAGTTAATCTTCCGCCGACTCCCCTCTTTGTAAATGAATGAATATGAGGAAATAGATTTTCCTTTTATTCAATCTTTTTCGACAGCAATGTCAACAACGTACACAGTGAGGGTAAAAACTGGTGACAAGAAGTACGCAGGAACAGATGCTAATGTCTTTATGATCCTGTACGGCACCAAGGATGATACAGGTAATGTCTTAGAGCATTATTCTGTTTTATATTTGAATGGTGTGTATTGAAAGTTCCTCATTGTTGTGCTTATCTATAGGAATCATCAACATGAAGGCTTCAAAGACTCATAAGAATAAGTTTGAACGGGCTATGATTGATGAGTTTACCGTGGAGGCTGTGGACATCGGAGCCCTGAAACAGCTACGTATTGGACACGATAACTGTGGTAGATGAACATGCTTTTGGCCCGTGTGAATGAAGCACATTTGCGCTGGATACATTTACATTCATTTGTGGTAATCTTTCAGGTGGAGGATCAGCGGGCTGGTTCCTGGACTGGGTGGAGATTGATGCAAAGTCTCTGGGGCAGAAGTTGCACTTTCCCTGCGGCCGTTGGTTGGACAGAGGGGAGGATGATGGGGCCATCGTCAGGGATCTTTTTGCCAATTCTCTACAGACGGAGTTTTACACGCCATGTAATTCAAATTGTTGAAGTAATGTTTTACTTTGCATGTAGATGCACAATCTTTTATACGCTTGACTTTGTTTTCTGTGTAGTTGTTCCATATGAGATTAAAACCTTCACGAGTGATGTATTTGGCGCTGGAACAGACGCAGATGTCTTCATCGTCCTGTATGGAAGAGATGCTATATGCACAGAGCAGAAGTCTCTGTGTGTCAACAAGAGGGAGAGGAGGATGTACTTTGAGAGAGGAGCCGAAGATATGTTCATAGTTGAGGTGCAATATCATTGTGAAGCAGAAGGAGTTTGTGTTTTTCCTATTTTGAACGTGTTGTGTTAATTTAGCAATGTGTTCTGATCTCTTTGCAGCTAGAAGATGTGGGGGATGTAATTGAGAAGATCCGTATCGGTCACGACAACCGTGGGGTCAACCCAGGCTGGCACCTGGACAGAGTGGAAATCAGACGTCTGCTCAGGAAGGGAAAGGTACTGCACTGGCCTGGGGCAGTGGTGAAGAATGTGTCACTTGAATAGCTACTATTTGAAATTTAAAAAAAAAAAGGCCCTATTGAATGCTGAAGTTCTTCTAATTGGTGGATCAATCAGTTCAATGAAGAGAGATCAAGTGAAAGGAACCTTTTTTTTAAACTTCGCCCTTCGCGTACAGATCAGGGAAAAATGGGCTTCAAAGGTTCGCTGTACAAATCTATGGGCCACATCACCGGATGGTTTGTCCGTAGCTCAAACCAGTCACGGGTGTAGACCCCGAGGGCAGTGAATGAGCAGAATTAAGAGGAGGATGTGATTCTGCATGTCACTCGTTGCAAACTGTGAAGAGGTGGCGATAGGCAGGAGAAGGTTTGTTTTGGTTTTTTTTGATGAAAAACAGGGATCAGACTTATTGGCTTAAACAAAAATGGGTAAAATAAAAATCTATCTTGTGCCAAAAACTTTCTGTAAGTAGCATTGTGCAGCCAACAGATATTCTAAAGGGCGATTCTTTAAAAGGTAAAATCTTCATCTGTAAATAAAGTAATGACAGGAAAATATAGCAAAATAAAAAGCACATTATTTGCTTCTGTACCCCAGAATAGTACAGATAAATGTACTCAGTTAAAATTTAAAAACTGGATATATGATTGATACCACTTTTTTTTAATGAACACTACCAAGCCCAAACCTGGTCATTATGGAAGGAGGCTTGCATCCTCTCACTCACGTCCAGCTCCATCTGTGGTCAGCAGGGGGAGACGTTCTCCTCACTGATGAGTGATGGTGCTCCAGTGGGTTTAACATGATCTCACATTTTGAGCTGAGGCTTCAGACAAATGCAGACTTTTCACTTCCTCCTCTGAGACAGAAACACGATAAACTCACAGGCCTGGTATGTGTTTCTCTTTGTAGGGTTCAGAGACCGTCATATTCCCTTGCGAGCGCTGGCTAGCCAAGTCAGAGGAGGATGGAGAAACAGTGAGAGAGCTGGTGCCCTCTGACATCATCACTGAGAAACTTTCCAGAGACGGCAGCCTCAAAGTGACTGAGGTTGAGGTGGAAGATGCCCTGGAGAGTATGTTGAACATATGTTTTTTTTCCGAGCGCATTACTTTAATTTAAAACCCAGAGATGCATTTTCCTCTCTTCGTTTGTTTATTCTTAAATTTCTGACTCTCTGTTATGAAAGCAGCATCAAAAGATGGAAAATGACTTTCTCTCCAGTGTGTTTTCTGGAAATGGTCCCAAACCGACCCCTCTGCGCTTGTCTCGATCATTGTTCTCCACAGCTCACACATACAAAGTGTCGGTGACGACAGGTGACGTGCACGGAGCGGGCACCGACGCCAATGTCTTTCTTACAATTTACGGGGACCTCGGGGACACTGGGGAGAGAAAACTCAGCAAGTCAGAGACAAACAGCAACAAATTTGAGCGAGGATCTGTAAGGAAGTTTACTTTTTATGATTCCCTTTCACTGGTGTTCTCACTCATGCAATTTTAACACAAAACCTATATTTTTTACAGTCTAGAGACATTATAAATAATTTCATTTAAAAAAAAAATCAGAAAATTCTGCTCATGTTATTGCATCCTATTTCTTTCCCCCTCTCAGGTAGATAAATTCAGCATCGAGGCAGTTGACCTCGGTCAAGTCTTTAGAATAAAAATCCGCCACGATAACAGCATGGTGAGTCCTGACTGGTACTTGGACCAAGTGGAGATTGTTGACGTTGATACGGAGGAGGTGTTCCTCTTCCTATGTGAACGCTGGCTCTCCAGGAAAAGAGAAGACAGACAGATTGAGAGGGTCTTCTATGTCAAGGTAACATAGGTCAGAGTGTCTTCAGGTCATCTGTACGAACATGAAAAAAGTGATGCGACCTACCTCAGTGCATCATGAGAATTATTCATGAGTCAAGAGAAAAATAAGGACGAAACATCTTAAAGAATAAAACAAGCACAGTGATTAGCTGACATTGGTGGACTAAAATAGATTTTTCTCTCAGTCCAGTCCAGTAAATGTGCTTTTTTTTTCTTTTGCTGATGATAAAATTTACCTTTCAGCAATGTTTAGCTTAATTTGGCTGTTTGGATTCATATGCTGTGTGAAATGAAAGTACCAAATTTAGATGAGCGACAAAGCAGATACTGTATAATATATACGAGGCAAATCAGTACCCAAATTTTGTAACCAAAGGCTCTGATCATAGAGACGTTGCCCACAGACAGCGAACATGCCCACAGTCAGATTAGTTTTTGGTCCTTCGGGTCTCAGTGGTCTCACATCCTCATTGACGGGGGTATTTGGGGGTAACTTTGGTGTTACGACCCAGCTCATGGGTTTAAATATATGGGATTAAAAATCCAATATCAAAAACCAGCACCAGAAAACTAAGCAGCAACTAGAAACGTACTTGTATGAGATTCAATATATAGAAGAGCAACTCCTACAAACTATAGAGGATAATTAAGGCAAGAATATCAGCGACATAAGGAGGATGAACTTTGGCAAATAAAATTATCTTCAAGTTGCCGACAGAGGTTCTCGTCACACATTTTTCTTCAGGAAGAGGTGGCTGATGTCAGTTTTTACTCACACACAATAGTGCGATACTATTCATCCCAGTCCACTACAGGCAGTCTGTGAAAACTTTGCAAACTGTGGCTCAACATGTGCCTGTGACAGGTCGCATCCAATCCTCCCACCTACTCTCACTCATGATTAGATTTTCCTGTTCTTTTCATGCAAACCTCACCTCACACAAAATTTAAGCACAAGCCAGCTGTCCTTTCTGTTCAAAATGGTTCTCAAAACAAAACAAAAAACCTTCTGTCAAGTGTAGTAGTAGCACTTTTAATTTAATTGCCCAGTTACACAACATCTCAGCCTTGTAAAATCATCTGTTGTGGTGTGTTTCATGTGTATTTTAGGGCTACGAAGGCGTTAGAGAGAGCCTAAACAGTAAAAAGACAGCCCTGACAATGAGTGTCGACAGCAACATGAACAAAAAGAGCAAGAAGAAGAAAGAGGAAGATATTGAGCTTCCAAGTAAGAAATATCAAGAGTTCCATAAACATCAAGTTCCCTGCAGATGATGGCTATAAATGACATAATAACATGCTCGAACGAATGAATAATTTAAGTGTCTTCTTGTCCAGTCATACCATACCACATCACTATCTGCACTGGTCTGGAGCGTGATGCGAGCACCACCAGCAGAGCATATGTGATCATTATCGGGGTCAATCACATCAAGACAGAGAGGCTATGGCTCGACCTGCTAGACGGGAGGAAAGGCTTTGAGGCCGGTTCTCTGGAGAGCTTCGAGTTGCAGGGTTCAGATGTGGGGGAAATCAAAAAGGTGGAGGTGAGGACTTTTAATGAGAGTCGTGCTTTCTCTCTCACACGCATCAGTGTGCAGAAAAATAAACCCTCGCTGCTTGACATGATCCTTCCTCTCCTCCGCTGCAGCTCGGCCACGATGGGGCCACTCCAGAGAGCTGTTGGCTTGTTGACGAGATGTCTGTTGCTGTGCCAACCAAAGGGGTCAAATATACCTTCGCTTGCAAGTGCTGGCTGGCCAAAGATCGAGGAGATGGGTTAACTGCCAGAGTGTTCAATGTGCTGGATGCAGACGCCATTTCTATCTCCCAAAAGGTATGTTAATGAGTTCAAACTGAACAAGAGCAAGCATGTTACAGATAACAAGCACCAGTTTCCTCTACATTAAATTAACACATTGACCCGTGATAATAATTAAATTCCAACTACACCGCTGCACAGTGCATCCCTTTAGAAAAAAGATATGCACATTCATTTATGTTTTATTTTCCTGCAATGCCTTAACATTACCATTAAACATTAATAAACATTAATTGCCAATTAAAGCCTTTGAATGATAAATCCAAGATATCAAGATTCAGTCTCTTATTTAAAAAAAATAGTAAATGTGACTCAACAAGTTCCTGAAAAATCAAAGAGTATAATTGTAACAATATTATCCTATTGTTAGCTATTTTTTATGCCACATTTTGCATTAAGAGTTTGGGTGCAAGTTTATAAGTAAAGGTCCTTGAGTAGGGGTAACTCTTTGATAAATTAGTTGTGTCTTAATCTTAATATAACCTTAGCTTAGTTAAAAAGTAATTCCCAAACATACTAGAACATTAAACATAAAAGTAAGATGATTTATGTGTTACCCCCCTTCTTTTTTGTATCACTTGTTTCAATATTAAAGGTGTTTACAGCACGCCTAACTTTTGCAGTTCTTTAGCATTAAATTGCTCATTAACTGCAAAATAGGTAAATGCCTCACTTGTGGGAGTCATTCTCGTGGAAGATGGTTTTGAGGATAAAGTGCAATGTGTAAAGCGTCTTTTCATTGTCAGATCATCTATGAAGTGACGGTTGTAACAGGAGACGTGCAGAATGCAGGAAGTGACACCCAGATCTTCATGTCTGTGTTCGGGGCCAACGGTAGCACGGAGGAGATGCTGCTGCAGAAGAATGAGGACAGGTGGGGGAAAAAAAAAGAAAAAAAATGGCTTCTTGTCTTCGAGTTAATTGAATCTAACTCTTAAAATGTGATACTAAGCTCAAGGCTCTAAACTCTCATCGTTTGTGACTGTTGGCAGGTTTGAGCGTGGTCAGGAAGATACGTTCAACATGGAGATCGATGACATCGCCCCACTGAGGAAAATGAGGCTTCGCATCGATGGTTCTGGTAGTCGGCCTGACTGGTTTCTTGACAAGGTCGGCCTGGCTAAGAAAAACACGTACACATGTTCGGAGCATTTGAAAATGTAAAAACGAACAAAAAAAATTAGAGCTAAGTCTTAACAGCTCGCAAAATCCCGCTCTTTAGAAACATCTGTTCTTAAACATGAGTTCTTTATGTTCCTCTGCAGCTAAGTGGCTATGAGGAGGGAGCTGTACCTAAAATATGAAAGCAGGAGCACAAAAGGCAGAACAGTAATGGATGACTTCTTCCAAAATCGATTGCGCAAAGCTATATTTATGTTTTTATCCTGAAACTCTATGCTGTAGGTCACAGCATCATATATCACACAGACACCCATCTATCCCTGCCTGCTGGATAGCAGTAAATAATTCACCTTCCCTCAAAAACACAAGCACAAGCAAGTACACACATAAACTGCAGGAACCAAACTCCTATTGATCCATTTTATTCACTGTGCTGTTGATGCCTTGCATTACCAGATCACAAAGACTATTATAGTACAGACACACACACTCACAAAGGCTCTGAGAGGAGGCTCTTTATATATTGCTTTAGGTGTTTCATATATATTCCTGGATTGTAAGTGACCACATTGGTCAGAAAATGGTTTTCCTTTTGAAATGACCCTGTGAGGACACCGTCACTAGTCATCTCCAAATTCAGTCTGAAGTCTCAGGCGGAGAGCTTTAATGAAACACTGCACAGTTCCTATGCAAATGTCTTCTCTGGTAAAGGCACCGTGCCTGCAGAGCAGCGGAGCCGTCAGAAACAATACCAAACCCTGTCTGTCTGCTCCTGGGACTCAGCGACTGTGAACATCTCCTTGACTTAACCCTGTACACAGCCATGTGTGTGCAGCATCACAAGCAGATGTGCTGCCTTTATGGTTTGCTGGGTTTGTGTACTGAAATGGCAATGTACTGGGCAGACTTCCAGGATAGTAATCAGCGCAAATAAATATGCAGGAAGGACAGCTCATACAAGTGAGCCAAGTCCGTGTCTGAAAGTTAAATGTTTCACAGGATAAGGAGGAAAACACCCTCTTTTTGTGTAAATGCCATTGATTACAAGTAGTTATAGTTAGTTAGAATTTCATGTCATGAGGTAAAGGGATGAGACAGAAAGCATCTGGACTTCCTTTGCTGTTTTTCTGAAAATTTTTAACCCATTATCTGAAAATCTTCAGTGCAGGTTGATTTATTGGACGTTTAAGGCTCATAAGGTTTTGAGACATTTACTTAGCTACATTCAGTGGAGTCCTCTAAGTCATGTGTGAGTCACTGTGCATACCTGAAGATGGACCAAACAACATCCTCAAACAAAAACCGGTTCACCCTAACGACATACCACCTGAACGTGAACTGTGCAGCACCGTGTACGCAGTCCAGCACAGCAAGTAGTGCACTGACCTTTATTCAGGTCTCAGCAGTCCACCTATATTTTAATGCAACACCACGTAAGATTGTTTATAACCCCTCTCCGGTTGAAAAACGCAACTGTTACCACTGTCATAAACACTGTTGCTGTGTGAGCCTCCCTATAGGAACAACGCAACAGCTGATGAGAGAGGAACTGGAGATTACTGAGAGCTCATTAAGAAACAGTTACTACACCCAGTAACAGTAGTAAACAGTATGCAAGCTGCCGAAGCGGCCCACATTACCTCGGAACTTTAGTAACACAGCCTAATATCAGCCAAATGATCCATATCTGCTTCTTTTATTCAGGGTCACGGGCTGCCAAATGTTCCCTTTCAGCCAAATCACAGCAACAGTAGCAATATTTCAAGTTTTTACAGAATGACACTGTCAACATAAAACCAAAACATCATATACTACTTTCTAGTGGGCGCTTGGTATTTTTCTTTGAAGTCACGTTATGCAACAATACTACTTCTTTGTGTCTTCCAGCAGTGGCTGACACATGAACTCTCATCTAGTGTCTTGCCCTCATGTGGTCAAAAGTGGTATTGCTTTAAAGTATTTATGAAGGATTTTCTTTTGTGTTTTGACAAACAGATGGTTCCAAAGTCATTGTCAGTTTTCTGAATGAGATGTCTTGACAAACCATTTCAAATGCACGCTTTTGTCCACCCAGGTGATCACACGTAACCTGACTACGGAGGAGGTGTCGGTCTTCTCCTATGAGGATTGGCTTTCCAAGACGCATGGACCCAAGAGGACCATGATCTGCGAGATGGCAGCCGTGGTGGACGAGGAGGTGATGGTGGAGCTCACTACCTATTTCATTCAGGTTAAGACCAGCGATATTTCAGGTAAGAGCTCAAAACATTTAGAAAGAGGTAAATAAGCCTCTTTCATAGCACAGATACAGAACTCTTTGGGGAGCTCATTCTATGTTAACATTTAGATCAGACCTGTGACACAGAAGAGCTATAAGGTTTAAAAGCATTTAATAGATTAAAACAAGTCTGCTTCTCAGAGCCATCTGAAATCTTTCCATCGTCCACCCTACCTTTCATTTCAGGGTCACTGTCATGTCAGGTCCAAATATGTTCAGAGCATAGAAGCTTGGGCTTTTTCTACAATCAGTAATATCCTCCCGCTTGCTCTGTAGTTTACAGAGACATATTTTTCTGTCAAGTGCGTCTGATTTTTTTTTTTCCACACCACTTTCAAAGAGATGCATCTTCCAGTGCTTCACATTTAGAGACCCTTTGATCAATGAGCATCTCGCTCCTTGATGGCAGTCAAGTGAAACTGCTTTCTGCAGACTAATTACTAAATATCTGTCATTCCATGCTTTTAATCCCTGTATAGATCTAAAAACAGAAATTGATATTCCTGTTTCTCATCCTCATTTGACTTTTCCTTGCGCAGGAGGTTTTAGTTCTCACCGAGGAGAAAATCTGGAATAATTCATGCTCTTTTTCCCACATGGTAACGAAGGAAATCCTCCTTAAAAGTCCTCCACACTCCTGCACCATCTTCTTCATCCAGCATTTTCATTTTATAGCTCACATGCGCTGCTGATCAATATGATAGCAAGTCTGAGCCGACTTCAAAGGACTGCTCTCTGCCCCGTGGCAGTTACCAGAAGCTAAGCCGGAGTCCTGTACCCACGCTTAGGCTCTTGGAAGAATGAGACAAGCTGAAAGACACAAAAACATTCAGGCTCATGCATGTCAGCACCATAACATAGACAATGCTTTGCATGCAGTAAGAGCCTGCTTTAAGATCTTACAGGATTATCCACATATGCGGTGAAGAAGCAAGTATTCATGTGAGAGTATATGAAGGTTTCTCAAAAGAAAGGCGGTGCTAATATAAATTATGGCTCCTAAAGCAACTATAATAGCATTTAAATATTCCTCTTTGGCATAACATATCTTTTCTATCCATCTACCCATTATTTTGGATCGTGGGGACAGCAGCTGGAGCAACCCATAGAACTCATCAGAGTTTTTCGGGGGAATGTCAAGGCATTTCCATGTCAGCCAGGAGACAGTTCCTCCAGATTGTCCTGTCCAAAACACTTCCAAAGGGAGGTGTCCTGGGGGCATCCTAACCAGATGTCCAAACCACCTTAATTGGGTCCTCTCACTATGAAGGAGCAGCAACTCCAAACCGAATCTGTCCTGCATGGCAGTGCTCCTCACCTTATCTCTAAGGGAGCGCCCAGCTACGTTGTGGACAAAGCTCATTTCAGTTGCTTGCATCCTTGTGTCTCGGTCTTTTGATCTCTACACAAAGTTTGTCACCAAAGCTGAGGACAGGAACAGAGATTGACTGATAGACAGAGTACCTCACTTTTGGCTAATGTCTCTTTGCCACACTGCGATTACTGCAATCTCTTGCTCCATTCTTGCTTCACTCATGCACCCCCAGATACTTAAACTGAGATCCTCAGGGTTTAACGTCCTAAATTGTCATCTCAGCCTCTTCACACTCAGCGGTGAATTGCTGCAGTGAGAGCTGAAGATCTTGGCTTGTTGACACGAACAGGATCACATTTTCACCACTGAACCAGACCTGTCCATAAAAGATCATGGACAGTTTCTACTTGTAAACTTTTTTTTTAAACTGATGCCATTAAAAAAATGCTGCTGGCAGGGGTCTGATTCAGTGATTGTCCTAAATAGTATAAAATTCGTCATCTTATTTAGGACTGCAGTGTTTCAAAAAGCTCTCTTTACTTTCCTTCTTGCAGTGAATTCTGTGACTTGATTTTCTCGCTCATATGAGTGTTTTTTAAATTATTATCCCCACACTCTAAGCTCTAACATATATATGTATATTATAAAGGGAAATATATATATATATATATATATTTCCCTTTATAATTGATTTCATTGCAGTGTTAAACCCCAACATGTGTCAAGAAAATCAAAATGAGGTACAACACTGCTACAGTTTCTGCTTTTATTTTTAAATAAGTGATTCTCTCGTGTCTTATCAGGAGCAGGCACTGATGCCAACGTATGGATGATCATCTTTGGAGAGAATGGAGACACGGGGACACTGGCGCTGAAAGAGAGCAGCAAGTCCAACAAGTTTGAACGTAAGCAGGTGGATACATTTCGCTTCTCCGATATCCTCAGTCTGGGAGATCTCTCCAAAGTGAGAGTCTGGCATGACAACACAGGTGAGGTGCATGAATAAAACAGTCCCTCTGCAATATTTGATATTTTGAAGATGAAATTCGGATGATGCATTTTAAGCTGCAAACCCACAGGCGTAGATACGGAGCTTAGTCGGATCAGTCATTCTGACAACAGAGATGTCTGTCATCACTCATCTGATTATTGGTGAAACTTTGTGATTTTGTGGCTCAATAAAGTTGCATCATTGTCACAAGGTGGATACAGCTTAGTAAGAACAGAATTAGAAAATATGTAGATTTTAACACAACATTTGCATGCAGAAGATGCACTTTCTAGACTCTAATCATTTTTTTTAATATTGTATTGTAAACTGAGATCATCGTCAACAATCTGGCTTTCACAGCATTATCATGAATCTGTCAGTAGGCAGTTTATGAAATGAACTTTCACTGACGGCTTTTTTTCGTTTGCTGCCTCAGGTCTCGCTCCAGGTTGGCACTTGGAGCACGTTGACGTGAAGGATGAGATCATGGACCAAACATTTCGTTTCCCTTGTGATCGTTGGCTGTCCAAGAGTGACGACGATGGACAGATAATGAGGGAGCTGGCCTGCGGTAACAATGACTACTTAGACCTCAACGAAAAGACCAGTAAGGCCACTTTACAATACCAGTGGCATCCATTTGTACTAAAGTGTCTTTATATATTGATGTTTTACATCCTTAGTGGAAATGATGCAGATGCTGTTGGAAGAAAACTGAGACAACCTACTGTAAATGCATTTGTTTTCTCTCTGAAAGAGTATGAAATCTGTGTCACAACTGGAGACACCGCAGAGGCCGAAACCAAAGAGAATGCCTGGATTATACTTGAGGGGAAGAAGGGCAGATCAAAAGAATTTGTACTGGAGAACTCCTCAAAGAAGAAAAGGTTCTTACGGTAAGCACTTGCTGCAAGATTAACTCGATCAGCTACAACTTGTTTGCATGAAAAAGCTTGAAGAATTTTGCTTTTGCTTCGTGCACTATAATGTTAAACCCAGCAGCAGGAGGGCAACGCACTTTCATGATATTACAGCGTCCTACTGAAGAGACTTTCAGAGACAGCAAATAGGCAGAGACATGAATAAAAATCTATGTGAGCCAACTGAAAAAAAACCCCATCTACCCACAGTATGTCCATGCTTTTTACTTTTCAGGGGCAATGTTGATAGGTTCGAGTTTTCTTCCAAGAACCTTGGTGATATGACTGCCATCTGCCTGGGCCACACTCCCAAGGATGGGAAGAAAGTGAAGGGGGAAGTTTACTGGCTTGTTGAGGAGGTTGTTGTGACTGAAAAAGAACTTGGGAACAAGTAAGAGCCGAACGGCAGCCATTCATTTGTTTGCTTCCTCATGTAGACGAACAAGACTACATTCGTCCTTCTCCCTTTTAGGTACATCTTCAGCTGCAATGCTTTCATTCCGCTCTCGGCCAAGAGGGATGATTTCCTGTCTTTTGAGTGCACAAAGACAATCGAGAGCTTTGCCAGCAAGGCCCGTAGCCTGGTGCCTGTAAAGTACGAGATCATCGTCATCACTGGCGACGAGAAGGGAGCAGGAACCGATGCCAACGTTTTCATCACCATCTACGGTTCCAATGGAGACTCCGGCCGTCGGCAGCTGCGGCAGAAGTTTCGCAATCTTTTTGAACGTGAGCAGACGGACCGTTTCTTGGTGGAAATGTTGGACATGGGAGAGCTATGGAGAGTTCGAATGGAGCATGACAACTCTGGCCTGAGCCCCGGCTGGCTGCTCGATCGGGTGGAAGTCACCAACACCGCCAACGGCGTCACCACCATCTTTCTCTGCGGAAAGTGGCTGGACACGAAAAGGGCAGACGGAAAGATCGCCAGGGTCCTCTATCCAAAATACTGATCATGAAATGACTTGGTAACAGTGCAAACATCTGTCTCGGGTTTCTAAATAATCACCAAAGAGATTTTGCTTCAAGCTTATTTTTATATCTCAGGTACTGACCCAGAGCTTTTTTTTAATGATATTATAGTAATGATAATGTCGTCTTTGATGAGGAGAAGAAATGTGCCATTCTTTGTAAATTCCAGATGTTCCAGTTGTTTTGTAATTAATGCATGTTTTATAAAAGATAAAACTCTTATAATGCCCATAATGACTGTTCTCACACTTTTTGACAAACTTCAAAATCTGAATTGTGAATATTCTTGTCAATTTATT
Organism: Arrhamphus sclerolepis; assembly: GCA_037176975.1. Lineage (NCBI taxonomy): Eukaryota > Metazoa > Chordata > Actinopteri > Beloniformes > Hemiramphidae > Arrhamphus > Arrhamphus sclerolepis. Next base: position 5,250,947 of record JBAMYA010000004.1, on the reverse strand, counting down.
TCAACAACAGAGATTAGTTATGTGTATATCATGCAGGTGCATATTGGGATTTTTTTTTTAGCTGGTTTTCAATCTTCTGCTGAAAATTCAGCTATATTAGTTTGAAACTGCAAACAAACTGTGAAGCATCAGCTGCCGGCAGCAGGCGGAGCAACCAGCTGGAGTCCGTGGCTGCAGACCTAAAAGGAGAGCGAGATTCGGCTCTTCATTCAGCACTTCAGCAAATGTCAAGGATCATATGTCAAGTAAATGTTTTCAGGATAATCGTGAGCCAAAGCAATGTCAGTCTGACATCTGGTTGATCTTTTAATGTGGACGGTTATAATAACAATACTATATTTGAAACCGAAGCAGACAAGAAAAAAACAAAACGCCCAGAATGTTTCCACATGAAATAAACATGGAGCAGGTATGTGCAAACAAGACACACATGACAAGAACCTTTCCATTTAATCCAGTTTATTACAAAAAGAGCACATAAAAAAGGATAATATACAAGCCATGAAATTAAATTAAAATAATTTAAAAAAAAAACAATGCAACATTTGAGATCTTTATTAGTAGTAATAATAAATAAAGTACAAAATTCCACCAAATGTGAATCTAACATTTACCAATAATGCTCACCCATTTCTTCATAAACACACTCATCACTATTAATGCGCTATTGCTTTAATATTAATGATAAATAGTTCTACTTTCAGATAAAATATCCTATATTGAAAAACATTGCGCAGTCACGGCTAAACAGCAGATTTTCATATAAGGATGGCGGCAGCCCTTTCACTGGCACTTTTTGGCATATTTTCTCTTCAGTTTTGCTTTTCAGATTCAAGCAGCAAAAAAAAAACAAAAAACCCTCCAAAAATAAAATAACAATAATAATAATAATAATAAAACACAAAATTGTATATTGTTTTTTTTTTTTTTCTTTTATAATCTTTGTATATATTTTCACCATATACATCCTTAAGCCATTGCGACCACACTGGAACCTGAGAAAACATGCATTTTTAGAAAAAGTTGTGCTTTATAATACTTTCCATCCTTTTGGACTGTGAGAGGAAACAGTAGTTTAAGAGAAGAAGGGCGGACGGTAAAATCATGTAGATAAATGGAAAGGTTAGGAGGAGGACGATGCCATCAACTAAAGAACCGTGGCGCTTGTAAAGCCCACAGTGAAACATGCCTCTTCATGGTCAGAGCTATTTCCACAAATATGAGACGCTTCACTAACAAACCAGCAGCTATGTTGCCCGGCTTGGCTTGAATTTCTGAGGAGAATGGCTTGCACTAGTACAGTAGCACCTTCACATCTCATTCCTTTGATCAATTATGCAACCAATAAGGCATGGTGGCTTCATGGATTGATTGTTGTTAGTGGCTTCAGTAACATGGAAATATATCCTAACACCTAAAGTGAGGCACTTGTTATGCTTATGTCTACAAATGACTTTTGGAAGAAGAACTGAAGAGAAACACCAAAGAGATGAAAATCAAAGACAGATATAAAAGCGAAGGAACATGCTTCATTAAGACCCATATTGTGCTGCAACAAGCACAGCTAAAAATAATTAAAGTAAAAAAAGCCAGATAAGTCAACGAAACTACTGATTTGTTTTGTTTGTTTGTTTGTTTTTTTGCCAGTGAGAGGGTTCCCATTTGTAAATAAGTGAGTGCAAAACAAAAATAATAATAATAATCATCACAAATTAAAAACCAGTTCACTTCATTGCGGTTTTTCCATAAATATCACAGCATGGGGGATCAGAGAAATTGCATTGAATGGAATGTAACAAAGATCCACAGCACCACATGAGAGATTGAAACGGAGAGCGGGCTCAGTAGCTCAGTATTGGACAGTAACCATCGCACAGCCAGCTTGTGGAGATTAAACAGCATCGCTAATATTTTTTTTTTCTTTTTCTTTTATGTTTCAAAAAGTACCACTGCATGCAAAGCATTCCCATTTAAAACAATGCAAAAATGAGGTAATCATTTTTTTCATAACCTTTTTGTGTTATTTCTAAATAAATAGATTATGATCGAGTTGCCCCTCCCCCACAACAAAAGGGAACTATATAAAATTAAATACATACCAACAATATCTACAGTTAGTAATAAATTATGATTGTTAAATACTTAAGGCATCTCAACTGACAACACCCTGTGTAAACTATGAAAACTTCATCACAGATGACTCCACTACTGGAGGAGGCAGTGTCGACACTGGCAGTGCACAAGACAGGGAGAAGCAGTCAAAAAAAGAGTGTTTTTTTTTTTTCCTTTATCATGACAGTGCATGGGACAGTGAGGGTCCTAAAGACATGCTCTGTGGAACTGAAGTCAAACAGAGATTGAGGAAAAAGAAAGAGAAAAAAAAAAGGTGATGGCGAGTGAGTGAAAGTGTCCACTCGCCTTGACGGCGTGAACGTCTCCCTGCTGTTGTGTTGTCTCACGTCTGTGTGCACTGTGAGAGGGAGGCTGCCTCCGTCGCATCACTTTCTACATGTTCTAGCAATACAGCATAGCAACCAGCATAGCAACCACGAGGGGAGGTCTGTCACACAAATAAACAAGATCAGTATGCAAAAGCTCCTCTCCCAGCTGAAACACTGCATGAATCTACGCCTAAATATAAACCAACGTAAATGCAATACCAAGGAGAAACTTTTTGTTGTTGTTGTTGCTATAACTACTATCACATGTGCTTGCTTTTTTTTTAGGCAATAAGGTAAACATCGAGAGGATCCCATTGTTGCCATCAAAGGGGGCAGGATGAACACATGCTACAAGACAGGGGGCGTGACCCCTGACTGATGTTTTGTTGTTGTTGTTGTTTGTTTGTTAGCGTTGAGAATATAGTCAAAGCTCAGATTAACTAAGTCATGCACAGGCAACTCTGTACCGTTTTAAATTGAAGTAACGCTACCAAAGCTGACGGCCTGAGTCAACAATGAAACATGCATTTTTAGTACACTATTCCTCTTTCACTGGCCCTGTGCCAGATGAAACGCGGGTAAAAGGGACAACTAAATCCTCCCACTTCAGTCTGTAGTGCATGATAGCTTTGTTTTTTTGTTTGTTTTTTTTGTTTTGTTTTTTTAAAAACTCCATCCCTTTTTTTTTTTTTTTTGGCTTCGTCTTGTATAAGCACTCCTGTATTAACCTTGAACTCTCAAAGCGCGCTCTCACTAGCATGTTTGTTAGGTCAGACACATTCTTTACGTCACACAAAACAGGGCGGCGCGCACGCACACACACACACACACGCACACAGAAAATATGTGTGCAGATTCAAGCAACACCATGACAAAATGCATTTTGGAAAAACACTTTTTTTTTTTACCTTTTATATATATACATATATATATATGTGTATATATATATATATAATTTAAACACAAAATGACTCAATCACTGTGTTTGCTTTCTACTGCAGTGAGAGAGACCCACTTATATGACACCATCTCACATAACACCAACCCAAGGTGAACAAACGACTGTATTGCAAAATGCCAAACTGCGTGAGAGGATAAAAACACTCAGCTAGCTGGTGCGTGGCCAGCGAAAAGGCGACAGGGCACCAGATGTCACTTATTGGTTACTGCTACTCAACTACGACCACAAATGATCTTTAGGTAAACATTGGAGCATTTAGTGTCTGTTAAGCTTTCTCGTGTGGCAGAATATTCAGTTTGTATATATCAAGAAAGAAACAGAGAGAAAAGTAGCCAGCTCAGTGTGGGGTTATGCTTTTTCCACTCTCAGGACATCAAGTCATGGCTTTGAGGACATGCTACACAGCCGGCGGCTTCCTACAGCACAACACCACCACAACAGCAACACAACCCTACATACAACCTGCAAGCTACAAGTAAACCCTGTGTCCATGTGTATGTGTGAGTGTTTGAGTGTCTTCTGCTTCCAGAGGGATGTGCTTCTGTATAAAGAGAGTCCTTTGCAGCCTCTCGTGCAGTCCTGGCTTGGCTCAGTAAAGCGTGAGTCAGAGGGGTTGTGATGTCACATGGTGTCTGGAGACATTTGGCAAAGCACCCAACGTGGAGAGGGGGGCTGGGTGGAAGGGGCGGGGAAAAGAAAAAAAAAAAAAAAAAAGGAACCACACGAGTGTGCATGAATCACGAGGGGTCGAATCTCATCAGCTGTCAGGGTTCAGCTGTGTTTCGATGTCAACTCGACAGATTGGACACTTCCTGCTGGTGGCCAGCCATTGGTCCACGCAGCCCTGGTGGAAGAGATGCATGCAGGGCAGTCTCCTGGAAAACAGACAGACAGAGGATTCTTATGGGCATGCATGCCTCTCCCAGCGCACAAAGTTACAGCTTGTTAAGAACTCCTGAAACCAAGGGGAGTTAATTTTGTTCATTCAGGCACGTAGGCGACTTCTGTCGAGTCATCTGTCCCAATCGCCTCTCAAGACAGCTGAAAGTTCATATGCTGTTTACAGACCCTCCTGCTGTTGCTGAAATTCTGTCCACATGCCAGTCGATGTATAGAATAGTTAAAGGCACAGAGCCACACCTCAGGAGATTTAATGTATATTAATAGAGAGGGAGAGGAACTCAAAGAAACCTCTAGTTTTCTGTATAAATATAACCAAAACATCATCAGATCTCACCACGAGTCTCAAATGAAAAAAAGAGAAAAGAATTATGATTATTATGCTGAGCATTTAATATATCGAGAAAAATAAGACAATCAAGCATATGTGAACTTGTAGGCTGGTAGTTGATTTGAAGTCAAAATTAAAGTCAGGTGTTTTCAACACAATAAGTCTTCAAAACATGTTATTGAAAGCTTATGATGCTATAATGAAAGCAGATTTTTTTTGTTTTTTAGGAATTTTGAATAAAAGCTGGTGATGCTCATCAGACTGGAAAACGTTGCAAAACCATCCATATGAAGTTTGTCATATGGCAGTTCACAGCCAGGTAAATTACACACAAACTAATAATAATTAAATACCATCGTTAGAGTTCACTCAAAAGAGCAAGATTTATTAGCATTGTTGACATCACAAAAGAATCTAGTGCATGCTGTGCTGCAGGAGCAAAATCACTGCAGTCTAAAAAGAACATTACTCTCCATCTGAGACCAAAATAGAGCTTTTTGATGAGAAGCATTATGTAAGAAATTGCTCTGCATTCCAGCATAAGAATTATATCTCATAAGTAAAACATAACCGGAACGTCATCACGGCTTTGATCGGGACAGCTTGTCATCATCGATGGAACAACACATTCTAAATTATACCAGTGAATTTCAAAAGAAAATGTTTAACATTTTCCTTTGCAAAGATGGTAAAAATCTGGATTTCACTCTCAAGAGAAGGAGGGTCATGCAGTATGACAATGAACTTCAACGCGGTCCTAATTCTTCCAAAGAACGGCTACAGAATAACTAAACTTGTGTTTAGGAGTGGCCACGCCTGAGTCCTGATCTCTGTTTAATGTAAATGTGGGTCAGAAACTAAACGATTAATGTGAGGGAACACACCGAGAAGAGGCTCTGTGAGGAGGAAAGGGATAAAATCACTCCAAGAATGATGGTAAGTTACTGGAATAATTTAAAAATCAGATTTTGCTGTACATAACAACAGATACTGGTTCATATAGATCTGTCTGTGACAGATATGCA
>JBAMYA010000004.1:5225381-5245134 GCA_037176975.1 Arrhamphus sclerolepis | reverse complement strand
AGATATGCAGCATTGAATCATTTTCCTCCGTACAACAATTGCCATATTTTCATCTATTTTCTTCAAGTGGAGTTTCTTGATAAAGATTTAAATCTAATGTTGAAATCTTGTAATGTTTTTGGTAGAATTTATGCAGAAATAGAGTTTTGGATGAACTATTGCCTTTTGATATTTAAGCAAAATATTAACAATAAATAAATGAATAAAACACCCAGACAGACGTTCCTGCCTCCCCCTCCCCCTCCCTCCAGTGTTCCTGAGAAAACACACTTCATCATGAATGTACATTTCCTGTGTTGCATTTTCTTTCTTTTCTTTTCTTCTAGGTATTCATGGATGGTGTGGAGATACTGAATGTGACAAGAAGTGTTCCGTGGAGAATTGCTTAGCCTCTCTTTAAAGCCATCACAAACTTTCAAAGTAATTTTTAAGCTTTCATACAGTTTATTATCGCTCTCCTTAACGTACATTTAATATGAAGCTACAGCCCATTCTGATTTACAATTTCAGCCAAGCTCGTGGGCTGGACATAGGTGGAATCTTTAAGCCTCACATTGTTAAATGCCTGCCAAAGAGTCTAAATAAACAAGGGTAAAGATTGGGGCATTTTTTTGCCCATGACCACAGACATCCTGGAGTAGAACTAGTTGCCTGGCAACCGCTCAGAGCAAAGATGCGGTCCTCTGAAAGGACACTGTCATTTTAACATTTGTTTGTATAATATAAAAGGTGTTAATCAGTGAATTTGTCACCATTTGGTGACAAATTTGTTCTAAGCTCACCAACTGCTGGCTGTAGCTTCACGCTTTAAGGCACCTGCATTAGTGAGATATTGATCTAACTCGGAGCAACAAAGAAAATAAACAGATTTCTGGGGGTTTCTTATTGATTCTCGGGGCCATTTCTCACCTGACATCCTCTCCGTCTTCCAGCATGGACAAACAGATGGTGCACTTCTCATCCACATCCGTCTCCTCCTCTTCCACCCCAATTTTCAGCTGCAGAGGCTTTCTCTGTTAGCATGCAGGAGGGATCACACAGAGACAAAAAAGAAAGAAAGGTCAAAAAAAAAAAGAAAAGAAGCTGAAAATGCTCAAGTGGTTGCTTCTCTGTGTGTTTTTGCTGTCTGTCATACCTTCTTGTATTTGTGTGGGAAGGTGAATCTCTCTATTGTTGTCTGGACAGCTCCTCTGCTGACACTCCCCAGTCGGTCCTCCAGCTGCAGCAGCTCCTGCACGAACAGCCCACGTTCAGCAGAATGACAGAAAACTAAGAACTGATACTAAACAGCCATGCATTTGAAATCGCATTGTCAATTCTTTTTGTTTTTGAAGCCAAGAAAGAAGTTTCAGTTTCAATCATTTGCTAGCTGAAGCACTCAACGAAGCTCCAGAAGGACATTTCACTTGAGCAAACAATCTGAGAACTAGAGTTGCAGCAGATACAGACAGAACAACATTGTTTCACATTGGAGGAGAGCAAATACAACATATTTAGAAACAGATTTACCTCATAACTTTCTCGCACAGCAGTGGCATGCCTCGAAGGATTCAGACTTTGCAGTGCCAACAGATGTAGCTGGGGGTACGGGTAGTTTCTGATTTCATGCACAACCTGGTAAAACAAAATTCCTCATCAGATTACAGTAATGTTAATCCCGTAGTACCTCCCTCTCTATTTTTGATGCATTGTTAGAAACTTTTGGGAATCCTGAATTTGACGCCCTAAAAGCAAAAGGTGAACATTTATGTGAGTTAAGATCATATACCAGCTGTGTTATACGTAACATCGCAGTTATAAATGTCAAACCTTTTTGGACAATTCAATTCACTTCAGTTCAAAAATACTTTATTCATCCACCAAGGGAAATTCAGTTTCGACGGCTGCAGTGTTCACTCTTCAGTACGGTAACCTTTAGGTGCCAAACATGGCTTCATTTAACAAAATGTGGAAAGATTTTTAAAGGTAGAATGAAACAAAATTCTAAAAAAGTGTGAAATGTGTTAGTGTGTGTGGAATGTATCTTCTTTATTGTCTAACTTGTAAAATGAATTTCCCCCTTGGGGATTAATAAAGTATATCTTATCTTAACTTTCATAATGATATTCTTCTCTTTTTATTGATTTATTGAATTCTTTTCTTTTTTTTTTTCTTCAATCCATCCTTTTAGAAACATTTTTTTTACTGAAAATTACAATGATAAACAAGTTGAGAAGAGATGCAGGACAATGTAACCTACTACTTGTGCAGATGATGTGTTCCTGGGGAAGTGGTGCATTCGAGGGGAGGCCAGGTAATGCTGATAGTGCTGTGGAAGCTGCTGGAGCTGGTACTGATGAGGGAGGCCAGCGTCCACGCTGAGATCCCTGCAGAGAGACGGGCATGTCTTACTTACGCCAGGCAAACACACAAACATATGGGAACAGGGATGAACGAGCAGGACCATTTCTCAGCTCTGCAGGACTCATTCATCCTCGACACAGACTCACCAGTCAGTGCCTTCGGCTAAGTACCGTGGCTGTTGTGTCATTGGTTGGGGAGCATGGAGGGGAGTTGAGTACTCATAACCTGAACGTAGTCGATGATGGTTCAGGGGAATACGATCCTGGGTTCTTCTGCAATTGTAAAAAGTAGTTTTTTTTTTACTTCCTGTATTTATCCATCTGTACATGTGTGTGGTTGCATTACTACCTGGAGTGTGGCAGAATCCTGCGATGCTGCGCTTCAAGGAGCTGCTGCTGGATGAGGTACTGCTGGTGTAAAGCCTGAGGTAGGAATGAGGCCCCCTGCACATCCTGAAACTGAGGGGGTGTGGACAGGGCAGTGAGGGTCGGGTGGTGTGCGGGGGGCAGGTGAGTGGCCAGGCCCGTCTGCGGGGGCTGGCTGGCGTGCCCGAGAGGGAACTCGGCCGAGATGGGAGCTTGAGGGGCGCCCAGGTGAAAGTGTCGGCAGGAGGTAGCATGGCTGTGCTGATTCCTGCTGAAGTGTGCTCCTGAGGAATATAAAGGCAACGGTTCAGAACCGAGCTGCTTCAAAGGGTGTGTGTGTGTTGTGTGTATATTCAAACTTATCAATGGACACATAAAACAAATGAAAATGCCCCAAAAATGGGGCACAAGAGAGACAAGATGTGACAGACAGAACAGCACATGTGGCCCCTGTGGAGCTCCATCCAAACCCAGTGACCTGCCTCTCCATTTTCCACAGAGCATCCATCAGGAAAGATGTCTCCTCACTCAAAGTCCGGGGTGTTTCCAAGAAGAGCCATGGCACTGCCATTTAGCCCATCGCTTGATAACAGACTTGATCTCCATAAAACGCCTGCTGTTTGAATGAACATTTAACAGTTGATTTCTCTTTCAGAGACCGACTACAGGAAGGCTCCACAGCAGATACAGCTAGCTCAAAAGATTATGTGCCTCCATTTCTACCCTCCCCCACAGTTTACTTCAGAGACGGACAAGACGTGAGATTGTGTGGCATTCCCACTGAATCACCTTGGTGTTGATTTGCTCTAAACAATCAATACAAATTACTCTGAGTGCAGAGAAATGAGGGCCGCAGGGAACGTGAGGTGGAGGCAAATAGTTGCTACTTATAGTTCTCCGGGTTTCTGGACGTGTTGTGTCTTTGCGTGGCCATGGCACAATTTCAAGTTCAAACCAAGCAGCGTTAATCTGTAAATCATAATCACAAAGTCACAGTGTATACCTTTAGTCAACAAGAAGGTGCATTTTTACACTAATAAATGTGTGTAATCTATTTTAACATTTGAAGAAAATTAGAAAATTCTACTATTTTTTAAATCTCCAGATTTGTTTGAAGACTGCAGAGTTAATTAAATAAAATAATACTTAACTCCTCTGCAACATTATGAATCCAACTGATAACCAAGTATTTGTGAAATTGTGACTCTTGTTTTCTTTGTTTGATCCTGTGATTTTGCATCTCTTTTTGGGTTATGAATTATAATTGTGGGATAAGACAAACACCCAAAGAGTTGGGGGGGCTGAGTCTGTACCCTGAGGCAGTTTCACAGATTTCTCCATGGAAACGGCAACAGTCCACTGAGAAACACCTCCAAAGCTCATGACAGCAGTTTGACTTATCTGCACACACAGATAACTGCAAAGCAGCTGTGACCCAGTCAGACATCAGTCATAAAATCAATTGATTTCAAGATTTCTTAAAAACAGAGGTTTAAAGGTGCCGTCTGGCTTAATGCATTAAGATTTTTATTTACTTATCTGCTCACCCGAGCTAAACAGCTGCTAAACGTCACCTTTTATTCACCACACAGATAAGTGAAGCAAGTGGACATATTTGCCCAAATATCAAGCCGTTTCCTTCATTCTTGGTGACAACTGCATGGCTTTGCCTCATTACATGTAGCCTTGGGACACGAGAACCTTGTGAACCTCGAGAGGCATCAGAGGAAACTGAAAACAACATTTGGCAACATCAAGGAATTAGAGCAGAAAAGGCACAGTGGTGGTTTGGAATGGTTAACGGTTGGAATGGTTAACGGCTCCTAGACATTGGTTTCGTGTGAAACCTGTGACCTACTAAAGACTGGTCTCTGCGTGAAGCTTATTATGAATATAAAATGATTAGTCTCTGAGCTCTTCCCCAGCATGAACTGCTGACATTAATATTTAACATACTGCAGAGCTGCCGGCTCTCACTGCCTTGATGTTGTTATTGTGACATCACTGCTTTGAGTTGCAGACACAAAGTGTGATTGGTGCAGAACAGTCCCCCACCCATGCACACACATACATACACTCACACACACACACACACACTTCTCCTCACCCCTGAGCTGCTGCATGGGTAGCCCCTCCCCCACAGTGTGGCTGCGGCATGGTTTCCCGAGCAAGTGACAGCGCGTAAACCCCGCCCACCTGCGGCTGCAGCAGTCTGACATGAAACCTCCCTCACCTCCTATCTTAATCCTGTCCTTTTGTCTGTCCAGTGGTCTTCCATCCGTCCATGTGGCTCACTATCCTCACCCCACCTGCAGCTGATGCTGGGCTGAAAACCTGCATGCAACGCAACTTTTCGCTGCATATCACCCACACTGGCACGCTATTCACTGACCTTACATGAGGGCACGGGTTAAAAAAAGACACCAGTGAGAAACATGTGCATTACAGCTGTTGGGTTATTTAAAGATCTGTTGCTGCAGTTGACGGAGAAATGTACAGCACACTTCTGAACCTCTCCTGCTGGCGCATAAATAATTATTTCAGACATTTTGAACAGATGCAAGGCTCAAATGTTTGACGTTGGGCAGCAGGAAGTGCCAGACTTCAATAGTCTTTGCATTCCTGAGTATATGTTTCCAATTTGCATCTTAATATTTGCAGATTTAAGTGGCACCAGAACATTTGCTGCATGTGGGGACTTTTTGTCCCAATTTCCAGTATTTCAAAGACGTTACTGTGATCATGGCAAAATAAAAAAAAAATAAAAAATGATATGTGATATCATGTAATGAAATATTGTTTGTTGACAACTTATAATGAAGAAGAGGTTACGTAATGAAATAAAATGTGACCTCTAATCCTCTTATAATGTCGCATCACATGATGTTTAAAACAGTAAATAATCCAAAAGCACTTGATATGCGAGTGTAACTGGATTTAGTCACCGTATGCCGAGCTGCAAATATGCAAGTGAATGAAGCATTAACGTGTTTTCACGTTCAGGAATGACGAGCAGCAACTTGCTGCTTAGTTACTGGGGAATCTATTAACATGCTGATGTCTGTTCTGCTAAATACGAGGAGTTCGATGACAAACAACACATCACAGATGCACAAACAGGAAATATTCAAATACAGAAGTCCTTAAATGCATCATCAACATCTTAAACACTTGGATTTATAAGAACTAATTTACCAAGTTTTTATTTATTTTTTTTTTAAAAAAGCACTTGAGTTGATTCTGTTAATGTAGGCCAAAGCTGAGATTTTTTTTTTTTTTAAGCTGTACGCAAATAGGCTTTTGACTCTATCTTCTTTTCCTTTCATTCACAGAGATGTGGTGTTGATCCCCTCTCATCTAAACTTCCAGCAAAGAAACAGTTTGGCATTTGTTTGCTAACAAAATCAAGTGAGTTTCAATCAAAAGAACAGTCTTATACCCAACCTAACCTCGCAGTTTGAAGAACCATCAGTCAAAAAAAAAAGGGATTCATAAAATCTTATTCATAAGATACATGCATTAACGTATGCATGCACTAAGACATACACATATATGTATAGATATATAGATAGAGATAGATCGATTTGCAGAGCGTCAGGAAATGCTCAAACGGTGTTGTTGGAAACCCACTTTGTATGCAGAATTTGTTCATCAGTTTTAACAAAGTACGAGATCCAGCCTTAAATGTTATTTGAAACTGGTCCTGCAATCGAAATGTAGAATTTTGAAACATGGAACCAGATTCTTTGACTCCTGAGCAGAGCTGAGATCTGCTCCAGAAAGCCATTTTATTTAATTTATTTATTTTAAGGTAACAGTTTGTCAGCCCTGGCATGAGGAAAAGTCTGTTTTCCATTCCAAAAATGTCCAATGCCATGGTAACTGACTCTCTGAACCTAACCTGCTGAATGGCTGACCGGCTGGAATTTTTTTTTTTTCTGGCTTCTCCCTCCTGCTGGTGCTGAAATAGCTGTTTGATGCACAATTTCACTTCCCCCTTCACAGAGTGGAAAAGGACTGTAAAATCAGACTGTCCAAAGACAAAACACGTCATAATCAAATGCTCATTTAAGGCAGTTTCACCCTAAGGTCATTATAAATCCTTCAGGCAGTCCTTCATAACTCTCATATTTGGGCAGCTGGCAGGATGGAGAAGCAGTTCCCTGCACCGAAACACTGCACATTACTGTGGCAACAACCTTCACATCTTTACTAATACTGATGCACACTAATATATTTATTATAAAATTCGATTTTCAAGTCTTTAACAGATGAATAAAAATGTGCATCTAGGAACCTTCTTCACTGGAAATCAGAAACTATCACTGCATTAATACTGTGACTTTGTAATCAGAAAATTTGTAATTGAACCGTCTTATATATTTGATTTATACGTTTCTTTATCAAGATATGTCACATGCATTTTGACTCTAATTATATGTATTTATCTGTTAACTGTACTAACTATTGAACATATAAGGTTGGATTCTAGTTTAAGCAACCAGGTCAAGGAAACTGTAGAGAATAAAACTAATCTATGTTAAAGCAACACAGAGACCAGACCATTACATGTTTCCCTGTTCCAACACACCTTATTCTGATGAGCAGACCATCTGCTTTTCATCAAGATCTGCACTAATCTGGTAATAACCCATTTGAATCAGGTGTGCTGGAGTGGGGAAACATCTAAAACATGCAGGAAAGTGGCCCTCAAGGATCTGGATTGGGGAACACTTCCTTATAGGCATGGAGATTAAGTCGCTTTTATGACAATGTCCAAAGATTTACTCCTGTTCAGTTTCTTGTTCATCACTCTCATTTTTTCATCTGTCATTACTTTCTTGAGTTTAGTCACCTCCTTGATGATGCCCACCGTAGTTGTGTGAGGTAGCTCCATCGAGGTACAACAGCTGACTCAAGAGACGAGGACAGGAGTCCAAAGTTACTTTGGAGAGTTTCTTTTGCTACTAGTAGGGATGGAAGACCGAAAGACCTAGATGGCGCTTCCAAAAAGGAATCAAAAATCCCTGGAAAGGAAATGATAGACGTTTTAACATGAAAAAAAAAGTCCTTGGTGTTGCCTTAACTTTTCTTCTTCTTCCGCTGCTTTTCAGCACTGGCACAAATTCATATTTCATTATCTCCCATGGTTATGGAGAGTCACTGTTCTGAAGCCTCAATCCTTTTCTTTTTCAGCTTCTTCTTAGCTAAACTTAACTCAAAATACACAATCATTTGTTTCATATCAAGGCTGATCAACTGAGAGTTGGCAAGAACCAATTTCTGAAGAAAAAGATCTTTGGTGTGCCAGTGAAAGACTCCCAAACCAGATTCTTTACTTAGGAAATACTTTATAAGAGCTATGAAGACCGACCTCAAATAACACCAGAGTTTTAGATCATAGTCTATTAATGCCTTGAAAGAATGTTGGCTAAAACCACAACACACTTTCAGATGATTTAGTCAACATATTGTTTGATATTTTTAATATCTAATGGTGCACTAGTGAAGGTATTTAACTTTTTTGTTATTCTATTGACAAGTAGCTATGTGGTTATTCCAATGGGGGAAAAAAAAAAAAAACTACAGCGACTTTTCCGTGTACACTTTAACTTCCTATGTTAATTCGACACCAATGAGTGGATGTGAGGGAGGCAGTGCCTTGTCTTATAGTGAATGGATTAAAGTGAATGAAAGCATATAAGAGGACATATCAATATGGTGCTTTTTGTTTTGATGGATAGATAGAAGAGTTGGTTGCCTGTACTCCAAAATTAGCAGAGAAGCAACTTGAGGAGACTCTGTCAAAGACAGCTGAAAAATGAGAGCACATATAGAGTGAGGGGACCGTCTCAGTGACAGCACAGTGTGGAGGGAGGAGGGAGGGATCACATGGAAATCAGCAAAAAGCACACTGAAGGTTAGGAAGAGAACTACAGTCTTTATTGGAAAATATTAGTATGTGTGGCACTGTGTGATAGTAGTAATAATAAGAGTAAAATATCCTACATAACCATAATAATACCATGCAAATAAAGACCAAAGGCAAGGCCTGACCATGCTCTCCGTAGGGTTAACAAAACAGAAGCAGCATCCAATGAGTAGATGTGTATGCTTACAGCACATTTCAGTACAGCAGGGACATCTCTACACAAAGATTACATTGGAATCTGCTGTTCAATGTGAAAAACAAAAAGTATAAAATGACCATGCATTAGGTTCTGATACAAAAACATAAGGTAGAAAACCACAACCAAAGAATAAAAAGACATTTTGATTCTAAAAAAAGAAAAAGAAAAAAAATAGGAGTTCTACAGCAGTGCAGGATATACACATCCCTGTAAAATGGATAGCATTCTGGAGGTGCTGGAGGAAAGATCTGAGAGGGGGCTGTGCATGACAGTGGCTTATTTTCAGAATGGCAAGATGAGTTGCAACTATGTCTCGCCAATTTATTGTGAAATCAATTCGGCCTGCAGGAACAGAGGCTTTGACACATGGATAGGATCATGACCAGCTGTTTGGACATCACTTTAACAGGTGCAGTGGACCATCAGAGGTTTTTAAAAAAAACATCACATAAACTGTGATTCACCTCTGTTGGCTTATGGGTGAATGTTAAGATTACATTATCATTGATAATGGTTTTATAAAAGCATTTTGGCTGCAAAAGCTGGTACAATGCACCTTTGCAAATGATGGAGACAGTTATAAAAGTTCGATCAAGCCTGGCTGTAATCGAATCCAGGAGGATCAAAATGTATCCACTTTACAGAAATTTACAGCAGAATGTAGTCTATCCACACTGAATGGGAGAATCACAATGACAAGTCTGCATAAAATCTAAGGCTACAATGGGTTATTTGCTAAAAGAGCAACATAGCAAGTTTAAATAAAGACAAACGGTTTTCTACAGAAAGTGTTATTCCTTAGTCTGTTACACAGAAGGATACGGTATGAGTGGGAACTCGGTTTTAATGCCAATGTCGTCTTCAGATGGAAAGAGGAAATGAGGAAGAAGGGGATTCACAATACAGCTAGATGCAGAGAACAGGCAGAGGCTACGGCAGACAGCAGCAGATGATCGTTAGCTACACAATGGAGGGGGACAAAGGTCTGAGAAATGCGGAATGTAGAGCCAGCCTCGATACTATGGAACAGGAAAAAAGAACACAAATAAAAGCACAATGAAATCATTGGTGCTACTGCATGTACTTTTTCACAATGCTCTTGTCAAATCACTACTACTACTATTATTATTACATAATCAACACAGATAGCCTGCTGGAGCTGAGGGGGGGATGTTTGTATGATGTACATTTGTATTTGTGAAGCACCTGCAGCGATTGTATTTTTAAAGGTTTATTGGAAAATGCCAAACTGCTGCCTATTTAAAATACATACGTCTTAAATGTTGGAGGCTTTAACTGAAACGAGCGCAAGCACACAAAGGAGAAAAATAGACCATTGGGGTTTTCGTTTTTCTTTCTCTTTTTTTTTTTTCTTTTTTAAATAAATACAGCGACTTATTTCGCCAAGTGAAGTAAAATACTGAGACGGTTGCGTATATTCTTAGTTCAGATGAATATTAGCTCAATTTAATTGTATCTATTTGCCTTAAAAACTAGCAGAAGTGAGCGGCGACGCCACAGAAACACTGCGAACACGTTAACACGGCACAGATAAAAACGGACTGGAGCTGCTAACCGCCGACGGCACAACAAAAGCAAAGGATTTTAACGTGTCAGCTGCGGGCGTTTGGTGCTCATGACGGGCCCCGAAAAAAGAGCATGAATCGGCACCTCTGTGGCTCTATGAACATTAAGTATCTCCGGTCGAACTTGAGAGAGTTTTTAACGGTTTCTGCTCGACGCTGCAGTTAGCAGGATAGCTAACGTCTCATCCACCGCTAGCAGGTGTCAGCTCTGTTTACATCATATGAGGACATTTAAACAAAAGGAAACGTCGAGGATATGCGTTAAGGTTCGGGTTAAAAAAAAAAAAACAGAGAGAGAGAGAGAAAGATAGCGTAAATCTAGCCATACCTCTATTTCTAACTGAGCCGAAGACGGGGAGAACCAGATATCCGACATGGACTAACACCATCCTGGGTCCTTCTTTGTGTGTGAGCTCAGCCGCCGAGACAGATGGTCCATGGAAATGATCCCGTCCTGGTACCATGCACATTCAAACGGACAGGCTGCGCTGCTGCACACACACAGCCGAGCAGCCAATCACCGGAGCCCGCTGAGCAGGAGCCCTCCAGCTTTGGCACCCGGATCCACCAATAACGTGATTGCGGGGGCGGGACGTTTGTGTTGTGGACGGCCTCCCCTTCTATGACTGGGTCTCTCAGTCCGGATTACATGGTACATTCATGTTCATTTAACATGTACTCCTACAAATATTAAAATATCTCTTGACTCAGCAGCAAACTAAATACTCCAGGAATAATATTTTGTTGTATAATAATGTTGATTATTGGATAGCTGTTGTTGCACATTACATCAACTTTAAACCTTTGAGGCACAAACTTCATTATGAAAAAACAATCTTCCTAATAAATTAGCTTCCAGGCTTGTCATGAATCAATCAAACAATTAATCTTTATTTATATAGTCGTTGGGTCTCCAAAAACTTAAAACCTCACATAAATAACAAGGAGCAAGGATATTTATAGTACTAAAAACCATTTTTGGGGGGCATATTAAAGTATTATTGAATTTAATTGAACATGACTTGAAACCCCATATCGTCACTGTTGAAAGTCTTAGTTATTTTTCATTGGCCTGTGCCAAACAAACCTTCCAGCATCCTCTTAGACTTAGAAATGTTCATCACTCAGTGTCACCTTAATCCAATCAACTAACAAACATTAATAAACTTTGACTTCTGTTTCTGTCCATTTGTTATTGTTTTGTTCTTTATTGTGAAATTTAAGGCATTTTGCTTTGGCTTTTTTTTGTCCCCCAAGCTATAATATCCAGCTGCATGTTTCTCTTTTACGGGCTTTCCATTTGGACCAACCAACATCCTTCATCATGCGTTTTATTGAACTGAAGGGCTTTATAACCCCGTCCATTATTTTAAGTGACAGCTGTCCTGTTTAGGCCGTGTTATGTGTCAATCACTGAAGTGCAGCAGATGGTTCAGGTCTGCAAACACTCCACTTTAAGTGCAGACAAGCGTGTATATTTAGACTTGTGCAGGTATTTGTTCTAGAAAAGCCAGTTACAAATGATTCTATCATTTATCTTCATGATTGGATAATCACGTAATTTTCCCTTAACTTGTTCTGGAGAAAAAAACAACATAAATTCAAGTAATTTTATTATTAATTTGGGGGATTTATTGCTCTCTTTTTTTGAACAAAGTGTTACTACAACCTCTGTGAAGCAAAAATTATTACTGAGGACGCTTGTTTTTCCTGGCATTATTTTTATTCCAGATTTGATGTTGCAGGTTGGAAACATTGGTTGCATTTTTAGCTGCATATTCACACTTCTGCTGAAGTATCAAAATTTTAACATTCACACACATGCTAATGTAATTGAGAAATTATAGTACTGGTAGCAATCCATTTGTTGCTTAAAAACAAACAAACAACTGTTTTAATATTTGCCAGTTTTGGACCCAGTAGTTGATTTGTCTGCTGGGCCTCCCAGCGAGCAGCAGTAACCGTCAGAGCCACCATGAAGATGTGGCTGAATTTGTTCCAGATCACCGAGTGATATTCAGCTATAATTCCTTTTAATCTTCCTAAACATACGTTGCGCCATTTTTCTGCACAAACATAAAATGTCCTGAAAACCTCTCTGCTTGAAGTGCCAAGCCCGAGGGATGAAGGAACAGATGGGCATGGGAAGGCTGAGGGGGTCACAAAAACCCTGAGTCCCATATGTCCTGGTCCTCCAGTTCCCACCGTCTAATGCTTTAGGCCCATTTTGAAACACAAAGACCCTCTTACAATCTTTTACAATCACTTCTCCAATCACTTCCCTTCAGTCAGAAATTAAACATATTTCATATTTTGGACCATCAAGGTAGCATAATAGTCTAATGCATTTAATGAAACTACTGAAATCTTTCATTTCCAGTTAATGCTTATTAGGTTACATCTACGTAATTGTTTCTTTTGTCTTACTTTTTTCATTTTTTTTAAGAGTTATGAACCAGTAAAGAGAAATCTTTAGAGAACATCTGATTTTCAGTATCTATTTGAGCGTGGAGGTAAATTGTATATTTATGTAGAAGTACTTTTGCAAAGCGCTCGAAGTTGTGTTAAAGTGCTCCCGCTGTGGACATAATGTTTGAACAGCGCATGAGTAAAACAGAACCTAAAGTGGCATCATTCAGCCTGAAAAGACATCTGCAAGGGGAAGGAAAGCCATTTCTGGCGATGACAGGGGGCCATTCACTGCTTGCTGAGGCCACCACTAACCCTGTAAAAATTAGCATACAGCTGATGTTCTGCCCGAGGGTGAAAAGAACCAGCTAAAGGGCTTTGGTTGGAGGAAAAGAGTCCCACAGACCACATTGCTCCACTGTCTCATTGTCCTCTGTATGCAAACTCCATATGTCCCCCTAGCGGCAGGTGACAAAGTGTGACCTCTGACCTAGCATGCTGCTCTGGTGGGGCGGGTGACGTATTGTTCACAGCTAGGCAGTTGTCTAGACTGCTTGTCCACAGGATAAAAGAATACACAGACACCATAAAAATGAAAATTGTCAGTATATAGCTCTCACTGATGGCAAGAACCCAGATACATTTGTCAGTATTTTTTTTAATCATTATTTTCCTATTTAAATTTTAGGGAGACATGCAAAGGTTTTGGACCCTTGTTGCGTTAATTATCCGATAAATTGGTTTTCGGTGAGCCCCATGACTCCTGATCACTGAGACGAGTCAGAGACAAGTTTATAAAGCTTCAACATGAACGAGTGATGGAATCAGAGCCATCTAAAGCTAATTAAAGCAACAGAGCTTGATAAATCTGAGAGCCGGACTTTGTTGGGGACTCCCAAGCTTTTTTTTTTGTTTCTTGGTCTCTTTTTACTTTAAAAGTACACAAGAAGAAATTTTTGGGTGATCGGTTCATCATTATTTCACTTAACATTTCACAGTGGCTCACACTAAAGCAGCTGTTTATCACTGAGTTCATGTTTGTAGAGCAAGAAACTTTCCAAGAGAACTGTTTACTGTTTTTCCTAGAGATGCATTAGAACTTGTGTTTGACTGCAGACTTTCAGAAAGATTAAGGAACGTTCTTAGGAACGGCGATACCTGCAACAATATTCCCAGAGGAGAAGTCACAGGCAAACCTACATCCACACAAATTCAGCACCAGAAATTTGGAAATGAATATCTCAAAAGCAATGATGCATTTTGAAAACAAGCCCTCTGTGTTGATGCATTTAACCAAGAACGCTCTCTTCTTTTCTTTTTTTTGGCTATAATGAACAATATTTTTGGAGATTAAAAGAGTACTATTACGCACAAAAGGGGGATACTAGTGCTTTGGAACAGTGCTGCGCCCAGCAACATGAGTACTTTTACTGGTAAAACACCAGAAAAACTACATGAGCTGAAATTTTAAACATGGTCCCTACAAAGAGGACGATTATTCTGAGGACACATCAGAATCCTCATTATGGCGTCTCAAAAGGTGCATGCTCTAGATTTTGCTTTGGCGCTAAGAGGTTGTAAGGATTTCACAGAACAGGACGCCTTTTTCCAGGAAGAAAATGTGAAAATCCCCCAGTGGCTGCACAAGGGATTGTTACTAAATACTGGCTATTCATTCCACACAAATATTCTTCAGAGCTATTTTATTTACATTTTAACTGAAGTTAATATCTTTCTTCAAATACTGAAGAAGTGCATCATCTGTATCTCCCAATTTTCCTCATTTCTTAACAGATTTTGAGTAGTGGTGCCCAAAGCATTGCCTTTAAAAGGTGAAACCCTTTTTTTATTTTTTTATTTCACTCTCTTCGATTCAGGCCAGCTTTGACATTTGACTGCCAGGATAAACAACCAAAGCTATAAAACAGCAGGCCTAAATGAAACTACAAAGAATAATCCTCACTGTTCCACTTTTCTTTCCGTGAGTTGACATTCCAGCAGTCGGGGGAAAAAAAAAAAGAATCAGCAAAAACTACATTTGACTCTGAGATTAGGAGGAATACAAAAATAAATTGCACAACTGATCCTTAAATAAGACTATTTATTTAATTTTTAAAATAGTTTCTTTTTTGTTCTACAGACTTAATTTCAAGGAAGTCAGGGACTTGCAGAAGCAACAAAATAAACATTTCTTGTTAATTTAAAATACTGAGAGTAAAACAGAATAAAAACAACAGAATAGCAAGGCTGGATAAACGGCAATGAGGAAAACTTGAGGTTAAAAGATGCCATTAAACATGCACAACTCCCCTGTTTCTATCACACCTCTAACAGTAAAGACGTGAACGATGTCTGGCCAACGTTCCAAAATAATCCCATGGACAAAAGCAAAAGTGATTTTTCAAGCAGAAGTGGTCTGGTGAAGAATTCTTATTGAGCAGCAGCTGTATACAGTGACATGAACTGGCCAAATAAACACACACACACACACAAAAAACATACTAAATACCTTGAAGTAGAAAGTATTTCATGTCACGTCTTTTCACCAACCAAAAAGCAATGACTTTAAAATTAAAAGGTTTTAAATCTACAGAGAAAAAAAAAATCCATTTAAACTTTGGTTTAGTTTAATATATTTAGAATTTTCCCTTTCTGTGACCAGCAGATGTTAATGTAATAATTCTATCATTCCCAAGTATCATTTAGGAAAGTAAATGTTATTCAATATTTAAAATAAAAATTAAAAATTGTGTTTTAAAATTGAGTTCTTTATAATAATAATTATAATAATAAAAAAAGAAAAATACCAGCTTGGCTGCAGTACTGCATGAAGACAAAAATAAAATCTAAATAAACTGCAGGGAAGGAGCAACCAGGCCCTGAGGATCAGGGTGAAAACAGCGCGTGTATTTCACAATGCCCCACACCTTAGCGCACACTCAAGACCACTCGCACTCCTTCGTGTGCTCGATTCACATCTGTTTTTATAACATTTGTTTAGATTGTGAAATCAATCTGTTTCTTTTTTTTTTTTTAAAGGTAAAAGAATAGTTTTTCTTTTTAAACCATCCTAAAAGAAAATAGTGCACTTTTCAAGGCATTCAGGCCATTTTACTTTGCAGTATTCAACGGAAGATACATTTCCTCAGTTATAAGAAAAGAGGTCCCCAGAGTTTTGAAAGAGTTTGCATCTATTTCAAGATAAGCATGCAAACAGTAAATACACTCAGTCAGCACTGAAAGGTCATACATTCACTGATAACCAAGTCACTTGGGCCTCTCAGACAAGAATGTGACTTTCAATACATGTCGAAACTAAAACATAAATGACTTCTCTGCCAATGAACCACCCGTGGCATATATCATGTATGTATGTGTAGAACTGCTGTGGTGGAAATAAAATGTATTTTATCGTGTGTGTTTTTTTTTCCCCAAAGAGTGGTTTTCTGTTCCTTTTTAGGAAAATAATGTAACAAACAAAAAAAAAAGAAGGTCCTAGATATAGAGGTAATGGTAGAAGTAAAACCTGGATGTATAAATCAAAAGAAACTTGGGGAATTTTGTGCATTCACATGTAGCTCAAGAGTTTAGAGTGTAGAGAAATTAAGGACAGTCTCATGTCTGTCATGTCAGACCTGCATTAAATTAGTACGACTCAAAAACTGGAGACCGGAGAAGCTCATAATTCCTAACAAAACAAAAAACAAACAGCAAATTACATTTCATGCGGAAGAAATTGTATCTTAAGTTTTCAAGGAGCTACAACTGTATGTAAATAATGTCATCTGTGGGCAGATGAGGGATATTAAATCTCCTCAAACTCTCAACAAAACAAAGAATAATTTCCCAAAATATCCAGTGATTTCCTTGAGATAAACCAAACCGATCTCTGGAAGTGTTAAGAGCTTAAGTTGTGCCTTTGTTGGACATTGTGTAAAGCAAGCCACGAATGCAGACTGATTTAAATGTACATCCAGTGTATAGACCTTATAAACAATATTGATCCTACAAGAGGAACAAAATAAACATCGAAATCCATCTATGGCCTGCTGAATAATGGTAAGTCTATGAGGTGGAACTCATCTTTGAGTGTTGCTGAAAAAGTAAAATCCAGACCAAAAACGTCCCTTTCAAAGCCTGTAGTGAATTAAGTCAGCCACGTCGTGTTACTGACCTGCTCTAAAAGCAGCAATGTTTAACTTGTGCTGGTGTAGTCCCTCAGTCTACCAAGTCACGGGAATCCTAAACGCTTGAATAGAGGGCAATTCACCGTCTTTTCCTGTTGAAGACAATTCACCTCTCATCTGAAAGGCTTCTTAAATCAGTTGGGGGGCGCTAATAAACAGTTGTTGGGCGATTCCTGCTTTTGAGTCGCGGGTCAGTGATTTACATATGACTTGAACAATTCACAAGAAGTAATGGCACAGCAACAGTTTACACACCTGAAGAAACCTTTGGGATAGGAGGTGACACATCTTTAAGCCTAGCTGCTTTCCATTCAAGCCCTTTAGGATATACAAATTGTGAGCACGCAACACAAAATGACCATCAGTTTTCGAGGGGGTAATGGGGGTATAAAAATTAGGATATTGCTTATATTGACAGATAAATCACTCATACATTTCCACCTGCACCTGAAGCACTGTGTTACTTCATTACAGCTAAATTCATGGCTCAAGAGCCAAAAATCAGGGAATTGCGTCATTAGAATGGCTTTGATACATAGATTGTTTAACAGAAAGTTAGAAACCGAGAGCAGGAAGAGTAAACAAGCGGTTACAAGTGAGGCTGCAACTTTACAAAGGGATTTCAGCCTAAACTCTGAGACTAGGCAAGGTGGGCAACGAGGATTCAGAGGAGGAAATATGCAGTCTTCAGTGTACATGTTGTTTTAAAGTAGATATTTGTGTCCGGCGTCCTCATCCAGTGTGAGGTCAACCACTTCAGGAGGGGACACCCAGTTGTGCTGGGGAGAAACGGTAGTCCAGAGCTGTGATTGATTTGTGCTGTTTAACTGCTCCACTGAGTTATCCTTCCAGGAAGACAAACTCTTAATCACCCCTCCGCATGGATGGGCACATCTGGGTTTGAAAAAGGAGAGAGGAGAGAAAAGAGAAAAGAAAAAACAAAAAAAAACAAAAAAACAACACAAATAAAAACAGAGATTTTTTTTTTTCCTTTCAGTCTACAGATGGGGCAGCTAAAGAAAAAAGCCAAAACACAAATATGTGAGTCTTTACCGTGCTTTCTCTTGGACCCCGACTATTTCCACCTCACTGTCAGAGGAAGCAATGTTAATCTGGCTCTTGTGTTGAGAACTCTCCTTGTGCGACAGCTCAAGCTCCACGTGGCCTGCAATAAATAAGAGCAACAGTCACACATTGTGAGGGGGAAGCAGAAAGCTTCAGGTCCTGCTGACAAATGAAGACTGCAGCTGGTTTGACACGAAAACAAAACAACAATGAATGGACACTTATAACTTAAAAACCATCTGGAAAGCATGAAGTGACACATTAGATGTTCGACTTATTACTCCCGTTTTCAACGCCACCAAGTCACTCGCAAGAGGTCAATTCTGATGTCTTGACATAAGGCAGCAAGACCTTTAGTAGAACCAAATGCAAACCAGCGATGTGTGTGCGGGATGAAGTGTACTTCAAAGGCGCCTTACTGAGATTAATAAATGTTTCCCCACGTTGCTGACTGATGACACCCAAAGCTCTTAAATGTCCTGTCTTCACTGAGAAGAAAGTATCAGTTTGGACATACCGGGTTTGTAACTGACCTGAGATAGAGCTCAGAGCTCTTATACACCCAGAGTGAGCTGCCATATCCTGGCTTCTGTGTGTTTTTAGCTCATGCTTTATCACGGTGGGCCGGACTGTCTCCACACACATACTCTCCTGGTTAGAATCAGTGTCTGAAATATCATAGTGACCCACTACTGGAGGCCCGTCTGCAGAAAACAAAGAAAACACTTTATTATTCAAATCAGGACTCTGATTGAAACAGACTGGACACCGCTTCTATGCTCCCGTTAGTTGAAGAATCTACAATATGCATCAGGAAGTTCACCAAATTAAGCCTAGAATTAGTTTTAAATTGTACAAATGTTATGCCTCGCGTATAAAAAAAAAAAAAGAAGAAGCAAAGTTGAAACTATTACTATAGGTAAACTGCTTTTATGTTTTTACATTTTTTTTGTATTTTCATTTCACTAATAAAACAGTTTGCACCAGGTGACTTTTTTTTCCCTTTCCATTTATTGCTCGTAAAATAACAGCCATTCACAGAGAACTACACTAGAATACAGTCATTACAAAACATCGAAAAGAACAAAACAAAACAAAAAAACTTGCTCAGTGAATTAAATGTCATTTGATAATAAAAAGCCAAAAGAAGAGAAGAGTAACTGTGGAAGAGCGGAAACACGTCTTTGTTCTACCCTGTAACAAGAGTCCCTTGGAGAGAGAAACGCTCTCTGCTATGCAGACATCTGTGTAGGTGTCTGAGGGGGTTCGTCTGAACAGCATGTACAACCAGAACACAGCCTATGAATAGCTGAATGGGCTGAAACAAAACGGTACTGGGGTTACCTGAGAAACAAAGCACCAGCAAATGTAAAGGCTATGTATTTAAGATAGAAAAAGGACAAATGTAAACCAGGATAGTCTCTTTGGTAAACAATGGACTGTCCCTTAAGAGATTTTTTTTCTTTTTTCGTTTTCCCAATGCACATTTATATTCAGGTGCACCAGATTTTTTTTTTTTTTTTCAGGCAGGGGGGCTGTTGAACATAATTTTAACAAATCCACAACAGCTGACATTGGACCAAAGTCCAAATGGCAAAGAAATTATGCACCATGAAATTAAAAAAAAAGAAAAACAACTATATTCACACAATTTAAGACACAAACCA
>JBAMYA010000004.1:5201070-5225281 GCA_037176975.1 Arrhamphus sclerolepis | reverse complement strand
TCAGTTTCAAGGGTAACATTTAAATAGATCAAATGTTTTGCCTTTCATCATTTGCCAGCATAAGCAACGTTATAGCTTGCACACATGCTGCTGATGAGAACTTATTTTGGCCTTGCACTTATTTGGCCTTCTATATACTGGTATAATCACATGCAAACTGGTGGGGCAACAACATGTTCAGCATCAAGTTCTGTCAAACTGACATTCATTTACACATACAAAAAAACGTTCCTAACATCTTAACTATAAATATGATTCGGCAAAAGATTCCTTTGTGAATGTCTGGGGTTTCATAGCATTGGTGTTGAGAGCTGTGACACCAGCGGTCATTTATAGTATTAGTGAGTGCACAGGATATTAGTGAGACCACAGGATCTGAACCAGAAAAGGCCACTTGATCACCCAGATCGGTCAGTTTTTCTTTTGTTTGTTTTCTTTATTTAACATGGACTATACGGCTGCTGTATCATTGCTGATTTGTAAATTTGTCATCTGGGTTTTAAGTTGAAAGTCAAGCTGCAAATACACAGTGCCTCATGGAGATTTAGGCCAAGCTGGCAATGAAACCAGTGCAAATGATAAATATCTAGAAATAAAAGTAATAAGAATAATAATCTAAGAAAAAATATTGAGCTGACAGCCAAGGCAAAACAACCCATGCCTTTTCTGATGCATATAAGTTATACATCAACTACTACAGATACACAATGGAAGTTATTCTTTTCTTCCTCACCAGTTCCTTGTAACTGATAAAAAGAAAGCAATAGCAGCAAATGTAACAGAATGGACAACAAAAAAAAGTAAAGAATAACTAATCTACAACTGTAATGTAGCCTTAAAAAGAAGGAACAAAATAACTGTGAAATACTATATTGTGTTTATAAGTACATTTTTGATTAAATGTTCTGCTGTTAGTAAAGCTATGCACCTAAATAAAGTTGCCCAAAGACGTTCCTGAATCATTAGCAAGTGTAAACCATTCAGGAAAAAGCATAACATGGAGTGTTGAGTCTGATTCCTACAAAAATAGCATTAATAATGCTTTTTCTTTCATTCCTAACATGAGTTTAGAATACCAAGGCACATGCCATTTACAGCAGCACCCCATCTTGTACTGTAATGACTGCCAAGGTGCTGTAATGCACGTTTCGTATGGACAAAATTATTTGTGTTTTTGTTTGTGTGTACAGCAGGTTAAATCGTGTTTTTTTTGTCTTTTTTTTTTAAATCCAGCAAAGAAGTCACATTATAAGCATTACAGTAAGAGCCATGACTCATCATGTTGTGACATTTGCCCTGTGTCCATGCCACAGATCCTGCAGAGATCAAACAGGTGAGTTAGGTAACTCTGAATGTCAAATCTCACAGTGGTTCAGTGTCAGATGAAATGCTCAGACCCTTTCCTGCATAGAGTCAAGTTCAAATGACCAGTTCCATCCAAGCTGCTGTGAATGTATTTTAGTCACCCCCCATTTACCCATTATAACCCACTGCCATGCTTTCTGACTCAACAAGCTTCTAGGATTCTTCGATGAAACTGCAAGAAGCAGAATCAAAATCTAAACATTCAAGAGGCCAGGATCTGGAACACCTAGATTTCCATTCTGAGCAACAACTTCAGGAAGGATGTTGTTGTTTATGGGGTTGGTGGTGAGACTGTTGTTCTCTCGTGCCAACATGTAGGCAGCCATAGTCTCAGAAGACTCTGAAGATGGCAAAAATGAAGCTGGTGGAGATGGCCTTGCCCCCTGCTGCCCCTCTGGGGCATCACTTGAGCGTTTGGAAGAATCGTCTGAGTCGAGGTGTGCAAGCTTTTCCATCCAGACGCGGAAGCGCTCCTCAGTCTGACGCTGCATCACAGCAAAGCGCGTCATGGCCTCCTCCAGAACACTGCCGATCCCGTTCCTGTCCCACGAACTGGTGTCCAGCAGCCCATGAATCTGGGCTCCCACTCTGGATCTCTCCGATGCACGTCTGAAGCCAGCTTTAAAGACATTGAGGCCAAGCCATAAGAAAACACAGTAGCACTTTCATGCTTCGGAGGTGGACTTGTGCATTAAAGAGAAAATGACAGTTTGTTTTTGTTGCGTGCAGATCGACTCTCTCATGCTGATGGGCTACATCATGCAGTTGTACGACTCAAATCTGTGTGCAGGATGTAAAAATGGTTGAAAACATTTCATGTACAAAAGGTACCTACAGGAAGAGAACTGGATATCTTGGATGACTGATTCTATGGTTATGATTTTAAAAATGTGCTAACTAGTGACTGAAGGACACACATCCATTTAGAAGAAATCTATGGAGCAAGGGAAACAGCTTAGTTACATTTGTATGTTAAACTTCAATTATATTTCTAAAATATGTTGTATTAGTATCAGCCATGGATTTCTTAACCAAAAATCTAGTTAAGTAAGACCCATTGTGGAAATGTCAACAATAATTCATTTAAAAGAAATTAAAAATAAAATAAAATAACCTGCAGCAATTTAAAAGAAACAAAACTCTAAGTGAAAAAAAAGGTTAAAGTAAACACAAAGACTTCTCTCCCAAAAGCAGCAGGAGACCTTTAAATTCTAGCCTGCAAGTAGTTGTAGAGACCTCAGCTCACCCAAAAGACTTCTACATCAACAAGGAAACAAAAACAGTTCCAGTGTATGTAGACAGTATAATCAGTGTTTGCACTCTGATGTTTGCTCACACTGGACACTTCCGTACCTCAGTTTACCGCAAAGGATCCTCAGTCAAGGATGCACATGCATTAACATTTTTCCAGGGAATGACACAAGAGCTACCACACTAAAGATCCTACTGGGTTCATTATAGGGAAGAAAAACCAGCTAACTGAACTTGCCACCTCTGTGGGCAGAGTGAAGAGCATGACTTATGAGGACTCAAGTCAAATGCTGTAGGGCACATTTGATTAGGACAAAAAAAAAAGAGTAAAGCATAAACTACATTTCTCACACACTCCTACCCCCCCTTGATAGACATTCAATAAATGCCAATAAATAAATTAAAAAAAAGAAATGGCATGAATATTTGCATAACTACAATTTAATAAAATGATGTTTACAAACTCCAGCTGACGCAGCAGGATAGTAAACTGTTCACATTTGTTTAGAGCAGAGGATGAAGATACACAAGGAGCTCAGACTGCAGAACACACACTAGGTGTTAGATTACCATCACTTCATGAGTAGAACACAGCTGACTAGACTTTGAAAGCATGCAAAAAATGAGAAAGTTCCAACAAGACGTAAAGTAAAACAGCTGGTGAATGGCCCTCTAAACAAAGTTTATGCATGTAAAAGATGAGGTGAATGACTAAAGATGGCAAATGAGGAAATAACAAGGAAAATAAAAACGAGAAAGTGGTTGATGAAGCAAAGACAAAGCAGGCCTTGTGTAGATTTGATGTTATAAAATACTAGTAAAATTTAATTATATTTTCTTCAAATTACATTGACAATTTGAAGTCATGCAGGAAGTCTCTCATCATTCAGCTTTATGACTAATATCCAATTGTAAATGATTCATGTTTTTTGTCTGCATTCTATTACAATGGATGTTGTACAATCCATGATAAATCAGAGGCTGCTACCGTTTTACCCAAGTGTACTGCTGTGCTATAAGCATGTGATGAGATCATCAGATGTTACCTGGAATATCTGTCTTGATTGTCTTGCTGCCTCCAGACGTGTCATCATCCTCATCATCAGAAGAGCTGGTGCTGGAGTCGCATGTGAGCTCACTGTCACTGGTACTGCTGTCCTGCAGCAGGTTATATTTCTTCCGTGCTGCTGCCTCTCGTTTCTGCCTCAGCAGACGCATACGCTCCTTGTGTTTCTGGCTCCGATGACCTTTCACTTTTGCCAACTTGCCATTGGTTTGTTTTTCCTGCCCTGTAGGTACTACCGCTGTTGGCTGACAGCGGTTCTTCTTTGCAGCCATTGCATTGGGAGGCATTTCGCTCTCTGAACGTGACCGTCGAGATTTTCTTCCCCCTGAAGCAGTGGCAGATGTTTGTTGTCTTGATTCTTGACCAGGATCATTTGAAGCTTCCATGCTGTCCACTTCCTCACCTCCTTTAGGAGCAGCAGCACCTTCTTCCCCTGAAGAAAGTGTGTCTGAGTCAGCCAGGTTGCCACTGGATGAAGGGGAGAGCATGCAGGGATTTGAGGAGTCACTCTCATAAATATGACGTGACACAGGCTTATCACTCCCTGTCGATGCTTGCTGGGACTTTGTGGAGTCTCTGTGGAGCTCCTTCATCAAGCATGGCATGGAGAGGAGACTCTGCTCACCCTCAGTATTCAAGGGGCTGTCTGCTTCCTTCTCCCTTGGAGGGGAACTGGTACTGGTGGTCTCTGTTTTCAGATGCTCATCTTGCTCTTCTTGAACAGAAGCTGTGGCTGATTGTGCTTCGTCAAGGCACTCTGGGGGGCATTCAGCATCTAAATATTCCTCTGTCTTCTCTGAATCAGCCATCTTCATGCTAGTTAAGCCCAGAGCCCAAAGGTCCAGCAAACATGGACCAATGTGCCTGGACAGGAAATCACCTGCTGGAAGAAATGCACAATGTCACTAATTCCAATTAAGTCTCAACCTGTTGAGAGATGTCAAATGTCTGACAGCAGAAGCATCACACTTGCATACAAGTAGGAATGAACAATTATATTGTTTAAATTACCCATGTTGACTGACAGGCTCTAATTTAAATTAAAAACAAAACAAAACAAATATTAACAAAAATAAAAATTGTGCAGCCATAATTACAACTTTGAAAAAAATTGCTTAAATGAATATGGTATGCTATAGTTAGAACTTCCGAGGAGTTTTCTGGTTTCCCCAAAGACATCTTAATGTGCATCTGCCCGTGTTCTATCACAAAATAAGCAGCCCATAAGGACATTATGAATAATATACCTACAAATGAGCCAAAAGAAGTAGGAACATGTCTGCATATCAAACAAAAAGCCAGTAGATGTATAATAGAGAGTAGAGTGGATCCCTGTTCATACCGAAAACGTCCACCATTTGAAAGTTTTGTTTCAATCTCGAGTACTTCAAATTTACAAACAAAAGATGAGATGTCTTAAAAATATTAATTATGGTAAATCCTTAAGGACAACATACAATTCAATAAAATTACACAATGGCCACTCTCAAGACAAATATGAAAAAACAAACAAAAAGTGTGTGTGTGTGTGTGTGTGTGTACGCGCGCGCATATGTACGTACACTCTCTCTCACACACACACACATATATATATATATATACATATGCATATATGTATATAAGTTACAATTTGGCCAGGTTTTCCCGTAAACTGTATTGGTGTCAAACATTTGAAACAGGAGAAAACGACTTTTGCATTAATAGTCGAGGTTTACCCACATTCTATCAGAAGTGTATTTGTGTCTGGGGAAATTACCTTCGTTAGTTGGAACGATGCTCAGCTAAAGCTAACCCAACCTTTTAGCTTCTCAGTGAGGATAATCTTACTCGTTATCATATCATCTGCCAACTTGGCAAGGAGAAACAAAAAGAAAAAGGAAAAAAGAAAAGAAACACTGGCGCTGCAGGACAGCTGCATCGTAATATCCTATAAATGGAAGCGGTATCTAACTATCAGTTAACAGCTAACGTGATCAGTCAAAAACGACAACCAACATAGCAACTGACTGGTTTCAACTTACCACAGCGCTAGTAACAGTCCTCGTTTGCCAGAGTCGAACTTTTCGACATCTTCGGTAATATTCGGACTCTCAAATCTGCCCTATACAAAAGTGCACTGGTAAATTCCCCTTACTCCTTTACAACTTGAAGAAATTTGAATGCGTTTTTGGCGCAACCAGCTGCCAGCTTTGAGAGCTCCGCTAGCTGTTAGCAGTTAGCTCTCTGTTTGTTTTAAAATGTCTCCGTCGGCTGTCATTCACAAAGCTAAATGCGCCACTTCCGGTCGCTTATTTTAACTCGAGCGCCCTCGTGCGTTTGACATTAACACCACGGGGTGGGGGAGGCGGTCACGTACGCGCACCTCTGATGAATGGCGTGAAAATGTTTGCGAGATAGCTTCAAGAGACTTAGATATCACAGTTTTTAAACGCAGACACAATGTATCTACAAAATTTACAGGTTTACAATGAGGCCAACGGTGCCATTTCGCCGCATTTTAGAGCCACGAGGCCGTTTTTAAAACAGGGCCAGATCAAAATCAATAAAACCTAGACTGATCAGACATGGATTAAATCATGTCTTAGATAGTAAAGAATACATTAAACACAGTCTGTGATTTTTGAAATCTATTTTTTTTTATTTGTGAAAAGGCAAAATAGACAAACTCTCCTCCTTTTTGACAGCACCTTAGACCCACTCAAACTTGGACTAAATTATCTTGTTGATTGTAATATAAAACAGTCTGTAATTTGTGATTTATTCTTTTTTTATGTGGGAAAATGCAAAAATAGCCCCAATTTCCTACTTTTTTGACAGTCATATCACCTTTCCACTGCATTTTAGAGCAATAAGGCAGTTTTTATAACAGGTCCAGATCAAAAATCACAACACCTCAAACCTGGATTAAATGATCTCTTAGATAGTAAAGAATTTATTAAGCACAGATTGGTCTGACTGTCAAAAAAGGATGAAAATGGGCCTATTTTACATTTTCACAAATCAAATATGTATCTGTATTTTTGATCAGCTAGACAATAACAAAAAAATAAAAATAAAACACTTAGTGTCTGGGTTTAGAAACCAAAGATGCACATACAGTATTTGCTTATTGAAAACATTTGGCAATATGGGCTTTAATTTTGAAGTCTAAATTTGTTGTTGTCATGGTTTAAATTAGAATGAGGCGACCTATCCAAATGTGGATTCATCCCAGTGTCCCTACCATCATGAAGAGAATATATTTAAAGTAAAGAAGAGAAATTGAAAATATAATTCAGTTTTAGGCAGCACGGTGGCTTGGTGGTCAGCACTGTTGCCTCATAGCAAGAAGGTTCCTGGTTTGAACCTCCACAGGGGCCTTTCTGTGTGGAGTTTGCATGTTCTCCCCGTGCTTGCGTGGGTTCTCATTGGGTACTCCGGCTTCCTCCCACAGTCCAAAGACATGCATGTTAGGTTAATTGTTGTTCCCCAATTGTCCCTAGGTGTGAGTGAGCGTGTGAATGGCTGTATGTCTCCATGTGGCCCTGCGATGGACTGGCGACCTGTCCAGGGTGTACCACTGCCTTTTGTCCGAAGTGAGCTGGGATATGCTCCAGGAGACCCCCGTGACCCTGCACAGACTTTTTCTTATGAGACAGTAAAAATCGAACAGTCGGAACCCGGCAATAGACTTTTTCAATGACAAGCAACATTAGCAATAAACAATCTCATGTTTTTAGGTTCATCAAAGCACTGAAGCTACTTATTTTCTCCTCAGTGACTTTTCACAGTACAAGCTTTTACTTGTAAAATGAAACATTAGCTTTTATAACAAAACAAATATTTTGGCCTGACATTAAGATATTTGTGGTCAACGTCTGTCATTCTTTGCTTCTGGACTATTCAACACCAGTTGGGAGGCTTTTATTGGAGTTGCAATAACTTCATGAGCTGTGTAAACGCAAGACATGTTTTCTTCACTGCACCTGTCTTTCTCAGTTGCTCTGCTGTGTGACTCCCACACACAGAGCTAAACTCCCACTCACTCACACTCACACAATGCAGCTGAGCAGGACAGCAGAGTAACGAGTGCATCTGTAAAATAATAACAATTTTGAGAACTGAGCTGAAAGGAAATAAGCAAATGGTGTGTTTCATTTACCTCCGAAATCTGTGGTTGAAACTCAATTGGAAGTTGAATGACATCACTCTCTATTTGATGCTGCTCTAATTGCAAAATGGGAAAATGAACATTTCCAAAGGGACTTGTCATTGACTGCGCTTGCCATTGTTAGTAATACTGATAGTAAATCACCTCACTAGAAACAGCATTTAGAACAGAAAAAAACAGCATGTTGACTGATTAAAAGCTAAAAAGTGTGTTTGACTTAATGAAAAACTAAAAGCATAAAAACCTGAGAGCTGACTTCACCCATACCTGCCCATGATTTTTCTTAATTCTGACCAATTTTCCAAACATCCCCACAGCATGATACAACCACAGCCATGCTTGCTGAGGGGATGACTGAGTGCGATCACGAAACGTATCAGATTAGGTTGTGATATAATGTTTGAATGCCAAGCAGAGTTAATACTGTATGTTTTCAGTGTACAGAAGAACGTGTTGATACTTCAAGAGCAAAGAGCACATGCTTTTTTGTTTATTTTTTGTTGTGGAGTTAGAGTTTTTACATTACAAAAAAATCTCCTCAAATCAACAATTAAATTATTCGATAGAACTGGATCTGGTTTAGATTCTGCCAAACCAATGGTCCTCAGCTTTCTAATTTAGGAAAGCAGCCAAGTCATGACTCAAAAATATTCCTTGAAAAAAAAAAGAAAAAAGTGGAGTATTTGATCATTTCAAGAAACATTTTTTTTGTTTTATGGTGAGAATAATTTTTACATTTCAATTAGTGTGAGTCACTTTACTTGCAGCAGGCCATAATTAATTAGCATTTGCCTTATTTCATTCTCATCAGATCTATTCAAACATAATTATTTCTCTCTGACTGAATCCAGTGGTGGCTACTGGTCTTTCAAATTTATTTATAGGGCCTACGTAAATGCAGACATGAATGTGAATGACAAGAGTTTGTTGTTTTGTTTTTTTCCCCCCTCCTTTCTGTGATGTGGTGCTTGAGTGGCGGACAGAAAAGTTAGAGCAGCAGATTTTACTGTTTTTGTGGTATTCTGTGGTATGGCCTCTCTCTCCCTTTCTTTCCCACATGCAATCGGGAAAATAGACTGTTTCACCTCTGTGCGCGTTCAGGTGCACTCTTGGTCAGTCGCTTTAGAGATTTTATTTGACTTGCGGTTATCAGGGAGCTGCGATCTAAATGTGGGGTGCTCCTGGAAATTCTGGGAGACTTGGGATGTCGGTAAATTCTGCCCTCCATTCCTTTTCAAGAAAATGGTCTGTGGATGAACTAACAAAACAATATCCAACTCCCAGTGATTGTGATGGTGTATATCTCAAAATTGCTGTCAGTCAAAATGGGATTCAGCCTCTTGACTGATCCTCCAATCATCATGTGGAAGCTCAGCATCCAGGCCAGCCCACAGCCCTATTCACCCCCAGAAAAGCTGAGCATCTGGGGGCGGGACAAAATCGGGGTTTATCCATTGATCGTTGAGTTTTGAGTCAATGAAAAAAAAAAAAACTGTTCCATGCAGTCCCACTGAAGCTTCTACAGGCAAGTGTATTGACAATAGACTTTACAAGAAAATGATTTCCTGAAATCTATGGCATTGACATTTTTGAATGAACTACTAATGCATTTGTAGTCAATGAAATGTTAACACAATTGTACATATTTGACCATTTAATTTTTTTTTTTTGACATTTTAGGGTAGCTTCCCTTGCAGTCTTAGAGAAATCACCTCTGACTGAAGCATCTTAAATCATCTTAAATAAACCAGTTGAAGTCTTCTGCATGTTGGGAAAGCCAAGACCAAATGTATGTATGGATACACATTGTAGTCTAAAAAAAAAAGGGGAGAGCCTCAATAAACAGATTCCACGCACAAATCTTTATTGCATGTACATAAACTGTATTTAGGGGGCTTAATTTCACAAGTGGAGAGCACAATTTTAACAATTGAGAGCACAAAAAAAAGCTGTTTTGAGAGCACAAACTGCCACTTGGTGAAACCAAAGTACTCTCAAATCTCATCTCTGCAAGCTCATTTTTTCCACATTTTTTGTCTTGCGCTTGCAAAAGTGTTTTGTCCTCACTTGTGGATCAGAAGTTTTTCTAAAAGCGGAGTCAGGAGAAGTTTTGATACATTGAAGCCAGCGTCTGATGGTCATATTCTCTGTAACCGCTTGTCTATTGACTGGTTATTTGGTTATAGGAGGTAGAAACCAATGAGCTAGAAACAGTCCAGCTGGTGTCCTCTGGTTAGTCATGGCCAGCAGCCATCAAACAGGAGTGAAGATAGCTGCTTTCCTTTGCCTCGAGACCCTTTTAGTTGTGAGTCAAAGTGGTCTCTTAGTACAGTTAACAGCACAGCAAGACATTGTCTTTAAAATAAAAGGGACCGTGCTCTGTTATTATCCCCAGCTCAGAAGTCAAGCCAAGACTAAAGAAGCTAAAGTAATAACAGCTTGCCATTGGCTATGATGGACATTTTATCATAAATTTCTTGTTTGATATAATTTTGCCTAATGTCATTTATGGACGTGAAATCTAGATATCAAGACTAAAATCATGTTTGAACCAGTCTGTAAATATGTTTATTTCTGCTGCAAAGGTGGACATCTTAACATGTGTTCAGTGGGGGAACTGCAATTGAATTTACCTCCGGTTGGCATTAAACTGACAGAGGTGATGTATCTTTTTTTCATCCCTGGATCACAGTTAATTTTACATTTTACAGCAACATTCTTACGCTTCAGAAGGTGACATAAAAGCTCAGTTTAGTTTTACTTTTGGAACTAATGATACTAACTGTCATTTTTATTTCACTTGGCATAGTCTGTGAAGAAATGTAATTGTGCTTGTCTCTGTGATTTCCAAATGGTCTGTATGAGAAAAAATAATAGGCATATAGGAATGGTGTTGGAAGACGCATTTTGCAAACTTTTTTTTATGACACGAGCGATTGATTTTTATTGCATTAGAACCACCTTTTTTCACTGCATCCAGGGTCATCATATGCTCATGGATTAGGTACGTTTGCTAATGCACAACAATGAAACCTAATGATTTCCAAAAATGCTGCTAAAGAAAAGACAATAATAGAGATCACCTGAATTACAGAGCCCATCTGCCATCTGTTCCTTGAAGCAGTTCTCCTAATGGCTCACAGGATGGGAAGGTGATTATCACTCAGTGATGTATAGGTCTGTTGATCCAACTTGTCCAACCTCACAATTTCTGTAGATCTCTCATTGTGTCGGTGTGTGTGTGTATGCAGGATCAGTATCAGCGGGCTGCTATCCTGTCAGGACTGGATTCAGTTCGCATCACAGTAGTGGACATTAATCCATCTTTGAGGAACATCTGTTTTAATCCCACCCACATTCACACATACGTTGCATAAAGGATGAAAGTAACAATGGAATAGAATTTGAAGGAACAAAGTGCTTAGTTTCCTCTTCTAAAGACAGAGAGAGAAGGATTTCTAGAGACAGAAATCAAATGTGAGAGAGAGAGATGGTAAAGATTAACCACAAGAAGCGACCAGGGCAAGGGTCTTTTAGACTCACAAATAAGCACTTTCTCTCATTTCCAGAAAATGGATTTGTAAATGGGTCTAGTTGGAGCCAGGGAGGGTGTAATGGTGATTCACAATATCTCAATGTCTGTTCAAAGACTCTTAAAGGGCTGTGTGTGTGTGTGTTTGTGTGTTATCTGATTGTGTCACACTGTTAGTTAGAGCAGTAAAGACAACATTGAGGACGAAATGTTGTTATGGAGCTTGTTAGGAATTCACAAAACAAGCAATCTTTGACGTACACAAAGGTATATAAATGCACATTTGCGCACAAATAAGTGCACAAGTGTGCTGTGTTCTGTTACAGACTAATTCTTCACTCTAAATCAGCCTTATTGACTGGTTTAGGTATATTTGTGTGTGTCTGTGCTTCATCTGGGTGAACAGAAAAGGAGATGATGCAACTCAGTTAAAAATCTGGTGAAGATGAAGCACTAAGGGCAGCAGATAACATTCACCTAAGCATTTTCATGACAGTACTACAGTACTGACTTTTCAATTCTTTAAGGCCCGACTCATTCTTGCATAGATATTTTTGAGAACAGTTTTTACATCCTTGAGTCTCAGAAGGAAACCTCTTGCCTCACAGGACGGTGTTTTGAACAAACTGCATGTCAGTAGTGTTCCATTTACTTGCTGTCTGATTGTGAAGTCGGGCTGATCACTCATAGTTTCTCTGTCTAATATTTTCTGAGTGATCGTGCTGATTCAGGGATCATCCTCTCTGAGTTTGTTTCATTTACTGCCATGCACTTTATGGAGACATACTGATTTTCATTTTATTTGCGTGAACACATATAGTTGAATATTTTAAATTGCTATCAAATCAAAAACTCTGACATAATGCAACCCTGTTTTTTTGTGCAACAAGGTTCTGAAAATATGTCATTCAGGGTCCATTCATATTAGTAGGTCATTGAGATGTAACAGACTCATAATAGAAGAATAGAATCATCAAGCCTCCCCATAGTTATTTATTTCTCACTTCTTGCTGCATTCAATGCTTCTGTGTTATTGCAAAGCTATAACACCAATTTACAAAAAAGAAAAAAAATACACACACACGCATCCAACAGAAAAGGGGGTAGAATTACGTTGAGTAGCTGACTCCACTTTTAGCAGCAATATCTTGAAGTAGTTGTTTCCTGTAGGATTTTATCTGCGTCTCACATGATTGTGGAGGAATTTTGGCCTGTTCCACTTAACAACATTGCTTTAGTTCTTTGAGGTTTTTGGGTGTTCTCTTATGCATAGCTTAGGTCTGGACTTGGACTAGGCCATTCCAAAAAAATTTAGACTGGCTGAATTTTATTTTCCAGTCAATCTGATGTACATTTGATGGTGGTGCTTTGGATTATTGCCCTGCAAAAAAAAAATAAAAATAGCAACTTCAGACAAATGGTCTCACAGTTCTCTGGTGTACAGAGGACTCCATGGTTGACTCAGTGAGTGCAAGATATCCATGCGACTCAGTAACAACCTGAAATCTTCATCATGCCTCTACCCCCATGCCTAACTATTGTTCTTGCTTTTTTGTTTTCTCTCTTACAACTCAACTTAAGTCTCATCTGTTCACTTCATTGTTCCAGTTGTTTTGCAAATCTCACTTGTGTTTCCATCTGTTTTTAGACAGAAGAAATTTTCTCTTGGCAACCCTTCCAAACAAACAGACCTGGCTGCACAAAAAAAATAGAGGGGGGGGCATTACATTTTTTCAGCGGGGCATACTTTTTCACCCTACAGTTTATCTGCCTCAGGCTGAACAGTGGCTCTGTGGCCACTCCTACAGCATTAACAAATCATTTCCTCTCACTAAAAATGGGCAGTTCATCCTAAATATATATGTATAGAACTAACAAAATACAATAGTGTTTTTGACAATACGAACATCAACAGAGGCTGGGGCGTACAGAGAGCAGCACCATACAGCTTCAGTTCTCTTAGAAATAATAAGCATGTCAAAGTGAATACTGAAGTAAACATTCATGCTAGTACTGGTGGTAAATTCAGTTCATTTTATGGACATGTTGCCATTTTTTTTGATTAAAAATAATAGAAAAACGACCAGATCAACTGTTATTAAAATACACAAATGTATTTAAGTAGTTACTTATTACAATAAGTAACTTATTCACTTAAATCAATGATTGGAGTGAAGTTCTTAGTCAATGAGTCCGTGAGTTACAGACTCAACCAGAAAGTTAGATGAACTGAGTCGTCTGAGAAGATTCGATTCATCTGATGTTCCAGTTGAGTCTGTCATTCATTCAGTTCAGGTAAATCACCTGAATCATTGATGTTTCCTCTACGCTGCCGTCTGCTCACTTACACGTAATTTGAAGTTAACATAGCGGCTAATGTTAGCATTAGCAGCCAGAGGACTCATACTGTATGAACCAGGCTAATAGAGACGTAGGACTCATGAGTCGTGATTCATGCATGCTAGGGGAGGTAGCCATGGCTACAGCAGCTAGGGAGCACAAGGAGCAGAACAAATCAGTTGGACCCTTCTGCCTGCAAGTAATGTAAGTTAATTTCACTAGGAGTATCTGTGAAGTGGTTTGGTTTGAGGTTGCTGTTCCTTGCAGCTGTAATGCTGTCATGAACTTCGGTGCTTGTGGTGTTGTTGTTACTCGCGTTTATTCCATGCTGTTGAGTCACGCTGCTTGGCGCTACCCCTGGTGCTCCTGCTGTAGCTAACCCTCCTAGCATGATTGTTCACTCCAGTGCGACTATTGACTTCGGTGCTTATGTTTCCAGTAGAAGTGGAGCTGTATAGCGTTACTTCCTGCTCGCTCCTGTCCGCACCGTCACTTTTCCTTGTATTTTTGTGGAAATAATTTTGTAAATCCATGTACCTGCGGTGGTAAACTGCGGCAATTTACTGCTCTGGCGACCATAACTGTTGAAACTGGCTAACACGTTGCCTTCGTTAGTTGGTTGGATTGTATGATTGGCAAATCAAGATAGATAGGTTTAACAGATGATGGCTATGCCGATGGAAAAACAAAACCCAAATAAAATAAACAGAAAACTTTGCTTTTAGTCCAGGGTGGTACAGCTGACTCCGTGGGTGGGCACGGCCTCCCAGTGCCGCCAGGACTGCAAACAAACCATATTTGTCATCAGTCTTCTTCTAATTAAGCCGTCATTGGCTTTGATGTTTACCTTACTCAGTGAGGCATGGAGTGTCTGAGATGTAGCTCTTGAATTTAGTCATATTTCTCAAAGCATCGCATGATCTGTTTGTCATTTTAGATGAATAATGGCATGTAATGTGTTGGTGTCTGAGATTGTATCGGCCTAGTTCTATGACCCACTACACTGAGAGGATTTTTAGAGTTTTACACTTAAAAGGTAATAAGTTTAAGAGAGGGTGTACAAACTTTTGCACATTACTGTGTATTAGTAATGTGAGTTACCTTTATGCTCAGTGGCCACACAGTCTGGTCCTTTATCTCATTGTTCTCTCCATTGTCCATGTGTAGAGGGAGGGAAAACCCCAAGATAATTCACCAAGCAACGTATTGGTTTAAATTAGATTTTACAGGTAATATTGAGTGCATCTATATTTTCGATACACCAGTCTTTCCTACACTTACTGATAAGTCTTTTCTCTCCACATTGAAAAGAAGTGGGGAGGTCTCAGACATGAATGTCCCAGGCTGAAAGGAAGTACCATCCTGGACCTGACTTAGTTTTAATGTTATAAGCATCATGCTCCAATATCATAGTTGATTTCAACACAAATGCATAGAATGGTAATCTTTGAAAATGACAACCCTTTGGTGTAAAAATGGAACAAAACTAAACAGAGGGAGACTTGACATATCCATGACATGAAGAGAAGGTAAAGAGAGACGTGGATGCAAGGGAAGCAGATAAGACTCCAGACTGAGCAGAAAGTCATTCCTTTTCTGTGGCCTTAATTCTAGAGACTCTGTGTTCTTTTGGAACCTCTGAACATTCTTGCAAGTGTGAAAGGTGGAAAAAACAGACACAACCATAAATCAAATGATCGCTTCAGCACTCAGTTAAGTTTAAGCAGCAAGCATTGTTAGTGGATCTTCTGTGTATTGTTGTGAAGATGTTGTAACCTCACACTCATTTTAAAGAAATATATATATATGTTCAGTTCAATTAAAAGATATTTTAATCCCAGAAGGAAACTGTGGGCAAGATCTCCTGTAGCAGCTGTGTTGCAGTGGATCTAAGAAGCCTCTGACTGACTGACACTCTGTTGCTGAATCACTGTGCCATGTAGAGGATGCTTAGTGTTGTCCATGATGTTCTTCATTTTATGAAGTACCTTTGCACAATCAACTCTAGAGGCTCCAGAACAGAGCCAACCTCCTTTTAAGAATTTATTTAGTTTCTTCAAGTCACTGGCTCTGATGGCTGCAGATAGGATTACGCTCTCCACAACAGACTTATAGAAGATGAGCAGCATCTTCCTCCAAACACTGAAGGACCTAAGCTTCCTCAAGATGTGAAGTCTGCTCACTGCCATCACTGATACACCTCACAACTGCAGAGTCATGAGTGTTTCTGCTAATGGCAGGACTTTGACTGGTACTGGAAGTCTAGGGTGTACAGAGTGAAGAGGAATGGTGAGAGTAAAGTACCTTGTGGTGCTCCTGTGCTGCTTAACACCTGATCAGAGGAGGCATCTATCTGTGTCTTTTGGAGTTTCTTAGATAGTAAAGCAGCTGGATCATGTTCGGTCCACTGGGGAAATTGAAGAACATGATTTTCACAGTGCTGCCTCCTTTGTCCAGGGTTTATTAAAACAGGTATATGGTGGCATCTTCAACCCCAACCCCACGACGATACGCAAACTGCAGTGGGTCCTGGAAGGTGCTTGTTTGTTTACTCAGGTGGATGAATAAAATTCTTTCTAGGACTTTCATGTTGTGGGATATTAGAGTGGCAGGTCATTAGGAGAAGATGGATGAGATCTTTTTGATACAGAAACAAGGCAAGATGTCTTCCACAGCACTGAAACTTTCTCCTGACTTCTGGAGGGTGAAGAGGTGCTGTAGGGTCCCACATAGCTGGTCAGCACAGGTTTTCAGGGCTCTCGAGCTGACACCATTTGGACCTACAGCCTTGTTCCTGTTCAGTCTCTCCAGCTGCCTCTTAACCTGATTGCTAGAGACAGGAGGAAGGTGGAGGTGAAAGGGGACCACAGCATCTCCTGATGTGGTTGGAGACCACGATGAAGCAGCAGTAAGATCCATGACTGAGGAGGAAGATGAGACAGCTGAGATGTGACAGGAAAGCTGTGGGTCAAGGGAGGATGGGGGTCTGTTTGTCTGGGGTCAGGAGAGGAGGATGCCGACCTTGTTCCTGAACTGAACCTGTTGAAGAATATGTTCAGTTCATATTCTCTGTCCAGACCTCCATCTATTTGATCCTGTGAATCTTCATCCCTGACCACATCCTACATTGTTCTGAACTTCTTCTACGACTGCCCTTTACACCTCCTTGTTGTCTCTGATCTTGACTTTCTGTTCTCTTTGGACTGACCTCAATACTTCCTGTCTCTCTCCCTGAAGACTCTTTTTTTCTTATTGAGAAGCTCTTTCAGCTCACTGGTGATCCAGGGTTTATTATTAGGAAAGTACTTCACTGTTCTGGTGGGAATGGTGTCGTCCACACAGAAATTTATATTATCGGTCACACACTCAGTTTTGGCATTGATGTCATCGCCATGAGGCTCGCAGAGTGCACCCCAGTCTCTAGCCTCAAAACACCCCACAGAGTTTCTTCAGCTGCCTCTGATCACCTCCTAGCAGTCATATTGTTCACAAGTTGTCTCCTAATAGATTGAGGAGAGAAAGCCAGATTATGATCCGTCTTGCCAAGAGCAGGTCGTACAGAGGAGCTATATGCATCCCTGACGCATGAAAATATTCCAACGTTTTATTCTCTCTGGTAGGGCAGTTGAGAACATGTTGAAATCTTGAAAATGTGTCAGAGAGGGAGAGAGATGTGAGCAGGGCTGACAGTGTCGTACGCAGCATCTGCATATGGCAGGATGTAAACTGCCACTACAATAACAATGGCGAACTCTTGGTAAATAATAAGAAC
Source organism: Arrhamphus sclerolepis (assembly GCA_037176975.1). Taxonomy (NCBI): domain Eukaryota; kingdom Metazoa; phylum Chordata; class Actinopteri; order Beloniformes; family Hemiramphidae; genus Arrhamphus; species Arrhamphus sclerolepis. The sequence goes on along the minus strand of JBAMYA010000004.1, from coordinate 5,207,805 downwards.
GGAAACTGTCAGTGAACAGTTTAATATTTGGGCTGCAGAAACAATGTTCCACAGCAGCATATCCTGGATTACACCATTTGTTATTAACAAGCGCTGCTATTCCACTTCGGTTTTTTTGCTCCTCTTCAAATCTGTCTGCTTGTATCATCGGAAAGCCGGGCAGAGAGACGCTGGAGTCTGGAAAATACTCCTGCAGCCACATATCTGAAACACATGATACTGCATTAGTTAAACTCAAAACTAAATTTGGCCTTCTGAGTGCTTCAGACTCGTTCATCTTATTTGCGAGAGATCTTGTTTCCCATTGTGATGGAAGGAAATCCTGATTTAAACCTCCTCTTTCTTTCTCTCTCCACTTTGGTCCTCCACTGCAACCACGCATCCTCTTAAACTTCTGGAAGATTTGGGCTCTCAGTTGTTGGTGTAATTTTGGCTTTCTGTAATCTCTATCAGCTGCTCTCACTTATAACAACTCTCTCATTGCTATGGTTACTCATGAAAGTTGGTAAAAAAAAAAAAAACAACAACAAAGGGAACCCCTCAAGCATCTAAACCGGGATGAAAAATAACTGAAAACAACAACAACAATGTTATCAGTTAAGATGGCTGTGTTGGAAAAATAATCCACAAAACTAGCAAAAATGGACTGAGCTACGACAGTGAGCTGCCACATGACTGATAAAGGATAAATGACATCAGTCTGCCATGACAACCATCTGAGCATTCAGGAGTGTCAATTTGAACTTAAAAACCTGTTTAACTCTTTTAAATCCAGGTTTTTATGCTACAATAGCAGGAATTAACACAAACCATGCAATATCTCTTTTTGGATTTGTGGAGACACACTTATACCTATTATTGGTATCAGGGATTCCTCCAGATGGTAAAAGGAATGGGGAAGGTTGGTGGAGCCCTAACAGAGCAGATGTAAGGGTTAAATCTCTGTGATGGAATGCACAGCTGCACACGGACACACATGTATGCACAAAAATGCACGTGCATATCGTTGCACAGCTGAGTATGTGAGGATTGCACAGAAATTTCTCGAAGTGTACTGAGACTTAACAGAGCTGTGCTACTCAGTGCTGACTTCTCTGCTTCTTCCTGTCTGTCTGCTCATCTTTGTTTATCTCTCTGTCATCTCCGTATAAATCTCTCTTTCGGTGTCTCACTTTCAGTAGTGTGACTCAGTGTTATGCTTGTGCTTGGTTTCTATGTACTTTTCTACATACTGTCTTTGTCTCACTTTAAGTCTACTGCACTTAAGTCTCTGCAATGAACTCAAGATATGTTGCAGACTTATCTGACAGCTGTTTCAGTTACAATCAATGGAGCAGAAACTCGAGCAGAAGCATGAGTATAAGAGAGAGTCCGTGGTACAAAGAGAAGTCATAAAGGAGGATAAACCCATTGAACACCAGTTGTCTGCACATCATAACAGCTGACTTCTCCCTCAGCTTTAAAGGCACACTATGTAAGAATACCTAGTAGACCAAATGCCGGTCGCATATCAAGACAGCCATGATATCATAAAGTTTTTGTACCAGGTCCTGTTCTAAATGTTGTAAATTCATTACATTGATACTGTTGTGCAACAACTAACATTATTTGCAAAAATACTTTAGTCCACTTATCCATCTAGAATAAACATTGTTGGTTCTGAATGATATTTCATTCCTATAATTGTGAAGAATTGTCTGCACTGGGGGAAGCAGCACCGATTATGCACACACACCCCACCCCCACCCCCAACTTGCAGTCTCACTGTTGTCATACACTGCGTGATCATGTGGTAGACATTTTGTCATGGGAAATGCAGCATAACCATGCGCAAAACATTGACGAAAGTCGTTTGTGTAATAGTTTTGTTCAGAACATGAGCAAAAAAAAAGAAAAGTAAATAAATATAGAGAAATGAATCAGTCAGCACATGCAAGCAGCACTTTGGGGTTAAGTTAAAGCAGAACAAAGGTCTTTTTTTCATACCAAAATATCAGTTTCAAATTTAACTTGAAGGAATGCATGCCTACTTTTATGACGTGTCATCTTGTCACAACAGTTACCATCCCAGTTGACCTGTTGAGATATCTGGCTGTCAGAGATGACTTCTTGATGAACATCTTTGAGTTGATCACATGTAATGATCGAGTGCCAACATGCAACCGCTGACTAGTCACAGATTTCTCCCCCCAGGCAATCTGCACACTCAGTCTAAATGCTCTTTCTGGGTGGTACTCTCAACATGATCGCCATGTGACTGTAGTATTTCTAACAGTATAAGTTCCACTTCATGTAAATGTATGAATGTAGACTGAATGCTACAATAAACCTTTAATAGCATCTTTGCAAGGGCAAAGGTATCTTGGGTTGGCACTGTAGCACTGTCAAAATTTGTTTAGTTTGTTCTTCTACCTCACACACATCATCATCCAGGTCTCTGACATCGAGACCAACAGTTTTAGGCAGCCGGGTCTTGTCTCGTCCAATCTTAACTCCCAGCCATCTTGCACTATCTCAAAAAGGCTAGGTAAAGCAAGAAAAGCTAACCTAAATGTGGTCAGGGTGGTTTGTGTGTTTGCTTGTTTCTGAATTAACTGGAATCGGGTGTATAGTCGGCTCCTGTCAAGATGGTGTTGATCAGAGCCCACAATCAGGCTTCAAAAACCATTCACCATCAACCCATAGGTGAAGTCACAGATGGTTTGTTTTTCTCTTTCGCCTATACAAAGTGGTTATAAAATACCATGAAGAAGTCTGTTGAGATGTCGCACAAAACCTGATTATAATCCAATTACAGTTACTATAATCACAAATCAGCCTCTTTCTCTCTTTCTGTGTGTTGGCGTGTTCTCTGCTCTCTTGTCTTTCGCCCTCCCTCTCTCACTCTGTCTCCCTTTTGTTTTTGATAACCTTTATTCCTCTGCATTCACTCTCTCGCCTGTTTGGTCACAGCCTGTCTGCTTCTCTGAATCAGTTTGAAGTCTAACAGTAGGGATATGTGTGGGATGCAACCTGGAGGTCTTTGTACTGAAAACAAGTTTTAAATCTATATATTCAACTGAAGAAAAAAAGACAAACTTCTTTTGAAGTTTCCAAGGTTGTATGCAAAAAAAAAGAAGGTTTTGTATCTTACCTTTTCTTAAAAAGACAAATAATAATTACTTTTTTCATAGAAATTGAATGGGTATGTTGGAGCCAGGTATGTTAATTAGTGTCACCTGATTTCACCTGTGTGTTTGAAAATAGTACCAAGGGGGAATTACAGCAACAATGATCTTAGGCTTTGTTCAGATGCAACTCTGACTGCTTTAGTTACTCTGAGACTTAATGCAACATTTCTCAAATACCAAACCTTTCAGCTGTTCCAGTCAGAGGTCGCCACAGAAAAAGAAAAAAAAAAAAAGTTTATTGGCACAAATCCTTCGTACCAACTGTCAAACACGGTGATAGTAGGATGATGATTTGGTTTGGCCTTGTTATCTGACCCAAAGACATCCTCTGCATATCAATAGTTACAGAGTCGAATGTCAGGTCCTAAGCATTATTTAATAATGTTGGTAATGTCATCAACATGTGGAAGGTGATTGTAATATTTAATATCAATAGTGTGCCTCATTAAAAGCTGAACAAGTGAAACCAAACTAAAGGAAAATAAATGGCTTTATTGCATTCAAATTTTCTCGCTGTCTTTGTTGGAGTATATTGAGTGGAGAAAAAGGAAGACATTTGCTCCCTCTGAAAGACCAAGAAAAGGTTCAGGTGTCCAGTTCTGAAAACAAAGAGCTCCAGAGCAAGAAACATTAGGCAGGCAGAGGCAGCAAGGCTGATCGGCCCATTATGAAAATACACTGCTATACCTGCACATAGTTTCTTAATTGTGGTCCTGGGTTCTACTGTCCCATCCCTGTTGCAACTCACTTGAATGATCACATAAATGATCACAATCTACACAATCACAATGATCCACTATTTGCTTATATGTACATCCTCTTAGTCTAAAGGCCTAGTTGGCATGTTACCATGAAACCTCTCAGTACCAGATTACCCACCACAACAACCCTACAAGTAGAAATTAAATCACCAAGCTTCCAGCACCACTGACAATTAAGAACAATTGTGCAGTAATGTTCCCTGGACATTATGACTGAAGGTGAGGTAGAGAGCACAATAACACAAACTTGGAGTTTATACCTGTAACTGGAAGCCAGTTTAGAACTCTTTTATTGCACACACAGAGGAATCTTTAACATGGAACCATGCTTGACTGACATGCATGGATGGGTTTGCTCTGTAGAATGACAGATTTCCTTCTCCAACTGTGCATCTGGCTCTTGTGTATGATTATGTAACTGTTTCCTCTGTGTTGTTTAGAAATACACCAATATTTTTCCCTCTCTCATACCCTAATTAGAATGATTACTTTGGCATGCAGCTTGACAGGAAGATGAAAAACGCCAATAAAATAAGCAAAAAACAAAACTGTCCATTTATGCCACCTCAAAGCCACGACTGCATATACCTCAGTGTTGCACTCTTCTCAGTTTGTTTTCAATAATATATCAAGAATGTGAATATTTCAGTGTCTTCATGCAAAATGTGCATGACGTATACTCGTGTCTACACATGTACAGTATAGAAGGGCTTGTTCTTTGGAGGAAGCCCACTAAAACGGCACCCACTCCTCATAAACGTCAGCAGGTGAAAAGAGAAGACTTCAGCCCACAGACTCATGAGGGGGAGGGACTAATGAGGAAAACACAGACGGATACAAAAGTGCTGCTGAAGTATTGGGGAAATCTTCAAAACTCATTCTTGAATTTGCTCTCTTCAGCATAGACAGTATATGAAGAACTTGCCAGCACAACAAGCCATATGATATTTAATATAAAAATGATTATGGGCTGTCTATCAGAAGTCAAGACAAGACAGAACTAAGTGACATGTAGTTAAAGTGATGACGACTGGCCTTTGGCTATGCCCGCTGTCAATCAAAAGACTACGCACCGAACTGCAGTTGCAATCAAAGTTATTCAACCTCCACTGCAATGAGGTTAATTGGCAACATTTAAAAAACATTCAGGTATTTGCAATCGACAAATTTCAAAAGAACAGTTTAAATTCTTAAAAGTATTATCACACTAAGTCCTACTTTGAATGACGACAGCAGTCTCAATTAGAGACAATTATTTATCCTCCCCCAAATAGAATTCCTCATAAGAGCGCACATTTGCAAATCAGATGTGGTTTTCAAGCACACCTAATGCAACCAGTCAAGGGCTTCAATAGTTGCATCAGGTGTGCTTGAGATAGAACACCTCAAATACCTGTTCTATTGATGGTGACATTTGATTGCATGTCAGACATATGGCTAGGTCAAGAGAATTGTCCAAAAACTTCAGTGAAGAGAGCATTGCCTTGCATAATCATGGAAAATTACACAAAAACATAGCAAAGGAACGGAATTAGTGGCAACACCTGGATGTTGCCTGACTTGAACCCTGCTGAAACTCTTTGGTGGGATTACGTGCTGATGTAATCACGGTGAGCGTACTCGTACCCACTTCCTGTTTTGCTTCCATCTCTGTCGCTCAGTAGTGCTCTGCTCTACGCTATTGTTTTGGGTCTTCAGCCTTTCTGTCTCCACATTTAACTTGGTGCTGGTACACTTCCGTTGTAGCTCTTATAGTCTACGCTTCACTTCCCTGTTAAAGCGCTTTCACACCCCCTTTTTTCTGTGTCCGGTTATACAGTTAGCCTAGCCTAGCATAAGCTCTAGTGGTCATGGGATCTCCCTCTGTCTCTCCAGCTTTCTTCTGCTCGTCGTGTCTCATGTTTAGTTAGTCCTCTGCCTCCTTTAGCAGTAGTAGTATTTGTGTTAAGGGTAGTGTAGTTATTTCCCTGGAGGAGAGGATTAGCAATCTGGAAGCATGGCTCCGCACGATGGAAGCTAAAACAATAGCACCCGTAGTCGAGCAGGCCCCATTAGTTGGTGCGGACCGCTCCGAGGTTAGGGCCCCTGTTAGTCCCCTGGCAGCTCCCGTGCAGCCGGGAAGTCAGGACGGCTGGGTGACTGTGCGGGAACAAGAGACGTCGTCCTAAATCTAGGTCCACAGTTCACCATCCACCTCCGCTTCATGTTAACAACAGATTCTCCCCACTCAGTGACACACCCGCTGAGGAGAAGACTTTGGTGATTGGCAGCTCCACTCTTAGAAACGTGAGGTTCTCGACACCAACGACCATAGTCAGGTGTATCCCTGGGGCCAGAGCGGGCAACATAGAGGGAAATTTGAAACTGCTGGCAAAACCTAAACGTAAATTCAGTAAGACTATAATTCATGTCGGCAGTAATGACCTCCGGCTACGCCAGTCAGAAGTCACAAAAATTAATATTGAGTCAGTGTGTTCTACACAAAATCAATGTTGGACTCCATAGTTGTCTCTGGACCCCTTCCTAATTTGACCAGTGATGACATGTACAGTCGCACATTATCATTCAGTCGTTGGTTGTCACGTTGGTGTCCAGCAAACAATGTGGGCCTAGTTAATAATAATTGGCAAACGTTCTGGGGAAGACCTGGTCTGATTAGCAGAGACGGCATTCATCCCACTTTGGATGGAGTGGCTCTCTTATCCAGTAATTTGGCCAAGTTTAATAATAGTCCTAAACTCTGACAATCCAGAGTCCAGGCCAGGAGGCAGAGTTGTGGTCCTAAACTCTTCTCTGAGCTTCAG
>JBAMYA010000004.1:5169535-5194358 GCA_037176975.1 Arrhamphus sclerolepis | reverse complement strand
GAAATCTCTGTGATTCTCTGTCATGAGAAATTGGTGTTTTGGTGTGTTCATTAATGATTAAGCTGGCTACGCTGTACTTTGTATGATTGGGACACAGCTCTATTTGGGGATGAATAAAGTATTTTTGAATTGAATTGAAGTCAGTTGAACTGAAATGAATTTTGGGGCAGAAAACAACTGTTGCCACCTCCTTATTTTCCTTTCGGCAGTTCCTTTCAGGGGTCGCCACAGCAAATCATCTAACTCCATCCTCTGCATCCTTTTCTCTCACACCAACTTATGTTTTTCACCAAATCTATAAATCTCCTCTTAGGTCTTCTTCAAGGCCTGTCTGGCAGCTCCAACTTCATCATTCTTCTACAGATATATTCACTATCCCTCCTCTGTACATGTCCAACCCATCTCAGTCTGGCTCTCTTTGACTTTCTCTCCAAAACATCGAACATGTACGGTCCTCATGTACTCATTCTTGATCCTATCCATCCTGCTACCTCCAACTCTGCCTCCTATCTTTTCCACAGAAATGGTCCAAAATCACCCTCTTCTCACCATGTAGTGCAAAACTTAGAAAAGCGTCAAGTTAGCAAGAGGAAACACACAGTGCTAATCTACAAATGACATTGTGATGATGACCTCAAGTAAATAATGGATGTAAAGTGGTTTATATTTAGATGTGCAGGGCAGGAAAGCATGTTGTTGTATTACAGCCCTGTGAAATACTGCTTTTAGTTGCACTACATTGTTTAGCCAGAATAAAGTACATGATAAAGTACATGGTTTACTGTGAAAACTCAGAGCAACATGTAGCTACTAACATGGAAACTTTTCCTAATCTCGTTATGTTGTGATGGTGCGCTCAGCATTTCCTGTTGTGCGTTACCAAAAGCAGAATGCAACCATCTACTACAGCTGAACCCCGAATCACTTCCTACTCCCTGTATAGTGCACTAATCTCATGTAATCACATAGGGAGGATTTTAAGTGCAGTTATTTCCATCATTGCTAAAGCAAAGACAAAATGCAATACTTTATCGTCAACTAATTTCAAATTCTGACAGCATGAAAAACTAGCGAACACAGTATGGCTGTGTCTGAGCTACCTTTCTGCTCATTGTACTGTACTCTACATATATAGTGACTAGGAAGTTGTAAATCAGTGATTTCAGACACTATAAACAATAATGTGGAGATGGAACAAGCAGGGCTGTTTTTTTTGTACTCATCAGCTGTCATTCAGAGTATTCATTAACACCAGTTGCAGTACGTGTAGGAGGAAAACCATTATGAACGGTTATAAGAACAGCAAAGGTTATTTCCAGCCATTCTCATTCTGTTTTCACTATATGTGCATAAGCACCAAGTATGGATGGCACAGCTAAATGCACTTACAGTGATGTAATGCGCATGGGAATTTATTTTCTTCTGGAACACTGGTGTGGATGTGGATCAGTTTTGTTTCAGAATGCATCGATGGAACTAATACTAGTGTGGATGAAAATAAAGAGGCAGCGTCATCATGCAAAAGGTAAAAAACAAACAAAAAAAACTACAAAGCCCTCTGCTCATCATCAGTGACAAACAGCAAAATTTTCATTATTTTAATATATTAAAGCATATTTGACAGAACACAACATTATCAGGTTAGAAAATAAGTTCCTGCTTTGTATGGACAGTGGTAAGGTTAAAGCATCCATCAACTTGTTCAAAGAACACTTTATTAAATTCTTTAGTCATTGTTGGTTTGAGTGCATCAAAAAAACAAACAAAAAAAAAAAACCCTGAAACAAATCTTTGTGAAATCAACTGAACAGTAATTAATAATCAAACAGTGACAAGATTTGACATGAACATTCAAAAGAGTGCAAAGCAAACATTTTTCAACAATTTAGGTGAAGAGTGAAAACTATACTGAATGAACAAAGTTAGCAGCAGAGTGATATTTACAATATGATGTGTAAATTATCGTGCAGTCATGGTGATATCTCATATGACATAAAACTGTCCTGAAAGTAAAAACATGCGTACCAGTATGCTACTTTAATGAAACAATAAAAGAGAAGATTAAAACTATACCCAGTACTGTTTTGTGTGGATGGCAGGTATATGGTGTTTATGTTTGGGTATATTATTCTGTTTGACGTAGCAGGGATCATAATAATCCCACTCCAGAGCTGAGGTCAGCACTCCGTTGGACAGGCCGTCACTGTCTGCTGACAGAATCCGCAGGGAGACGCCTGGAAGACATACCCATCTGAGAATTTTACCACAAAAGGATAAACCACGCAGTTGACCTTTTTGTGATTTATGTTTCATCCTCCTCTTCCAAGAGCTTGCTTTGGAAGAGTGGCATCACATAAGAGCCCGCTGCTGTGGCGAAAAATTGTGCTCATCCCCACAGATTAAAAGGTACAGAAATGCATCCCTCTGCAGATCAAACATTAAAGTGAAATTTGAGAGGAGGGGAACTTAAAAGCTGTTGAAAAGGCACTTCTTGCTTTTAGATATTCCATAACTACAAAAGATAAAAGATTTAAAAAAAAATCTTTAGTGTGATATAAATCAGAAAGTGAACCATAAAATCAGTTCTTCCTCAACATCAAAACCACTGCAGACACATCAACTAACTGATTAATCTATTACTCGCGTCGGTCCTCAGTAAAGTTCATCTGTGGTGTGCTGACAGTCATACTGATTGCTGTCTGGATGCTCAAGTACCTGCACTTGCTCCGAAGTCTGTGTCCAGTCCAGAACCCCCAGCAGATGTGTTCAGGCAGGAGTTTTCTAACGATGGGTTTACGTACTCACAGTCCATAACCACTTTGTCAAACGGGTGCACAGCAGCACCTGGGTTCGCTTCCGTTAGCATCTCATAAGTACTGCTCCGACAAACAAGACCTAAACATTCAGTCTCGTGCTGTGAACAAAAGAATTAAGACGGGCATCACAAATAGAAGACTTGATCCTTTACATCTCTCTCTCTCTTGATAATCAAAGATTATTTTGCAGCTCTGTGCCCATCAGGAGCATGAACATGATCAGCCTGCCAGCTTCAACATCTGTAACTCCTGTACCCATCCATTTGTGAGTTACATGTGTGATTTAATGACATTCTGAACTCCCAAACTGCTCAGCTGTTGTGCACTCACACTGCAAAGAAGATAATAAAACGTGGCCTGATTTTCAGCAGGTGGGACCAGTGGTGCAGCCCTGGAGATGTCATGACTATAAACCATTCAGAAACTCCATCTTTTCAAAATAAAGCTATTTTGCTTCAGTTGATAACCAGTCATGATGCAACAGGCAGTCCAGAGACCTGCAACTTTGATATTAAACTTTTTCTATTATTGAGGGGGGAAAAAAGCACACTTACAAGTGGTTAGTCATTTATTTACCTAAAAAGGTGGGATAAAAGCGTGCTAAAAGTTACTTTGAAGATTGATTAAGTAAGGAAAAATAAAAACAGTTTTGCATTAAGAGGGCAAATTTAATTTTGAGGGAGATGATGTAAAATATGGAGGTCAGGGTTGAGAACCATCATCTCATCTGCAGTCTAGTCATTTTTTAACCAATGTCAGAAGAGTGATATTTCTAGTTTTAGCTAGATTTCATTAAATACAACAATTAAAACAAAAAGAAAAAGGGGGAAAAAGCTGCAACTATGATGCACTGATTTGTTAGATAGCAAGTGCATGAGATGTAAAAGTAGTTATTAGTATTGGACTTGTTGTATATGAAGCTTTTTAAAAAATAAAATAAAATCACTCAAACTGAGGGGAAACAAAGAGATTTAAATGAACTTTTGTATAATATATTATGGTGCTGGTAGTTGTACAGCTGAAGGAGTGACACCGGCCTTTAGACCACTCACCATAGGAGAGTTAGGAGGAACCAGGTTTACTCTGGTCTCAGCTTCTGAATCACTGGACTGCAGTAAAACCGGAGCACTTCTACACCAGCCCGCCTTGCTGGTGCTGTAGGTCCGTGATCCGGAGGCGGCGTCCAGTCTCGGGGTGAATCCGGCCGCGGAGGAGGCGGCCCGGATGGTGCTAGGCGCCCTCAGGGACCCTGAGCCGGTTGCACCATCGGGTCTCGGGTGCCGGATCCTGTGATTCACCCCGACCCTTTCCCTGGACGACGCCCTGGAAGAAGTAACCGGGTGGGTCAGGATGGGCTCCGACAGGGACACGTAGACTCCGTCTTGCAGTTGGGGGAAAGCCGCATCGGACACCCTGATTCTGGGCAGCCTGGACCTCAGGAGAAGCTCCTCCGTGTCCTCTCGCTTCTGTCTCTTGTTCTTCTTTGACAGGATCAGGATCTTGTAGACCAGGAAGAGGCAGTTCAGCAGTAGCAGGATGACCACGCAGGGAATGAGCAGAAGGACAACTAAAGTCAAGTTTGTCACAGGATAAGCTTCAGTCACATCTGTTGGTGTCCTCTGACTTGTTCCCGACATTTCATTCCTGTAGACATAACGGCTGAATTTTAGAGAAATGTTAATTACAGATGAGATTTCAAGCTGTCTCGCTGTGCACAGGTGCTTTGGTGACTCAATTAATATGAACTTCTTTGTGTTTAAAGGTCTCCAGTGTAAAGATGTCTTAAGTCTATGTGAATGCTGGACAACCCCGCCAGTTTTCCCTCATTGTAGCTAATACAGTGAGTGTTATCAGAATATATTTGTGGTATAAAACCACTGTACACGACTTAGTCGCAGTGAATTACAGGACAACAGGTGTATCTTGTTTGGAGGATTATTTGAGTTTTGCAGCGTCCTCATCCCGCTAGATGGCAGGGTTGGGTTCCTGAACTGCAACATCCTTGCTCTGCAGTAATGCTCAGGATGTGAGTTGATTGTAAAGGAAGGAAGGACAGAAGAAATGGAAGAACAATCAGCTCCGGGCCTCTTTCAGTCTGACACAGTTTATGGTATTTTAGCTGTTTATCACAATATACAGCATGTTATGTAATAAATGAATGAACAGACTTTCAGCGTCAAGAGGAGAGCAGGATATGAATCATAGCTCTTTAATGCAAAACACATTATTTGGAAATTGTGCAAAAAATATTTAAATTTACTAAAAAAAAAAAAAAAAAAAAATTGAAGTCATTTTGAATTTGATAGCAGCAATAAGTCAAAAAGAAAAAAAAAAGTCATCTTGGCATAACATGGTTTATCATTGTCTTTCTGATAGATTCAAGGCGTTCCCTGAAAAAGATCTTATCTCTTAGTATCTGTGTTGGACCATATGTTGCTCTGAAATCTGTATATACCTTTCAGCATTGAAGTTTCCTTTAAAGATGTACAATCTTCACATAGGCACTAATACACCCCCCAGGCTATCAGAGATGCAGGTGTTTGAACTGAGAGCTGATAACAAGCCAGGTGGTCCCTCTTTGCTTTAATCTGGGCGATGTGTTGTGCGTTGGTTTCTTGGAGGAATTTGGATTTGGATTCGCCTGACCACCACATAGATTTCTATTTTCCCTCGGTCCATTTTAGATGAGCCTTAGCATAGTGAAATGTGTTCTTAGAAAGTGATTTCCATAAGTGTTCCTGAGCCCATCCAATGCTGCCTGAGGGTCCAAATATCATCGACATCCAATATTGATTTTTTTTTCATTGACTGTTAACCTCTGCCCATCTTAACTTCTCTTAGATGCTGTGTTTTTTATACCCATCCATGCCACTGACTTGTTGCCAGTTACTCCATAGTTATCAGATGTTCCTCCAGATGTTTCCTCTGAGTTTCACTGACTTTTCCAGCCTTTTGTTACCTATGTTTTAACTTTCTTTTGAGGCAATTCAAATTCAAAATGAGCTCATATTGTTCATGAAATGCTAAAATGTCTCCCTTTTAACCTTTGATATGTTTTCCATGTTTGATTGTAAATAGAAACACGGACTTATGTTTTGTAAATCATGGCATTTCTGTTTTTATATTAATATTTTACACAGCAACCGCACTTTTTTTTCAGACTGGGATTGTTTACACGACGCTCTCACATGGAGGAGGTGGGTTTGAGGGTTCAGAATCAGTTAATATGACAGTTCAGTTTATCACAAAGAAGAGAAGACAGAAATTCAATTCTTGTTTTTTCCTTTATTTGTCATGCTTTAAAATCAAGTAGTAATACATCAGTCGTTGTCTCATTGCAGAACATATATAAACATTTTTAATAAATCAATGGAACATTTGACTGGTGAATCTCTTTTAGAGACAATGTTTTTAATTTTGTACACAAAGTAGATCTTTGCACACAAGTAAATGTTGCTATTGTTATAAATCAATGCAAAAGATCAGTCATATGAGCACCATATAACTATAATAATAACAATAAGAAGAAAAAGAAGAAGTTCTTTTTTTTTCTTTTGTCATTTTCTACCTTTCAGATTAAGGAAGTCTATACAGACTCAAATAGCACACTGATATCCTGCCAAATGTTTGCAAGTATAACAGTACAGATAACCTTTTCATTCAAGAGAAGGCTCTTGAATCAACATTAGCCCTCAGACGTCAAAGACTCCTTTCATCAGTTCTGCTCTCGCTGCTCACGTGACATCATAGTGGCTGTGTATCATGCTAAACACCTGCAGAAAAGTTCTCCTCACAAAGTCCTGTCTGATCTACAACTCAGCTCTGCTTGCCATTTCCAAACACAATAAGAGGTTGTGATTGGTTGTGATGTTAGCACCTTGGGCAAGGCTGTGTTTGTGAATTGATTAGTACAAAGACACGGGGTGAGCCCTTGTCAACTACATGTAAAGAAGGTTAGCACTGGCCCAGGCTGTGCTTGATGATCTCCCGGGACTGTGGTGGGATCCTGTCAGGGAAGAGCACCTGGAACTCCACCATCAAGTCGCCCCGCTGGGACGGGCTCTTGGGTAGTGGCAGACCCTCGCCCCTCAGCCGCCGGAAAGCACCAGGTTTGATAATGTCGCTGCATGGTAGAGGCATCATCCGGTTGTCAAGCGTTGGAACATTGACTGTGCAGCCACAGAGAGCCTGGAGACAAAAAGAGGAACACACGGTTAGACCTGCAGACCTGCTGCCAATTTTATAACAAAAAGAAAAAAAACATCAGTTAAAATAGCTTCTATATAAATGTACAGTTGTGTAACCGATAGAAATCAGGTAAGTGTTCTTCTAAAAGAATATCTGGGTTATGCAACAGTGTCATATGTTATAATTGTCGCTCTATTTTCTGACTCTGTGTGGGAGTAAAGTGTTTTAGTGACTGAAGGGAGCCAAAGGATGATGGAGGAGCTCTTTGAAATGCCAGTCTGTGTGACTGCTACCCTGCTAATCTGTGCGTGGGTTGGTGGAAGTGAGAGGCTGAGACAGAGCGAGTCTCTCTGCCCGCCTTGTTGAGGCAGAGGAGTCTGCAGTGAGCATAGTGGTTGAGAGTGAGGCTGAAGTGTGATCCGTGGGCGCAGTCAGCACTGAGACTAAATTTAGCTCCTTTCTCTCACTCTGCAGGGGCTGCTGAGGTAACCGAGGTGTTGGCAGACTGCTGCTGTTTGGTTTGTGGGGGTCTGGCAGTTCTTTGTGAGCTAAAAGAACACCATGTTCTATATTCATACTACATTTACTGGTCCCTAAATTTGGTCAATTCAGCCTCATGTGACATTTTAGGATTTAAATGTCTTTTGCAGTTAAGAAAAGAAAATTTATGAAAAAGCCAGGAAGTGGTGGATGATTTTAATGTTTTTGTCTGAGTGGGTGTATCTTATGTTACATGTGGTTGTTTCATAAGACACGGTTTGATTTGCTTGGATTCTCAAAGCTCACCTCTTTAAGTGTGATCTGGGCAGTGTAGATGATGTTGGAGCCCTCTCTCTTGTACTTTGGGTGCTCCTCATCTCTGAGGATGAAGGTGATGTCTGCAGGGGTGTTGTTGGGTGTCTCATCTCCCTCCCTTGGGAAGGTGATCTTGGTGCCTGCCTTCCAGCCTTTCTTCACAACTACATTCAGCACCTTCTCCTCTGTCCGCAGGCTACGGCCATCGGGGTTGAGGCGACTGCGGGTGATCTTCACGTGCTTTGTGCAGCCATGCATCACCTCGTCCAGGGTCACCACCAGGTCATGGACCACCGCTTTGGTCTGTAGCCGCCTTTGACCTTTTCGGGGGCCAGCCTCGTGGCCAGCGAACCCACCCACGTGACTGAAGGTGAACTGCCTGAAGGGGTTGAAGAGGTCATCTTCACCATCAAAGTCACTGCTAAAGAAGATGTCGAAGTGGTCAGACCCATGAAAGGAGGAGGAGAAGGTGGCGTGGGGGTCGGTGTGGAAATTGTTGCGGAAAATGTTGCCTTGGCCTGCTGATATTCCATTTTTAAGACCTAAAACAGAAAGATTAGATGCAAATTACTGAAGGTGCAAAAAGTTTTTGAAGTTCTGCCTCCCCTACTTAAACTTTTCACAAATTCATAGGTTTTCAGCTTCAACTTTTACTTCACCATGAATAATTCATCAACCTCACAGCTGCCATGCTACACATGTGCTAGTTTAATAGGGATGGGAACAATTTAGTCATTAGCCTCCCATCATGCATCAAGTTTTAGCCTTCAAGATGACAAGAAAACCAAATATCCCCACCTACAGTACAATTAGCCAGATGGTAGCTACTACTGAATCCATCCATATAAGTCATAGCACTGATAGATCTTTTTCTGCTTACCTTCCTCTCCAAATTGATCGTATATGCTTCTCTTTTTGGGGTCGGTCAGGATGTCGTAGGCTTCTGCAATCTCTTTGAACTTGTCCTCTGCATCTGCATCACTGTTCTTGTCTGGATGAAACTTGAGAGCCATCTTCCTGTAGGCCTTCTTGATCTCGTCTTCATTGGACTCAGGAGACACACCCAGTACTTTGTAGAAATCTTTGCCAGGGGGTTTGATGGACAAGCAAGGTGTGTCCTGCTCAGACTTTGTGCTTTCCTGCAGGGACATTAACAGCCTCTTAGAACATTTTGCCACACAAAGAACTTGGTCAAGGAATTAACTTTTCCTGTATTTTCAACATGCATGAACATCTCAGTTGTTTCATCATCACAACTGCTGATTCTCTAGGCATCTTCTACTCTTGTTGCAGTACATTTTGCAGCCGCCTTATCTCTGTGCTACTGGGTAACAACATGAATTTCATAGGCTGATGCTGAAGACAACGTAAGGAGATTTGGAAGTCTGAGTGGAGGGACTGGGAGGGGCAAAAGACTGAGTTCTTCTGCAGCGAATTTTTTCATTCTTTGCATGTGAATGAATCAAGTGAAAGACGACCGTAAAAAAGATGCCACGGAATCACGCAGCTAAGTGGAAACTGAGTTACTGAACTAACAAACAGGTGAAAAACTTTATGAAAAATGTACTTACAGCTGACGATGATGAGCCTGAGCTGTCACCCCTGTGCATAACTCGCACTTTGCACTTGACATTGCCGTTTTTCTGCTTCACACCGAACTGAGTCCAGATGAGAACCATGATGGAAGTTGTGCGGTGCTGCTACGTGTCGCTGTCCACTCGAGCTGGTGCTGAAATCGCTCTCTGTTCAGTCGAGCTCTGTCGGCTTCGTTCTGTCTGAGCTCTCCTCTGCTCTCTGTTAAATACCGCCGCCGCAGCTCCTTTACTATCCACTCACTCGCCCACGCAGCGTGATCGAGCTTTCCCCGGACCGCCCATTTCCTCACGCGCGGCAGGGAATGCCGGTGTCCTCAGTGTGCTGGGTGAAGAACCATTGGCGCTCAGGCGATGATCACGCGGATGTTACAGCCTCCTTCTCCATCTTAAGACTCGCTTCCGGAGTTCTTGAAGGCAGATCTTGTTAGACAGTCACGACACGGTACAGCAAGTCCTCTTTCTCAGACACAAAAAGAAACAGAAATAATGTCTGTCCAGACGAACTTTCAAGAAGGTTCTTAATGAGCTGTGGAGTATAAACAAGTTTATGATTAAAACTTTGACTAGTATATGTGGTTGAATGCAGTCCGTATAGCAATAAACGTTACGTATTCAGATCTTTTACTTAAGATATAAAGATCTTTTAGAAGTTAGTTATGCTCTGAGAACCCCAATGAACCCAATACACTTAAGCACTATAATTAATTAATTAAGTAAGTAAGTGGGCACTTTATTAGAAGCATCTGAGGACCAATCCAATCCATCACCCCTCACATTTTAGAGAACATGTATTTCCAGCTTTTGCTAATGTTCCCAGAAATACTGAAGCTGTACTTAATGACTCTTATTAAGGTTGTAGTGGGTGTTATAGTCTCATACATTATGTCCACCCCATTAACATTCATGAATAGAGATATCACAGTTGAACTGTGGTCTCAGACAAAGTACAAGGTGGGTGGCAATGAGCCACTTAAACAGCAGGTTTGTTTATATGCAGCTGTTCTCACAAACATTTCTGTTGTTTCTATTTTAGTCATCCACCTTTGAAGATAAATGTAAGAGACTATGGGATGAAAGACATGCTAGAAAAAGCTGAATGATAAAAGAATTAATAGTAATTGAAATGGATATGCTCTTTTTCTGACTCTTGATGAAACCCGTATCGCCAAGATTAGAAGTATGACATGGGGCACTAAATATCACTGGCTTTGTAAAGGGTGTCAGGCCAAAATGGCTGTTAAAATAAATGTCTGATGTACACAATTTTATTTTAAAGAGTAAAGTTAGGCAAGGTTATATCCTGAAGTAGTCGAACACTGAGTTTGTTTTGCTTGTGTATGATTTTGCCTCAATACACCACCACATTGTAGATGTTCAGCTTTTTAAAAGTTGATTTGATAAAAAATAAGACATTTACAATTCAGCAATTACAGCTATTTTGCAGAAACTACTTCCATTTTCAGGGGTTGAAAAGTATTCAGGCTATTCACTGAAAATAGGTCAAAACTGAAGCAGAAAGGCCCGCTAACAAGCAGCAACTGAAAGTGGCTGCAGTGAAGGCCTAGTAAAGCATCTCCAGGGTGTTTTAGTGACGTCCATGGGCTACAGGCATCAGGCAGTCTTTGAAAAAAAAACAACTTTCATCCACGTATTAAAAATTGAGGATAAATTTGAAATTAAATGACTTTGTCACAGTCAGCTTTTGAGCCATTGAAAATGGAGGCACTTTACTTAAACCTGTTTGATGTAAAGATGCCAGCCAGAAGTGCACTATAAACAGCAGCAACACATGTGTGTAGGTTACCTGTATGCAGTTTGTGCTGCAGTGACGGGGGTTTGTGATTCTTTTCATTTCCCATAGATTATGAAATGTTGTTTCCAAAACTGTGAAATGCTTCTACATTTTAGTGTCCGTCAACAAATGTTGGAAAAGTGATGCAGAACTTGCTAGGAATTCTTTATTTATTAATGTTTTTTACTATTGCACCCTTTTCGGGTGCTCTCTGTTCAGGGTCGCCACAGTGATGTGATCTGCATGAATGAATGATTTGGCACAAGTTTTACACCAGATGCCCTTCCTGGCACAACCGGGAAGCCATAATTATTATTATGTCCCACAATGCCACTTCATTTTAGAATTGATTTTAACATTATTCAGAGTTTTCAAACCTGGTTCATCACACCTGATTCAAAAAAATGCATAAGTCTGTTAGTGTCACATTCATTTGAATCAGCCATGTTGAAGCAGGGGAAACATCTTAAACACTGCCCTAAACCTTGATCATATTTTTTATGATCCAAATACATCTGGATATAACTGTGAATAGGCTTAAAGTCCTGGACTACAGTCAAATGACTTCAACGTCTCCTCTGTCCAGCCAAGTTTTTGCACATGGGATGGCTGATGTTGTTCAGTTTGCACCTAGTTTTGTATGCGCCCCTCCCCCACGTTTTTTTTTTTTTTTTTTTTTTGCCACTATTAGGCCTGTGCTTGGGGATTATGCTCTGGGTTTCTCAGAAGTGTCAAGAAACAACTTTTTAGTAAACTGCTACTATTTAAATAAAATGGAATGGAATTGAATTCTGAGGAAGTTACCCAGTGAGTCCAGTCTCCTGCCCAGCACCGAACTGGCCAACTTGTCCAGATGCTGGCTGGACATCGTGTCTTCCCGAGAGAGTGCAGCATAAAACTGAGCACCTAATGTGGCAGTTGTAGAAACTGACCAGTAAATCACCACAGACTTCAAGCGATCTGAGTCTCCTGTGGAGGAGCCCACTTCAACCCCCTCTTGTGCAAAGCATCCATTATACAATGCAACTAAGTATAGAAAAGAACACAAAATCCCTTTGAAATGCTTTGTAAAGCACCATGCACTGCAGGAGAATTCAAATTGCAGTTAAGTATAGATGATCTGAGCAAATCCCTCCATGTTTCATAACTTATGTAAGAGTAAGCAACGTGTACTTCACCACGAAACAAAAGAAAAACATCACAGATTACAGTTTTAAAGTGCTCCAGTGACCAACATTTGGAGTCCATTTTCTGCAGCTGAAATGGTCTGTTAATGAAGTTCGAAGGTCAGGCTGGTGTGTGTTAGATCATAGAGGTGTTCATGAAAATACATCCACCCACGTAGGTCTGAATAACAACTGTGTTACTGGAGACAAAGAATGTGAAACGATGCACACGGACCACTTGAACAGCTGTGGGAGGGAAAAGCAGTTTGAAGTTATGTAACTGAATGTGCAGGAAAAAAGAAAGCTTTGTGGTGTTTTGTAAATGTTGACACACTGTGTGGAAACTCATCATGTTGGGACGGATGCAGATTGAGTTAAAAATACTCGGCACAGATTTTGATTTGTTTGTGTGGAAAAGAAATGTCCAGAAATAAAACAAAGATGTGCTTCATGCAGGTAGGTTTGACCTGTGAGCTGATATTACAGCAGTCAGCGATGCCATTTCAATTATTCAGGTGTTAGCTGTAGAACATGAAATATTCTACTGGATACGTTTAAGTGACATAAGTAAATCCACTGTAATGTAATACTGTAAAGATCTACCTCTACTGTTTCTCCAATGAGTTCAATTTTACTTCCTTGTCCTTTGTGTATAGAAGAAATTGTTTTTTGTGCTCCTTGGAGAACAAAGAATGCCTTTATTGGATTATTACATTCATTTTATTCCAATTTTATAGAGAGTTTAGCGAGAAGGGATGAAATTAAACATAAACCTGGAGCGTTGGATAACTGCATCTTCCCTGCTCTCCCAAAACAATCACATTACAGTACCTACTCTCTCAGGAAAATAAGAAAAATAAGCATCCACCATCTCAAACCTCCAGAGAACACTGTCATGAAAATAAGATAAATTAAATTTGTTTTTTTTTTTAAAGAAAAATTATGTAAAAGATGGCTCAAAATGGCTCAAACCGCTGGTTACTGATAAAATTACCACCACAGGAAGGTTCATATTTTGATGAAATGTAGCAAGTCATTCATTTCAAAGCCCTTGAAGAAGAATCTATTTCAGTTTGAGGCAATTTTACACATACAACAAGATTACAGCAGTGGATGTGGAAAGCGGTGTCACGGGAGTGGACATACATGGCAATGTTTCCTCCTCCGTGAAGCTTCCCTCCAATGAGGTGTGGAGTTTCCAGGGGCTTTTCCTTTCGTCTTACAGGAAACAGGGGACAAATTTGGTTTGAAAATTCAGAGCCAGGCACGTCACGCACCAGATAGCAGCTCTCAGATACTATTCACAGATGGAGCAGGATGCAGTGAATCAGAGCAGCCAGCGTTCATACTCTCTGCCCACAGGAACACTTTGGCTGTGTGTTTGGCCTGTTTTTCACACAGTCACACAATCTCATTCTTTCTCGCAGGAACACTTACAAAGTGGTCTGTCAGCCTCAGAGAAGATAATGCTAATTAAAGCATCAAGCAGCAGTGTTACTGTTATTGTTAGGCAGTGAGAAGGCTGACACGCAGCCTGGTGTTCTTGTGCTGTGTGCTATTCTCTCATGTTTAGTAGTAACTGCACAGACTCATAATGTCTGCTTGCTTGTGCCTTCCAGCTTTTAGTTAGAGGGTACTTTATCCTTTGAAGTCAAATGGGGGGGGCGGGGTTTGATCACCTTTAGCTTCATTACAGCATGCATTTGCCATGGCATTGTGTTGTTAAACCTGTTGAATTCGACTCAGTTAGAGCTGAATTAATGTTTCACCATGATTAAGTCATGATTGGAGAGTCAAGTCGTCTTTAGTGTGAAAATAAGACTTTTGCTCCTGAATCACACTTTACAATTTGAGGCTGAGGAATCCAGTCGTTGTTACCCTCACTCACACGTATGCATTAGAAGTGTCCTCAGCGTCCTCAGTGTCTTTGACTCTGGATGTGTGGATGTCAAGCTATGCCAGACTGAATTGTGGGTTCCCATGCTTCACGGTGGCAACGTTGTTTCAGTCAGTGATTGGACTATTTTAAAACTTTTCACACTTTAGTGTAAATATCAGCCAATCAAATTGTGGCTGCACAGTTAACTTGTTTCAAACTGCACTGTTTTAAAAGCTCAGTTTAAAGACTTATGCAGCGAGCAGGAAGAAATTTGATTGGTTATCTATGTTGTGATGGAGGGATTTCATAAATGGCCACCATCAAGTGCTGGCCTGGTGCTCCTGTGTGGGCCCCTGTTATTTTTCAATAAAGCTGTGTCATCAAGGAACAAAAAAAATCTATTAGTTTCAAATCTTGACTATTCTTTATGCTGATAATCAGCTCATCTCATTTTTCTGGCGCACCGAAACGTGACCGAATATTGTGTGAAGACTTGACCGGGATGAGATCTCCTGAATAGCAGGCTGTGACAGAAGTAGTGTTTTTAGTGTGCACCCTTCATAAACTTTTGTGGTAACCTTTATGTGTGCTGAAAGTACTTAGGAAAAGAAGTGGCAAGAGAAGAGGGCCATCAATTTGGAGCAACAGCAAAAGATATCAGCGCGACTTTTTCAGGATGGCCATTTTTCATATGTGACAGCTTGATGTATACTGGCCATTAGAGGTTCCCCAGTTAAAACAAGCCTTAGTGGGTCATTGACAGACATTGAGGACAGGGTGATGGTGATCCACTTACATCTGTTTGAGCAGAAAAAACATCTTAAACATGCAGGTTGGTGGTCCTGATGACCTGAACTGATGAACACTGCATGAGCCTATGGAATTGTTTTTATTTGATTATCTATTTATATATTTTATACAGTCTTTATGTCCCAATACCATGCATTCTCTTTGCACTGCATGGGTGTAAATGTGGGAACACTCTCACCAATGTTGATGTGACTTTTACTGTTCTTCACTTAGATTTTATCAAATGTTTAAGTGATTCTGGTCATGATTATTTGAGATTTCATTCCACATTTCTTTGTAAAAGGTAATGATTTACCTCTATCCTTCTTCTAACATACATCAACTTGTGATGAAACCTGGACACATCATTAGTGATGTTGCCCGGGGTTACAGAGTGTTTTGGGCCTTTTCAAACATCATACACTCTCATCCAGGCGACCCAGCTGGG
The DNA here is from genome assembly GCA_037176975.1 of Arrhamphus sclerolepis. Taxonomy (NCBI): domain Eukaryota; kingdom Metazoa; phylum Chordata; class Actinopteri; order Beloniformes; family Hemiramphidae; genus Arrhamphus; species Arrhamphus sclerolepis. The sequence continues at coordinate 5,178,890 of JBAMYA010000004.1, read as the reverse complement.
GCTGATCAGGCCCTAGCTTGTGTCAGAGGTAGCGCTACCCTACCCATGGTTCTCCTCTCCTCATCTACACCCACCTTGAGGTAACTTCTGCTGCCTCAGTGACCTCCTTAATGGCCCTGGTGATGCCCTGCAGAGAGACTGGACTATGAACCCCCTGTCTCCCACCTCAATGGCTCGCAACATGCTCACCATCCTTTGTCCTGGCACTCCTCTAATGCTCCTCAACAGACCTCACCAGCATGTTCATGGTGAGTGTGAACTGAAATGGTGCATCCAGTCATGATCCCTTCTTCCACCCTGTGTCTCTCTGATGTTCCTGACCCAGCAGAGACACTCAGACTGAAACTGTCCAGAATGAGGTCCATAAACTTGTCTGGAATGTGGTGCTGGCGCAGTGCCTCCTCCTAGCTTGTGGGGTATGGACCCATAGGTGTTTCTGAGGTCCAACCACAGCACAGCCAGGTCCTCCTCCAATCAATCAATCAGTCAATCAAAACTTTATTTATATAGCACTTTTCCTCCAAAAAAATGCAACACAAGGTGCTTTACAAATTTAAAAACAATGTTCCACCACCTCCACCCCCCATACACCTTATCACCACACACGCATGCCCCATCGCCACACACACATACACATACACACACAAATGTTTGTATGTTTGTATGGGCTTCCCTGATCAGCTGTGTGACCACTCCTGTGTGCTCCAGGCGACCTTTGAGATCGCTCCCTTCTGGAAAAAAGCATCACTAAACGAATTCTGCTGGAGGTAGTCGCTCAGGTGCTTAGCAACAATGCTGAAGAATATCTTTTCCTCAACACTGAGCAGCGAGATGGTTCTGAACCGGTCGATGGTCTTCGATTCTTCCTCATTTGGAATCCACACCATATCACCTTCAGGATCCTCCAGAGCCTGTGGAGCAGCTTTTGGGCAGTTCTTGGTAACTGATCATGCAACAGAAGCACAAAAGTGTACAGTTTGTAATTTGAAAATGTTTTGGTAAACACATAAAATTACACTTCGTTTAGTTCCAGATGCAACTGAAAGTCATTACATGCAAATAAAATAGGCATGTTGCTCCAGTTATTTTGTCCTTTTGCTGCCATCTACTTCCTGTTTCTACCAAACAGGAGTTGAACCTCCCTTGTAGAAGTCTTCTTACATTGGTCTTCACAGTTAAACGAGACCTGCTGTTCTTAGCTCACAGCCAGTAAAGAGACACTGGTCTTTGTACTGCATGGTGGTGACAGGGTGGTGAGGTGTGAGCCTGCACAGGTGCAGCCCTGTCTCATCGTTCCCGTTATGTTTTTTTGTTTTTTTTTGGGAGCAGTGAGTGCTGCCTGCAGGGGGCTCGGCAACGTGATTCACTGAGCTGAGAGAAAAACAGCGCTGAAACAGGAAAGGTGACACCAACCTCATCTCACATCGTCCCACTCCCAGCCCTTATCCTGCCCTTCAAAGGGCAGCGGATGAATCAACACTGTAAAAGGCCACCAAAGATCCACTTTCACCTCCGGGCTGTAGGAGATCAGAGAAAATATTACAGGGAATTTTATTTTGTAAAATCTCCCTCCATAGTGACTAAGAGGTTCAGGCAGAATTCTTTAATATGAACAGGTAAGAAGGGCAGGCAGAAACAACACATATTGGACATCCAAAAATAAATGACAGTTTACCCACCAGGCGAAGGTATGAGATGTTCTTGTTCTCAAATCCATTCCCTTTGCTCGTCTCGCACCTTCTCCCCCGATGTACTGCACCTCCCACACACGTTTAAGAGTGTGACAGACTCTCATGCTTCTCAATGTCTGGACTTGTAAGTCATGTGAAAATAAAAGTAAACTGCCATTTCGATGATTTTACATTTTAGACCATTATATAACCATTTAATTTTCATGTCCCAGTTTCAGCAGCTGAGGGTCAGCATTTCAAGGCCAGGCCTTCGACATCACATCCTGCAGATGGGCCCCTCTCCAGGTAGGGACCAGATATTTCTTGTCAAGTGAGGGACATAGAGCTCTTGCTTTTCCATTATCCATGTGAGTTGATCAAACCACCCTTAATCTGGCCTGTCCTCCAGGACCAATTGGACTTTTGAAGACCCTACCAGTGGCAGAACAGAGCTCCTGGAATCAGTCGGGCACACAAACCCCTTTAAAGCTGCAATTTGAGGACAGGAGTCAGTGCTTGTGCACACCCAAAGGAGGCAGTTGAGGTGGTTTTGGCATCTGCTTAAGACGCCTCCTATTTCTTTCTGGGTAAATGTTTCAGACATGTCCACCGATTATTTAGATGGATGGATGCGTGAACTGAGAGGGTGCTCTTCTTTTCTGCATAGCTGCAAGCCATGTGCTTCGGTGCACCAGATAAACAGGCAGGCAGATGGCAATAGAGACACACAGAGATACAGCTATAAATATAAAGGCAGACACAGACTCAGACACCGCTCAGGATGTGTCATTGGTACACATCTTATTTCCGAAGAGATCAAAATCTGGCGGCTTTGTGAAAAAAGGAGATAGTCTGCTCTTCAAAGAGAAGATGGAGATGGAGATTGAGGTGGAGGAGGATAGATAATGGCTGAAGAAGCTTTTTGAAGAGGGAGGAAAGTAGAAGACAAAGATAAGGAGCAAAAGGTTCAAGAAATAACCTGGTTGAATTGAGAGAGAAGCAGTAATGAAATGAACTGAGGAAACAAGGACAGATTGGACTTTGAAATCTTCCCTTCTGTCTGCAGTTATGAAACCCTGCGTGATTAAAATCTACCACCATCTACTAAACCTCTGCTCTTGTGAAAGGAAGCATGTACTTCCTCTTAATATTTGCTCTGTGGCAGTTATAGAGATGTTTTTACTAAGTCTTTCACAAGACACATCATAGCTGAAGTGTGGGTACATACACAGATCTTTCCAGCATTTCTCCTCCGTTTAAGCTGCAGATGCACGGTGCTTATGCTTCCTTGTAACGTGCTGCCCTCTGCAGAGTATAAAACAATACTGCACAATATCGTAGTTGTGAGACAGAAAATGTGCCTCTACAAAAGCAGGCATTTTTACATAACTAATCTGATTATGCAAGAGAAAAAGTGTACATCTTCTGAGAATAAGCTCCACTTGTACAGAGGTAGACGTCAGGACAGACCAGCGTGTTTTAGGATCACATCAATTCATTATGACTTCTCTCCACTTCCAGCTGGACATTTGGACCGCCGTTCCCCTGCAGGGCCTTTTCCTGGACGTTGCTCTGAGCTTTTTCTGAAGACTTAAAATCGTCTCAGGTAGTGCCAATTTTTCTCGGGGGCAGGAAACTGCAGTCACGGGGTGCAGATGTCTGGGTCCTCTGAGGGATGAGGGAAGAAGATGTGAGTCGACAAGCAGAGACGCCACGTGCAAGCTGGTAATACAAACTGAGAGGGGATGTCACACGAGAGGACAGCATGACTCGTCATATGAGGGACACCTGCAGACGAGTCTTGAGGTTGCTGAAGTCAAAGCATTGCACAGAAAAGTGCTGAAAAGAAACACACAATACTGTAAATGTGAAGTAAATGCACACAAATTTTAAAAACTGAACCACAGGATATGAAGCTAGTTTTTAGGAAACATGTCGTAGTGCGGTCTGAAGAGCAGAAGCAAACAGCAAACATTCTGGATTCTTCTCTGGAAAGGATTCTGATTATCCTTTACCCACATGCTTGCCAGCAGCAGAGGCCGACATGGCAAGAAACAGATATCTGGAGGAGAGAGCAGCAGGGCCAGAAGGATGAGACCTGCTGTCCAAGGACTGTCGCAGCCAAACACCTGGCCAACACCAGCTGGCTCTCACAGAGCTAGCTGCAAACAAAAAGCTTCCTTTTACTCCCATTTTACACAAGTGGTGCATCTTAATAAGATGACAAAAAAACGACTCTTATAGTTTAGATAATGTGCAGTTATTTCTTCACCTGAGAATTTTTGTTTTATTAGCGTTACATTATTCAGATGCACTTAATGTACATCCACTGAATGTATTTCATAAGAGTTGTGTGTGTAGGAGGACTTCATTATACCTCTAAAGAATGGGTGAAATGCTGTGAAAGAGACTGGAAATCAAGTACAGAAAACTGGAAATAAAGTGAGTCACACCACAGTGACATGCCTTGCTTGTTTAGTGAAGAATTACTTCCTGATTTTCTTTGGCAAACAGAACACTTTTAATAAGAGCTCTTCCTATTAAAAATCTAAAGCTATTTTTCCTTTTCTCTTATTTGAGGAGACCACATTTAGCATTAGGAGCCATCACACCACTTTCCCCAGGCACAGAACTGTCGGCATGTGTGTATCTGAGTAAATAAAGCTTTGAGGAATGTGCATGAAAGAGGAGACAAGGACGGTTCAGTGTTAGGAGGATGGTTTTCTTTCATGATGAATTTAAGTATAAGGTTGAAGAAATGCCAGCTGGGATGTTTTCCCCCCACTGTGGAGAGAGAGATACCCAGCAGACTATACCAGTACAGCAGAAAAAGGCTTTGATGGGGAGTTCGCAGTGGGATGCTGACCAGTATGACCACAAACTGATTATCACAAGTCAGTCAAGATTTCTAAAGTTTAAATCTTAGGTATAACTCAACCGTATTCACTTGTAAAGAAAGAGACTGCATAAGTGTATGTAAAGTCTTGTATAGAGAGCAGAAAAGATCAACCAGGAAGTAGATAAAAAGAACCCAATTAACCAATGTTAAGTTTATTTTATCAGACGGTCACAGAGGGAAATGATTCAATATTAAATTTCATGTAACATGCATGCACTCAGCATCTAGTCTGATCCCACATGCACCTTTAACTACACCTCCTATTGTTGAGAAGTCCAGCATATCAGCTTGGATGAATTTTAGCCCATTTTTGTCCAAAAAAGAAGCTTCATCTGTGATATGAGGGTGTGTTTCCTGTCCTCTCACATGAAGGGGAAGACTTTGAATCATCATTCCAAATCATTAACTTTGTTTCTCTGTAACTATTCTCTGACAGAATTGCTCCTGCATCTGTGGTTGCTCCCTGACTTGATTTGTGTTGAGATTCAGCATGCAGATAGTTGTTTTCTTTAAAATTTACTGCTATAAGTCACAGTTTATCGTTCCGTCGATGTCGGTTAGCTCTCCAGACCGTTGATGCAGCAGAGCAAAAATACATTTGAGCACAAAAACATTTTTCCAACAGCCTGATGGCGTCTTCATATGATCTTCAGCATCCAGCAGATGGGCAGCAGTGCTCATCATTGTCATCAATATGCATATCACCAAGCAAAACAAGTTTTCATGATTTGTTTAATTGTTTTTCTTTTATCTACTTGTGTTAAACTGAAATTATGCCAAAATTCATATTAGAAATATAGAATACTCTAAAGGACTCCAAATATTTCACGCCTCTCTATTTTCAAGTTTTGCACCAAACTGATGAAATCTCTCTTCAAATGTACTTCAGCAGTAAACGCAGGTAACTGTACGTTCTCTTTATTAGGTTAAAAACTCTGCTGCAACAGTTGCTACAGTAATGATAATAAGCTTTTAAGGAGAAATTCACTTCCTGTGAGTCACAGCTGAGCTGACAACAGAGCTCCAGGGAGAAGAGCCCCACTTATAACAGCGACTGAATCACTCTGTGATGACAGTGATTCAGTAAATTCAGTTTGTTTTGAAGACCGGCAGCTCATCAACTACTGGGTACCTCCGTACACTGGGATCACAGAGGATTAGCGCTTACACTTCTGATCTTTTTCAGAGACATCGTCAAGGAGATGTGAAACGCGCCATTTCAAAGCACTGCGCGGCCTCCCTTAGCTCCAGGCATGTTTTCAGTGTCTTCATCTCGAGCTTTTGTGTTTGCTTCTCGACCAAATGAAGTTACCAAAGCCCCTCATCGCCTTATCTGTGTAATATTGTTCAAACACGTGTCTGTACATTCATTAAATGCTGCCTCTGTGTCTAAACTTAACTCCTGATATCATCAGAGTCTGTCAGCTGCCTTCAGCTTCGCTCAAATCGCAGCCCAGTGAATGCCTCCCTGCACACAAACCTAATCAGTGTGAACACAATTCCCTTTCTGCTCCCTGAGGTGAAAAGGTCTCCAGCCGAGAGGTGTGATCAGAAATCTAATCCTCCACACAGGTCTGCTGCATTCACTCTTTTTGTGCTTCCTTAAGTTGTGTTTTATTGTTTTTATTTATTTCTTTATTGCTATGGAGATCAAAGTCGATTTCCTCCAGAGCTTCCCACTGTTACTTCTTCGGTCATTGCAGAAGGGCTTGGGTGTGTTTGCTTTGCTGGGAAGAGCAGTGAACCTCTTGATCTGTCATCTGCGCTGGACTCAACAAACACAGTCGCCGCTCAATGCAACTCTGCAAACAAAAACTATAAAGTGATCGATACGACGTGATCATTAACCTCTCTTGTGAAATGTTATCTAACAAAGTGTCCTGATAGAATTCACTCCTATAAATTGTTACTCTTAACGCCAGACTGCCAGGATCTTATTGGCTCCAGACTAAACTGGGAGGTTGCTGGATCGATACCCATATTTGTCATGTTCCAAAGTGTCTCTGAGCAGGATGCTGAACCCCAGATTGCCCACACGGCCCCAGCCGCTCATCATGCCGGTCCCAAGATCCTATAAATGAGGAGGGTTGTGTTAGGAACGACATTCAACCTAAAAATCTGTGTGAGCCAAACCAGTATGTAGAAAACAGTGATCCACTGTGGCAGCCTTTAGAAAGGCAAAAAGCCAAAATAAGTTCTTTTTATTCAGAGTAGCAAAGACTGAGTTACTGATGCAGATTGAATGCATTAGTTTCCAGATCACAATAACAATTATAGTGATAAAAATAATACAAGACACTTGAATATAGTAAAAAAAAAGCCCAGTTCTCCCAAGGATTGGTACTTGGTCCTGGTGATGGGGGTCAGGAGGCTGAAGTCAGCAGGATGGGGGAATGGTGGCGTAGAAGGTCGGTAAGATAGGAGGGGGCAAGGTTATTTAGGGCTTTGGAGGGTTGAGCAGAAGTTTGTTGGACATGATATTGGAGAGGGAGCCAGTGACGGTGTTAGAGGACGGGGGTGATGTGGTCTCTGGGGGGAGCGTGGGTGAGTAACCGGGCAGCTGAATTCTGAACGTTTTGCAGTTTTTGTAGGTCAGCAGTGGGAGGTCCATAAAGAATGATGTTACAGTAATCAAGTCTGGAGGTTATGAAGGCTTGAATTAGTATTTCTGCAGTGAAGTGAGAGGGGGAGGAGGTGTGGAGACAGGCAATGTTGTGGAGGTGGAGGATGAAGAGGAGGGGTCACTTCTAACTTTCCATAGGGCCGTTTCAGTGCTGCTGTGGGTATGGAAACTGGGTTGGAATGTGTCAAAGAACAGGCAGGACTTGAGATACGGTGGAAAATGCATAATCACTGATTGGAGACGGGTCTGAAATTATCCAGCCTGTCAGGGTCTAATCCTGGTGGATCGTGATTGTGAGGGATTGTCGCAAATCTGAGTGAAGGTGGGACAGGGAAGTATTATGGTGGAGTCAGGTGATAAGTGAGCATAAGCAACACTGTTCCACTTTGCCAGCTCTTTTCTTTTTTCTTTTTTTTTTAAGCGAAATAAGCCAAACTGCATGTGTGTTTTCACTTCCTGTTATGACAAAAACAGAGAAAGGAATATCTTTTTTTTACCTCTGTGTTGAAGATAATTTGCAGATCTGTGCTTATGAGTCTGCAGCTTTTTTGCTTTGGGGGTCATGGCAGTCGCCACAGCACATCACCATGTTCCACAGACTGATTTCAAGCCCTTCCTGTCACCGCTCTCCCATTTATCCGGGCTAAGGCCTGTGACCCCTTAGTAAATGGGTTGATGACAAAGCGGGATCAGTGTCCAGCGCAGGAACATGTTGGCACATGGCAGGGATGGCGTTTATACAACAACCTTCTGATCAGAGTGCAACCAACCGACACCATTTGCTTCGCATATCATGAAGTCAATGGGAAGTTACATATTTAAGAATTTTTAAAATTTTGAATATAAAAACAAGACAAAGCAGCACAAAGGATATTTTGTCTGTTTCATCATTTTAATAAAACTTGAAGTCCCTTGTGCTGCTTTGTTAAATCAGCATCAAAATATTTTGGGTTTATTTTAAAGCCCTTTATTCAGACAATGTTAACAAATATATAGATATGAAACAAACAAAATCTTGAGGCTCAAATGAAGGAAAAACAAGATTGCACTGAGCTCTAAGTTAATCACAGAGAGGAAAATGAGGCAGAATGCTCCAACGTCGCTCATCTGCTCCATAAATGTGTTGTGACTCTTTCAGGACGGTAGCAGAAATGTCATGGAAGGTGGATCCGAAGCATGATCGTCAACATGATTATAATACTGGAGATAAGCTCAGATATTGAAATGTAATTAATATTTAAAGCTACTGTGTCTAATGTGATGCTTCCATTTAAAAATTCTCAATTTATTTTATTTTAGAAACAAAGCAAATGAACAAGAAAATGACTTAAAACCACAAGCAGAGATGGCGCTGACGATTAAATACGCCTCCATCGAATACGCTGGAAATATTTTAAGGTGCAGGCCTGGGAAATTACAGCAGAGCACAACTCAGCATTTTAAACCAATTTGAGCTTCCAAAATAAAAGGTAATGAATGTGTTTGTAATCATTACAACACGCAAAAAAATATTTCGCAATATGCAGGAACTATTTATGAGATGGATGGCGTCTCAGCGGCCACAGAAGGAGATTGTCATAAAGGAGCTATAATGTTGATAATTCTTGTAAGGTACACTGGAGGAGGAAACAAATCAATCAAATTTGTCATGTTTAGAGAATGAATGCTGCTGAGAAGTGCAGGACACAATAAGCCTTAAGCTTTTATTATTAAATATCATGGTAATTTTCCATATTGAGTTGTTTTCCCCGTAAGTCTATTGGAGCATATCATCATTTTTTTTAAATCTTTCGCTCATGTAGCGTTAAACATAGGCTGTGTTTTGTTTTTCTTGAATTCCTTTAGGCACAATGTCATATCCCATGATGTTTGGCAAGTAAAACCTATTATAACTTATAACACGTAGCACAACAAGCTCAGCTGGAGTCTTTTAGGAATGATTAAACAGAGAGACCACATTTGGGTAAAAGGCCGTGTTAGTCTGCACATACAGTACAAGGATTGTTGTCTTATATGTTTAGAAACTGTACACATCAACACACACTCACACAAAACAGTGCAACCACCACACACGCGCTAATACACCCACACAGGGGAAAAAATATATAAAAATAAAAATAGGAGTCACCTAATTATGCTGAAGAAGGAAAATACTTAATAAAA
>JBAMYA010000004.1:5146239-5164665 GCA_037176975.1 Arrhamphus sclerolepis | reverse complement strand
TATGTATATATATATATGTGTGTATATGTTATACATTAGGTATTTTATCAGATTAGGAAATGCAGGAAGTAGGTCATGTACTGGAGTGTGTTAGCATACCATTGCAGCGATATTTCAGATTGGACCAGATTATGTTTTCTTGTGAGAAACAGAACACGCCAAGTCGTCCTCCTCTCATGGTTGTGTCGATAGTGACGCCAGAGTCTGCAACCAGCTCAGTTCCTTCATAAAACCGCGCTCTGAGAAAAGCACAGAAGGGTTTATGTCACATTTAGACCTCTTTTTTTAAAATTTATTTATAAATGATAGATAGGAATGAAATGGACCAAAAAAAAATTAGTACAGAGCAAAAAATAAGCTCCGGCTTCAGCCTCTTCCTCTTTCGGTTACAGAATTTGTGTTACTGTGTGAAACTGATTTGTGTAAATCCTGATAATGTTTTGTCAGACACAAAAGACAAGCGGTATATAATGTATTGTAACTAAGAGAAACAATCACTCATTCATTCATTCATTCATTCAGTTTCATCATACCTAATGTATCCAACCTGTGGGCGGTGCTGCAGGTACCAGCGGTAGGACACCTTGTCCTTCCAGCCCACATTTCTTGGGTCCTTCCACAGCAAGCGCACCTGGTCGTTGGTGTCTCCTGTGTGCCACAGTGAGTTCCTCAAGTGCTCTCCAGGGCCTGATTTAGACTTCACAGCCTGGCAGAGAAATGCAAGAGAGTGAGGAGTGATGTGGAAGCAGAGACATGAAGGGAAAGCTGGGATGGGGTGGTTGCATGGGTGGTGAGTGCCCTGCTGAAGATGAGCAGCATGACTTGCGTTCTCACCTTAAGCTGAATGCCGGGCTCGGCCACGGCTCTGAAGGGTGTCGCTTGCCAGTAGGTTTGCTCGGTCTGCTTCCACATTACCACGTAAAAAGAGGATGAATCCTGGTAGCCGAAGATGAAACCGGCGTAGTCGTCGTCGGTAACTGTGTTCACGTGAAACGTCCCTTCAAAGTCCACTCCGCTGAAAGCCGTGTAGCCTGACATCAGAGGGGGAAGCAGCACATTATGTGTGTTTATCATTATTATTATTGTTATTATTAATTTTTGGGGTCTTTTTTGGAGAACACTGCCTTTTCTTGATGAGTAGGAGATGTGCATCTTACCAACAGCAAGTCCTGGATCACTATTCATGGTCTGAACAATTTCCATTCCCTGTTTGGCAAGAAGGAATCATGGTGATAAGTTTGAGAATGTTTCTTAAACAGTGTCTTAAACCATGTCATCATTTCAGCAAAAAGTAGTGTTTTTTTTCTTTTCTTTTTTTTACACATTTTGCAATTACTTGCAGCTCCTCTTCATACAGAGTTATATCTGCAGCCTGAAAGTGAATGAAGCACTTTCACTCTGCTTTTATCTGTTTCTTTGCTTTCCCGAGGGAAATATCTGGCTCTCCAGCTGCTAAAGCCTCCACTTTGTTCACCAGCTACAAAGTGAACAGATAATATAAAGAGAGTTTTGGAGCTTTTCTTTATAAAACAGCCGCCTACTGGGGCCAGAAGAAGAGCAGTAAGAATGAACAAAGGCAGTAAAAACAACTAAACAAGAAACAATATGATGAGCAGCAGGAGTTGTCAGTTAAGGTATAGTTCTTTGCAGCTTCACTACTACGACTCACTTCATTGTCTGCGTTGTTATTTGACACATGCACATTTAGGAGTTTTAATTTTGTTTTTTAACCCAGTCCAGCTGAGGACAGTACCTGATTCAGAACCACCCAGTTGGGATCAATCTGGGCGTCGCCTTCAGGATCCAGCACCACAGTCTGATAGGCCCTGAAGTCAGTCAGGGTGATCTCTGCATTCTCAGGGCAGTTGTCAATCCTGTCGATCACTTTGTCCTGGTCGAAGTCGGACTCGCACACATCTCCAACGCCATCGTCTGATGAGCAACACAAAGGATTAAACTGGAGATAATAAGATGATAAATCCAAGCAGCAAAGCTTCGGAAACCCTCTTCTGAGTGAGATGATTATTTTTTTCTCTCCGTTTCTGTCCAAAAAGTGTTCCCGCAGCCAAAACTACACATCATACAGGTACCAAGCCTGATATACAGATTCAGGACGCCTACCTTGATCACCCTCTAGCTGACAATATAATAACTATAATTAAATAAAACATTTTGGCATATGTGTCGGGAGCCGTATAGGATAGAACAAGAAACAAGAAAACACTGAAGGTGAAAGCAGAACAAACTGAGGGGGTTTATCCCATTTTTATGGAACATGGCACAATTCACTTTCTTAATAAATTCTTAAGTTCTAAAAATAATTTTTATTTAAAAGCAAAAAGAAAAGAAAAAGTAGATTTGTAGGTGTGGCAAAACATTCGTCTATGACCCATATCTTGTGATGTAATGATTCAAAATTGATTCAAAATTTAAAAATGTGGCGATTGTGTGGAATAGCATAGAATTGATTTGTTTAGATAAACAGACAGATGGACTTCATTAATCCCAAACTGGGAAATATAAGACTCATAACAAACATAATGACTGATAGGTCCAACATTTAGGATCTGTCAGGTAGAAAAAAACAGTAAAATTTAAGATAAAACAACAACTACAACAAAAATGTAATCAAACTTCTAGTTTGTCTCTTACCTCTTACCGTGTTTTTGTAGGTCTTACAGCATGTCTGTATTAGAGAGTAGAATTTCTCCTCTCTGGATAAATTGGATAAATAAGAATGTTCCTGCCTGGTACATTCACAAAATAATTAACCTTGCCTGAATGTGTGTGTTGATTATTTCTTGTGGCAGAAAATTACCTTTTAGAAATCATTTCAGAGCTATTGTTTTCCTGCAAGGTCCCTTTTTCTTTGGAGTCAACAAAGAGTGAGGTCAGTGATGCAGAGCAAACAACTAAAACACATCTTTGTGACATTTCAAAGTCGTTGTCTGCTCTGCGTTATTGAATTTCACCAACGAGAATGTTGTTGACCCACTTGATTGAAATGACACTCAGCCTCATTCATTCCAGAGACCATTTAACGCAAGTAATGTCACACTGACTCATAAAATTGTCAAATGAATTCAAGCGCGAAAAAGTGGGCTATTATTCCCCCAAAATTGCCACTTAATCTGCTCAAGGTTGCCAGAGCTCGATCTGCATGGCTGTAAGACCGGAGCACGAAGAAATGTGCATGTCAGTCAGAGACAGCTGATGGTGAATGTGCAGTGTTGGAGTGTATTAAGTGTCATTTGTCAAGACTCACTGTTGTCATCTATTTGGTCGGGATTTGGCACCAGCCGGCAGTTGTCCGGCCCCGGTGGTAAGAAGTCCGGGATCCCGTCATTGTCGTCGTCATCGTCGCACTCATCTCCCAGTCCGTCTTTGTCGGTGTCCAGCTGGGAGCTGTTGATAACAAATGGGCAATTGTCCTTGGTATCCTGGTGCCCATCGCCATCACTGCGGGAGGAAGTGACACAGTAATGTGAGATTATTGCTAGAACTTGAAATGAACAGCACAGGACCTGACAAAGTTATTACCTGTCTTGGTTTGTGTCACAGGAGTCTCCAACCAGGTCATTATCAATATCAGACTGAAAAAAGCAGATGATACCACAGCAGCATTGTGAAAATAATGCATTAAATTAAAGTGAAGATTTCAATTAATGACTAATGCAACTAGTTTTGCAGAGAAACACCTCTTATGAATAAGTTATTCAAGAGATTTCTCAAGGAGGAAAACCTCCTATAACGGTATTTGTTTTAGAGATTTTTTTTTCTAATTTTTTATTTTGAGACAAACCGATCACGCTTTTACAAGGAGTTGCAAAAGCAATAAAAACAGATGCAAAATTAACAACCAACACGTCTACAATAACAGACAGAAGAAATTGTTCTTTATCAGGACGCTTAGATTTACAATTTTATTTGCAGAGGAGGAAGGACCAGAGCCCATGACTTAAAGAAACTGAACAAACTGCAACAATGTATTTTCCTCACCTGTGTTAATCATCACTTTGAGGATTAATTAAATATCATTGAATTGAAGTGAATGGAAATATTCTACAAAGCTTCAATATATCAAAAAAAAAAAAATGTAGCTGAGCAGAGTTGTTCTACAATCCTGACCTGGTTTGGATTGGGGATGTCGGGGCAGCTGTCGCAAGCATCTCCCACTCCGTCTCCATCTCGGTCCAGCTGATCTCTGTTCTTGACACGTTGACAGTTATCAAGGAAGTTCTTCACACCTGCCAACCAATCAGCCACAGGAGATTATCAACTGGAAAAATTCAGACACTCTGTCCAGTTTCTCAGTCAGAGTTGAATTTAGCTTCCTTGTTTGACTTTCTCAGTTAGAGACTTTCACTTTAGTTTTTAAGATAATTTAATAAACCATCAACTGAATTGCCACAAATACATCAGCAGACGTGGTCAGAGATTTAAATATGTGAGTAATTTAAATTCAAGTAGAAGAGACATTTATATGTTCTAGCAATAATTTCTATTCTGGGGTGTGATCAGTTTCAGCCTGTTGTTTTTAATGTCACCACTAGGGCGCACTGTTGCATTTTCGGTGCAACTGAAACTAGTTTCAGTTGTGATGGTATTTTTATTCATCACAAGGAGGCAGCAGCTGTACCACAAACACACAAAGGTCAAGCAGCACAAACAGCAGCGGAAGAGAAACTATCTTTTGTCCTGTGGGGGTTTTTGAGGTATAATCATACTGCTAGATGATCAAAGCTTGTGTTTGCTCTGGGGTCAGACTGCTGTAGGCTTCTTTTTTTTCCTCTCTGAAGTTGTGTTCTGCCTTAGCTGTCTTGTAAGACCATACTGCTAGTGTTGCATTTGAACAACATGACTTTAAGATACGTACAACTAAGAGTCCTCCTGCAGGATTTTATTTTTGTATAATTTGCTGTGAGAGTGGTGTGGAGACATGAAGGAGGAAGCAGAATCATAAGTCATAACATTGAGAGGCTTCAGGGCAGCTGGTTATATAACACAGGCGTCAGTGTTAGTGATGTAATTTCTGTCCGTACCATCTCCATCCATGTCGTCATCGCAGGCGTCACCTTTGCCGTCCCCGTCAGTATCCCTTTGGTCAGGGTTCTCCACCACGCGACAGTTGTCACAAGCGTCGCCATGGTTGTCTTTGTCACTGTTCCTCTGGTCCAGGTTCGGCTTTAGTGGACAGTTGTCCTGCAATGGACAGATTCGCATCATGAATATGTACATTTGAAAATGCAAATGTGGTAACACGGCCTCACTTGCATAGGGTTTTGTAAATTTGTTTTGTTTGCCTTCGACTTACATATTAGTGAATAAAACATCCGTGAGATGCATTTTGACCTATTCTGTCACAGCTTGCAGGTTAAATCAACCAAGAAAAGATGTGTTACAAGGATAAAAAAAAAAATTCCACCAACCTGCTCATTTGGAATACTGTCACCATCTGCATCGTCATCACAGGAATCTCCTTGGCCGTCCCTGTCAGCATCTTCTTGACCAGAATTAGGAACATAGACGCAGTTATCCTGCAAAGATATGACAGTTATGACAGTTATATGATTAAGAGGTTTAATGCATTGCCTCAAAATCTGCATTTCTTTCTTACTTTTCTACAGTTCGGATCCTTGCATTTGAGTTTCTCGTCCGGATATCCATCAATGTCTGTGTCCTTCCCGCACAGGTATCCATTTCCAGCCCAGCCAATTCCACACTGACAAGACAAATTAAACATCTCACAGAGAGTGCACATGGCCCTCCAAATGTGTGAATAGACAGAACGCACAGTGAAGATTGTGTGACTAGTGTGACATCCTACCTGACAAGTGATGGACCCATCTCTCTCTACAATACACTGAGCATTGATGTCACACGGGTTGGTCAGGCTGTTGGCACAGCTGACTTCTGGTTTACAGCCTTTCACCTGATCTCCAGTGAAACCGGACTTACAACTGCCACAATGATAGGAGCCCTGGGAGAGAATTAGAACATCTGTGTGTGACTATCTTTAAAAAAAAAAAAAAAAAAAAAAAAGCGACTGAAAAGTCATGCATGTGAAGTGAATGTCCTCCACTATTCTTACCACAGAGTTGTGACACATTGAATTTGCAGTACAGCCTCCGTTGTCGGGCCCTTTGCATTCATCAATGTCATCGCAGACCTGAAATGACACAAACAGATATTATTTCAGTGTAAATAAAAAAACTTCTGTCTACTACTTCTGTCTAGATGTGGGTCTAATCCATCAGGCTAAGAATTGTGAGCAGTGAATAAAGACCTCATAGAGCACAGTCTTTTTTTTCTTTTTTTAAAAGCTAGTATGTTTGTTATGTGTTAATTATACAAACAGGTTTCTGCTGCTGCGGCTCAGGGTTGGTCTGGAAGGCTCCAAGAACAAAGCTTAGCTAAGCATCAGGTCGCAGTTTCCGTCATCTGTAGCTGAAGGCCACTACCTCTTCTAGCTAGAGGACAGCCTCTAGCTTGTCGGCCACTAGCAGTGAGAGCAGCTGAGCCTCAGAGTTCCAGCTGGCTCCAGTTGTTTGCTGGTAGCACTCATTTCAAATGTCATTTTGGCAACATAAGAAATGACATTCCATCAAGGGATTCAGTCAAAATTAATATACACTAGCTGGCATCATAGCTTAGCATGAGCTAAGTTAATACTAAGATAGCGTTAACTTAGCTCAATCTAAATTAAAGCGATTTAACTATGTGGTGACTGAGGTTAGGTTCATTCCATCCGTTTGCCCAGTTTTGATTTAACTGGGGTCAGACGAGTCGGCTCCTGACAATATATCACCATCCAGCTAAGAAAGGTTTAAACCCACTCTTCCAAAAACCTATGGGTCACATCACTGGGGGCTAGTCCAGTTGTTTTTATACCGTCTATAGTTGGATCTTATTTATGTATCATAATTCAAATAAGTAACTATAGTTACAGACACAGATCTGTACAAGTAACAGCAGCTTTGTTCCTCCTCCATCACTGTACTATCAATACAGCTAAGCTAAGAGCTAAGAGTAAGTGACAATAAGTTTAAGTTAAGTAACAATTAAAGAAGTCTAAGTTTAAGTAACAATTAAAGGAGGCTCTTAGGATTACATAATACAAATGAATTACTCATATGGAGTTATTTCAACATTAATATTGTTCAGTTTTCTATTAATATAAACGTGGAGTCAATATGAAAGCAGTTTATCTATTAGCCCAAGACTTATTTAAAAACACAAGGATTTATTTTCAAGAACTTATAGAGGGGCATGTAAACTGATCTTTTATGCAGAATTGGACTTGAAATCATTTAAAGAAGACATATTATGCTCTGTTTGTAAAGTTAACACAATTCCTTGAGGTTATTAATTAAATTTCTGTGACATGCTTTGATCAAAACACATGCACAGATGTTTCAACATCTTCTCAGGAAAACTTCTCTGGGAAATCCCATCTTCTCTTTTACCTGTTTGTTTGTCTGAGCGAACAAGATGCCCACGCCCTCCACCGGCAGGCCGACGTAGCCCAGCGGACAGGCGTCACAGCGGAAGCCCGGGGCAGTGTTCACGCACTTTACTCCTGGGAAGCAGGGGTTAAACTGGCACTGCAGGAAACAAAAAAAAGAAAGGACATCAGCTCTGCTGCAGTAGCAAAAATGGATTCGTTTTTCATGGCGCTTCTACAAAAACAGCAAACAAAAACTTTTAGGTCTGATGTTGATTTCTTATGTAAGAAAAATAATTCTGGAGGCAGCAATCCAAAAAAGAGGTCAGTGCGAATACAGAAAGACAGACAGGCAAACATATGCACACATCCTTGTACTTCTATCCTTATGTTCATTATTTGTACTCTCTTCTGCTCAATTGACATATCTGGTCTCTAAAAGAGCTTGTAGACTTATGGTGCTAGTTTGATGGTCCTGCTGCCAGATTGTCTTTCTAACTTAAAAAAGAGACCTTCAGAGGTCTAGGAAAGTATATGTCACATTCAGTGAAAATACATCTCTTTTACACGCAGACAGCTTGTCACTAACTGATAATTATATACCAAATACATGCCTGAAAAATGCTGGCACCACAAATGTTCAGTGGCATCAAAGATATGCTATAATTTGAGGACACCCTTTGAAGAGGAATTAATCACGTTCTTTGAATTTGCAGTGTTTTTCATCTGGATCCAAAACCAAAATATGAACCTGATGCACTAAATATACACATTATCAATGCATGCCAACATGATCTGTTTAAACCTTACTATAGCTAAATGTATAATCCTTCCAATCAGTAACCCGGGTTACTTGTATTAAAATATGACAACTGAAGATTAACCAGGTTGTCAGTATAGTCTTCAAAATTGTCCTTAATCTGAGCGCTTAACATAAGATTTATTGTTTTACCTCATCAACGTCATCACAGTTGAAACCATCTCCGGTGTATCCATCAGGACACGGTGCACATTCAACACCGTTCGCTGTCTCTATGCACATATCGTCACGGAAACAGACACCTGGGACACACTTTGGTTTCTCCACCTCAGTACCACCCAAACCTTTAAATAACAAAGAAAACATTCTTTGTTTTCTTTGTCCAACTTTGTGTCATATTCACACTGACTTGAAGATGATCTTACCACAGGCCTGACATTCAGAGATGGTGTTTCGGAGAAAGGAGGTTTCTTTGACCTGGAAAAGGCCAAACAGATCCAAGTTTATATGCAGTCCAGCTATCGGACGGGCAAGCAGGGATTAAGGAACAGGTTGAGGTAGTTACCTGCTGAATGAGGACATCTTTCAGCTCATTTATAACCTTTGTTAACTCCAGCATTTGATTGGACAGCTGCTTTGTGTTGACCCCTAAGAGAAAAGCACTGTTATTTTGCTTAACTGAAGCAGAAATGGCTGAGTTTTACCTTGGGACACACTTTGGATGTTTATTTCTACAGGAAGAGCCATACCCAGGGTTTGAACAGAGTCTCTTTGCTGGAAATGGCAGTCTTGTAATGATGCAACATTCTCAAATGAGTCCCCGACCACCAGCTTTAGCTCGTCTAAGCTCTCCTGTTACAATAAACAAACGGTGAACCCATTTATAAACCTACAGAGCCATTACTGGGACAGACACATAGTCATTATTGTATGGAAATACTGCGACAGGTCACCTGCTCCCTGGCCTGCATGGTCTTCAGCTCCACTGTACCGTAACCTGCTGGCAAGCCCTGGAAGGCAGCAGGGAGATCCCTGACTGTCTCCACCAGCCGACAGTCCAGATGCAGCTCTACCCCGGGTGGCCCCTGCTGCTGCATCCCCCTCAGGTGGAACAGCAGTCGGTGTTGTTGGCCGTCCGCCAGCACCAGGTTGTTGAAGGTAACGGAGCTCATCCTCTTGTCACTCCGCAGGTAGCGTAAAACAGCTTTGAGAAGTCATGGCAGGGAAAGAGAACAGGAAGCATTTAAATCGAGAATTTACTGTAATGACCTCGTTCGTACATATTACAACAATTATGTGACAAGCTGTAATATTTGCTCTTTTAACCAGGCTTTCTAAAATCTAACACTAAAGCTTCTGAAAACAGCATTAGTTTAAAGTCCAAAGTAAAAACAAAGAAGAAAGTTCATATCCAACAAACTTCATTTCAGTCCTATATTGTACTCTGGTCGTTCAGTGACAGACTGGCACCTTTTGAGCTATCATCCATCAAGATATTCTTTAAATCACAGTTACACAAAAAAACACTTTCATATAAAAAGCAAAGGATCTTGTATGAAAAGGTAAAGTTAACTTTGTGAGCAACAGGCTCAAATTTCCGTTTCCTCTACCAAAGGAGCATTTTCCACCAATAAGGGCGTGGATTATTAAATTTCATACAGCTGCAGACATGGACGTTTATTTATTTTGTCACAAAACCTGATTTAATATCAACAGAAAACAATTTTTGAGGAAATTTGTGGAGGGGTGCTTTAAAACATCCGTTGTACAGCTGGGTCTGGTTTCAGGTGTAAAGCAGCTGATGGTGGTGATTACCATTACTAGTACAATCTTTTCAAATAGAAACTCTGGCAGCATCTTTACTTGTTTAGTTGTTTGTAGAACTCAATCAAAATGAAAACGTTAAGTCAGGTTAACCCATGCCATAAAAAGGTACAGGTTCACATTTCTCTGAACCACAAATGTTTCTGAACTGCGCTTTCTGCAGCAATATTTCACACAAACAGCAAAAGCTCCATTGCACACCAGGGTATCCTTTGTTGAGAAGAAAAAAACATCCTTCCTCTCGTGACTCCTAGCCCTTCCAAAACTCAGTATGGTTTCTTTTCCTGCCTTTAAAGCTCCATAGCAACCCCCCGCCCAAGTCTCCAAATGGGACTGTTATGCCTTTTGTTGCACATAGCAAGTTTTCTCTCTTTTTCCCCCTTCCCCTTTTTTCTTGGACATAGCACAACTCCAGTCCAGTTTGTTTTTAATGGAAGCCCAGGTGTTTTTTTTTTGTTTTTTTTTCCAATCCGAAACAAAATGTTCTAAATGTGAGTTAGGTATTCCAGATGTCATCATCAGGTAGAAGTCAGGGTACGGCATGTTTCCAGCCCATCGTCGAGCCACATTGTCGGCACGCGAAGAACATGGAAACTTCACACAGAAAAGCCACAAACAGGATTTAAATCGGCAGCCTTCCTAACTGTGAAGTAAAAGTGTCATAACCCCCAAGCCACAGTGCTACCTGTGGAGCTTCAGCCACTTCATTACAATAATCCTGAACTCACTGTCAGTTCCTGCAATCTGACCAAATCTCACAATTCTGAACTCCAAATCCCCATCCTCATATCGGCCAATCCCAAGCATGCACTAAAATAAAACAGCCAATCAGATTTCGGAACTGTGCTGCATCAGCACAGGAAGGAAAGTCCTTTCACAGATACTTTCAGTGAAATTTGTTACCAGGTTTCCCAGTTTTCCAGCAAAAATGCACAAATTTAATTTCATACAGTTGTCGATGATGACCTCCTTGCAGAAAGGAGTCACTTTTAAAGGGGGAAGTTTAAAATATTTGTTAAGTCAATCCTCAAGATCTGTAGGATCTGGAGTCAACAAGCGAAAATCATACAATGAATTAATAATTCACTGGCTTTCATTAACCAGATGATTGATGGATGAATAAATTGTCCATTTATTGTTGTTTGAGTTCATAATGAATGTAATATTATGGTAATTATACTTTCTGTCATGCAATTTGGCCTGAAATCATGTGCATGATTTCCAAAACAAAAGCCCGCCACTCAGCCCAATTATGATTAGAAATCATCCAAGTATAGAAAGTCCCTTGGCAGAGTATTTGGTGTGTTTTCTCAGATATGAAAATACTGTATTTTATTTTGATGCATGTAGAGCTATTTTCCATGGTCTATGTTGCTACACATACATGGAGGGTATTTTGTGTTTTATCATTTAAGCCGTTAATGCGGAGTATCGATTGGTGCGGGTTCAGAATACCAGCATCTCTTTCATGTCCTCTTACCTCGGTTGAGCTTCCCCATCACTGTGAACTCAAAATACTTGCTGTTGTCTCTGGGGTTGTAGAGAGCAAACACAGAGGTTCCAGACTTGGGCTGCAGCTTGAAGGTGGTTAGGATGAAAGCCTCATTCGTGCCTTGCTCAGCAAGACCTCCCTGCAGTAGGTCTGGCAGGCAATCGGGCGAGGTGAGGAGATCATAGACTGTTGACACGGATGGGAGAGAAAGAGAGAATAACAGGGTGCATCAGCAATTCATGGCAAGATATGAATATTTACATCCAGCCTCACTTGGCTGGTCACAGAAGAAACACACCCTCAAGATTCTGACCCAGTGTTTGTTGCTCCTGCAAGAGGCTCTGTCAACCAGTCAGTCACCAGCCACCACAACAAGGTGGGAATCAAAGCAATGGGCTGGAACTTTGAATATTATTTTTTATGCTATGTTAGGTCTTCACTAGGTCTGGTTGGCCTATAGAACTGTATCTAAGCTTGTATTAACATACAGAAGTCTGGGATAATTTAGACATAGAACATCTACTGACGGGACACTTAAGTAGGAGAGAAATGCCAGAACGGAGCAAAACTCGTATGCTTGCGATTAGAGTATCCCTTTAATAAAGTGACTTGGGAGTTTGGCAGCCCACAGGAGGATGTGCATGGAATCTCTTGTCCACCATCTGCACACATGATGAATACACAAGTACCATAAAAGCAGTCTGCAAGGCCGTCTGTTGTGAGGGAGCAAAATTGCTCCCAAATGCTTCCAGAGATGGGTCATTGTTAGCCAAGACTACCCCTGATTAGATCTCTCCTTCTTTCTTTTCTCCAGCTCCTTCGCACGTGCTCCCGTGTGTTTTGCTAGGCACATATTTCAGCTCAGCATTGAGGCTTCACATGTCTCTGCATCCAAATGGGATTTAGAAATTGCCTGCTTATGTGATGTTGTCAACATCACGGTGATCAAAATATTATGCTTTTGATGTGGTTTCATTAGATAACCAATTCACATTAGAATCAAAGAAAGAATGAGGGATTTTTTTTTTAAAAAAAGGAAGAAGGGAACTTCATGCTCTTAAAGCTATTACTCACCTGAAAGACATCCTCACTAGAACACAGGTTTGCTGCTCATATGTCTTTTAGACAGAGGGCTTCGGAGGGTCATTGGCATCTTACACAAAATACTCTGGGAAAGGGGATCCTTTCACCCCCTGATTAACCCCAAATTTCAAGCATCATAAAATGACTTCAGATGAAAGACGTAAAGCAAGTGTCCTTTCCTTAACACGGGCGTATAAATCTGTCACAGTTGGTTTGCTATTCAGAAAGCAAATATTTGGCATTCTCCGTTTTAGAGCTTAACAAATGCTTCACACCTGAGGGTTTGTGTGAGAAAAAAATAACGCTGGGGTTTATTATTTTGCGTTTCTGAGTGAGCATTGTCAGGATCGGCGTGTTGTTGAGATCAAGCCTCATTAAACCACAACTAGCTGAATTAAGAGGCAAAAATATTTCATGATGCAACACATTGTAATGACAAAAAGGCTCTCATTTACACTTTTACTTGAGACGAACCTCAGAAATCTGCTTTAAGTGACTTTTTTTGGACATTGGAGTGCAACACCTCCTAACCATGAGATCAGTATCAGTCAGGAGCCATTGGGGCTTCATTTTAATGTGCAGCTTTATTGAAATTTTCAGCATGTAGGGTAGCAATCTGCATCGGCATCTTGTTGGGTGATGATTGTTATCAGCCAATAAATTCCACATTTGTGGATGGAATGAGTCTCCATATATGCAGAGAGGAGGCTTGGGTTCAGATCCAATTCTCCTCACTTGGATGTGACTGGAATCAAAATCTTTTATAGGCTATATATCATTTTATTTTCAGTCACTGCTGAGTTATGTTTAGCTATTATATCTGCTTGGTTAGATTTGGAGAACATTATTTAGATGGAAAACAATAGTATCCACATGTTGGAACAGATGTCAGCTCATTTGTTTGGTTGCCATGGTGATGCTTGTTGTCACAGTGACACCTCATGGCATCAGTTTGAGGGACATCTGTCGGGCTGTCCTGTGTGTTGAAAACCAACACCAAGGATTCTGTCACTAATGACATAAAATAAGTATAGAAAATATATGTATTTATTTGTGCAGATGTATATAAAATGCATTTTCTCCAACACTTTTCAGGCCATTAGTTATCAGGTAGAAGTAAGTTTGCAAATTGCAAATTTTAACAACCAGTAGACCATGACCGGGACAGGGTCTTCTTAAAGTCAAGCCACTGTTTTTCTAATCTTTTACTAAGCTGCCAAAATGTAACAAAATACTTTTTAATGTCTAAATGAAACTCAGTAGAGACTGAGCGTGAAAAAAAAAAAAAGCAAAGTATTTCACTTCCAAACTGTCTGCTGTTGTATTGACCCTTTGTCATTTCAATTTGGTCAATATTACTTTAGCAAATTTAAACTCATAGGATTTTCTAACTTTGCTACTCAAGGACGTTGAACAACAACAGCTGCTACATTTGCAGGTTTGGAGAACCGGTGAAGCAATAAAATGACTACAAAACTCTTAATTCGATTTAATTCAAAAAAATATTTTATTTATCCCCAAGAGGAAACTCAAGTTGATTTTTAGTCCAATGAACTTAAACTGAATCTTTGGACCCATGCTCCACTTTTTTTCCCTTCTTCTTCACACTCTGTTTAAGGTAAGCAGCTACAGGATTCATTTATGTTCAGGAAGATATAACATTCATTTTTTTTTTCATAATTTGCAATAAGGTCATAATTTGAAGTTAAAAACTGAAGAATGGATTTGTGTTTTTCTTTTTTTTCAGGTTCGCTGCTCGCTGCTGTGGATTGGTCCGCCGCATACGTTATTGGATCCAAATTCTATTGCATCCAATGCTGGTTCTTCCCTCCTGACAGCAACAGCACATATTGATCCTCTCTGTAACCAAATGTTTTTTGTTGTTTTTTTTCTCAACATGTCTGTGAAGTGTCTGTAGTGGAACAGTAGCTTCAACTGTTTATATCCTTTCTTAAACCTTTTTTCCCCAGTTTATATTAGGCCAGGGAGTTAAGATGAGTTCTGTCTTTTATATTTGTTTTGGCTTCTGTGGGAAAGGCTGCACTGGGTTATAAAGATAGGCCGTTTTGTTTTTATTTTGATGGTACTTCTCCCTGAAGACTTTGCATCACTTTATGACGGTCATTTTATGATGCTTCTAAAACAAAGTATTCCCTTTATTTAAGTCATTAAATGAATTTCTGTACAGGGTAGAGGAATGAGAAGAATATGTTTTCCTCATAGATGTTAACAGAGCTAGCAAAATGTTAAGGCTTCTGCAACAAGCTTCTCCTCAATATTATTGGTTATCAAAGGACGGCTATCTCATGGCATCGATTTCAAACACTGAAGAAATTGTATTGACGTTGGACTGCTTTGTGCATTGAGTGGGGACCCGAACAAGAGCCCCCACATGCCGAGCTGAGGGTGAGAATGTCAAAAACTGCATGATCGGAGTAACAATAAGAGAGCTGAGCTGAAACTCTGATGCCATGTGGACCTGGAGATTCAGGGGATAATTCCCAGTCATATTATTTTTACACAAACTTTTGCAGCATTGTTACTGAAAGAAACATCAATAAGATGACACTGTAAGGATGGATTTTAGCCCAGAGCAGTCTTTGCAAGCACGGTAAAAAAAAAAAAAAAAAAGAAAAAGAAAAAGAAAAAGAAAAAAAAAACTCCCTGAGAGTGGATTTTTTTTTTTTTTTTGTAATTCAAATTACGGTTAAGTCAGTCAAACTGTTGAGTTTTCCTTGAGATGTTAATAGAAATCGATAACCCCCAGTAACTCTTACAGAATGCATTGGCAGCCTGTGCAAGTAAAATCTGACTGAAATATTGCCTTAAACTGGTTTGGCTCTTCTCAAACACAGTGAAATTTAGTCATGCAGACAGGAGGAATGATAGATGATGAACCTTATTAGTCTGGACTTGTTTTATACATAACATCAGGCAGCTATTACAAAAAGATTGTAGGGATTAATGGGCATTCAAAAGGTACACCATCAATCACCTGGTGCGATTTGAAGCTAATAAAATAGAAACACAAATATTTCTACATGTCGTCTGCAGCCCTGTGTTTGTGTTTGACCTTGGGCGAATGTGCGTGCGATCTGGTACGAGTGCGTCAGACACGAGGAGAGTGGAGAGTGTGACTTGAAGTTCAATACTGCGCCCAGATCCCCTCTGATTACTGCCATGTGTGTGCGCTAGCTGGGACTTTGTTTAAAGAAATCCAAGCTGAAAAGCTGAACCTCCTGTGCCGAATTAATCAAGCGGACGCAGCTCAACGGATATGAAAAGTGAAGTGGTTTAAAATAAAACATCTCATTTTAGTCTGCTTCCTGTCAGAAACAAAAAAAATAAAAATGTCAACTGCCTCATCTCCTGAACAACTGACAGGGATACTTAGCATTTTATTCGTACCTCAGTGAGTGTCATTCACTATGTCTAATCCTTTGTGTTCATTGGGTCTGCAAATGATATTCTCTTTCACAGTCTCTGCTTCATCCATTATGCATTAAATTCATACATAGCGTGTTAAAATACTGAGTGGTGGAGCCATTAAACCTTTTTTTTTTTTTTTTGACTGATTATGAAAATGGAAGATTATGAAAAACAAAACACAAAAAAAATCAGATCTTTCTTTGTGTTCATGCCTTAAAATTTAAATAACAAAAAGAAAAGTTAAAAAGATATTTTCCATTTCAAAACATTTGTCATTGCCAGCACCAACAGCAGCTGCATGGACTGATAATTGCCCATCAGTCACATTTTGTCAAATTTGTTGTGACACTAAAATAACTCAAGTGCAAAGCAATCTAAAGCACTTCTAACAGCACTCACCCAAAGCTTGGGCTTCCACGTGTAAGCAGAGGTATAACAGCAGCTGCGAGGTTAGAGTCAAGGCTGTCCACACACCCATTTTGTCCTTCCAGCTGGTCTCAGATATGGAGTTTTTCTGTTGAGACTTGTCACAGTAGCACACTCCAGTATGCCCGAGCCGGCTTTTGACTGTTTATGTGTGTGCGCGTGCGTGTATATGTGTGTGTGTGTGTATCTGAATTGTGAATGTGAAGAAGGAATCTTTGGAGTGTCATTGAAGGAGGAGCTCAGGGGCCAGAACCTGCTTTTAAAACCTTCCTCAGACGGCCCCATGCAGAGAAGGAGTGACCTGGGAAACTCTTCACATTGGCTCCTACTGGTAGCCCCCAATTCCCACAGGCTCTTTTACTGTACATGACTGGCTCCCACTTCAATCGAGGATCCCATGTTTGGCCACTGAATTCATGTTTCAAACCGAACTGAGCTCAGAATATCCTCAGACTCTTGGTGTCATGCATGAAAGGAAATTTTTAAAAAAAAAAGTGTTTCCCAATTTCAGCAGAAAAGCAAAGTCTTTCTTTTCTTAAAAATCGCATTCCTTCCAGGAATCAAATGTAACACCTTTCCTGAACGCAACAAATTTCCCCTTCAATCTGTGGGCAAGGGCAGGAAATGAGCGCTCTCACCCTTAACAAGACATGTTAACCGGCCTCAGACAGGCGACTGGCTAACGCGGCTGCCAGGTCGTCAGCATGTCTGGCACCACACAGCTTGCCACATTTGGCAGAGGTGAACAGGTTTGTCTCTTAATGATGTTTGTTTTTCACCTTCTCCTTTCCTGTTGCATTTTATTTTCAAGCCACACTGTTAAAAATGTTCAAATCTCTCACTCTTGCACCCCTCGTTGGCCACAAGACGATAAACACAGGTATCTATGGCAACAAACAGCAGCAAATGACTCATAGTTTCCATACATCAACCACAGGTTAGTCAGAATAAGGCTGCTCTGATCTTTTGTTGTGCACTCATGTGGACTCTGTCCAGGAGACTGAGAGTTTTATCTGCCCTCTGATTGGTTTTCAGAATGATCCTTTAAAAGCGGCAGTGTTCTGGATCAGAGAGCCCCCACAGACCTCCGTGCATGCTCGGCAGCTGCAGCCAGGAGCACAACAGGCCACTTCAGTTTGCTCGAGGACCCTGGCTGACTCACATCACTGTGCGGCTGATGAGGTCAGACAGTGAACACTGCAGCTGGCTATGAGATAAAACCAAACCTCAAGTGTGGCTGACACCATATCCTGACTATTTTTATTCATGATGCTGATACGACTCAAATTTTGGGCCTCGCAATTTAACTTCATGTTGTCTAGTTACAACAGACGCAAAAGCCTTTACTGCGCTGCCTTGCTAATGAATGACAGTGAGGTGGTTTCTGTTCTTCTGTGCAGCAAGACAATTCATATTTCTCAAAACATTTGAGCCAAAACAGGACGTCAATCCAAAACATGAACGATTAAAGGTGCTTAATAGAATGGTGTATTAACAGCAGGAAAATGAAGGTTCATCCATCTTGTAAACCCCCTTATTCCCTAATAAAGGTTACGAGGGTCTGCTGGAGCCTATCTCAGCTGTCATTAAGGTACACCTTGACCAGGCTGCCAGTCCACCTTTTAGATAAACAACCGTACGTGGTCACAGTCTTTCCTGGGGTCCAATTAGAGTCACCAAATAGCCTGACATGTATGTGCTGAGAATGTGAGAGGAAACTAGCACGTAATAGAACAGAAAGACTCCAGCGAGGGTTTGAGGCAGGAGCGTTTTAGCTTCTAGGTAAATTTACTTATGGAGAGCATCAAATCCACGGGTTTTTCTAAACTGGGGAACAGGGGCCCAGCGCCCCTCTGCCTACTCGTGTGCGCTCTCTTGCATTTTTTTTTAAGCACCCCTTGTAAATGTCTTAATAAGTCACATAATCAAAAAGCATCATCATTATTCCAGAACATTCTGATCATAGTA
>JBAMYA010000004.1:5130961-5146139 GCA_037176975.1 Arrhamphus sclerolepis | reverse complement strand
TGCATGCATTATAAAAAATATATATATAATGCTTTTTTTTGTGTGTGTTATTTTGGAATGTGCAATTCTGCATACAAGAAAGCTTTTTACCTACTTGGAGCAAAAAAGCTTGAGATAAGGTCTATTAATAATATCCAGTAACTTCTAATCTGTTCTCGAAATGAAAGACTTTTGATCCATCATGTTAATCATAATAAATTAAATCAATTAAGCTATTATATTTGTACTGTACTGCAACTTTAAAAGATTATTAATAGATTAAAAAAATGCCTTAAAACAAAAAAAAAATCCCCATTTGAACTGAGGATGAAAGAAGAATAAACAAAGCTGCAGAAACTAGTACAGGGTCTGGAGTGTTTTGAAATGGTAAGCCTCATTTAAACGTAAATAAACCTAAAGGTTAGAACTTGAACTGTTTAATTAATCCAATTTCCTCCATAATGAAAGAAGTGGGCTTGGCTTGGACTTCAAGCTCCCAGGATAAAAACTATTCCCATTGCAGCCTTGCGTATGCTTCCAGGTCCTTTCACTTTAGCAAAAACAAAACAAAACAAAACAGGCCCCCTTGCTCTTTACTATACCCATGCGATGTCGAAGAATGTACTCCTTACTTGCCATAAACAGCTCTGTGCATGTCAGTGTTGTGTGAGGTTGTCTGAATGGAAACCAGGTGCTTCGTGCTTGTTTTTGTCCGGGTCTGAAGTTGCATCGTCAGCTTGATGTGTCCAGAAGAAGCTTAACGAGCTCAGCGGGACCCCTCACATCAAACACTTGGCTAATGGCTGATAAACTCATTGGGCTTGGTCAGGCTGGACAATAAACGCGCACGTTTACATGCTAGGCAACCAGCAAAACTTCAGTGTGCCTCTCCCAGCCTCCGTTCACAATCCAAGCCAAGTATTTTCATGAGATGTTAAGAGGAAACGGGATTTTGGTTTACGGGAAAGCAATAAAATGTCAAATCCATGACGAGTTAAAGCAGCAGCTTGCGGGGGAAAAGAGAAAAGAAAGTCTGATGTGAGGTAAGGAATGACCAAAGCAGATGGGGAGAGCCACAGTGGTGTGATGTCATGGCATTTCTGCACGAGTTTGGTTAGACAAGAGTGCGAGTCATTACTGGTGGAATCCGAACATAAACAAATCTGCCAAAGAGTTTGTCAGAACAAACCAACTGAGTCATGTGCTGTGACTGACCTCATATGGAAACAAGAATAAAGTTTAAACAGATGCTGTTCGTCATTTACAAGATGTGTGCAACAATGGGTTGTAAAACAGCTTCATTTTTGTTGTGCATTCCTGCCTGCAAATAATCTCCAGACTACCAAGACCGCAAACTAAAAATATATATCGTACTGGAGCCAAAGGCTTACTTCAGCAAATCTTTGTGCTTTGTTAGCTGAAAATTGTATTGTATTTTTAAATACAAGGAAATCGATATGTATGCAAAAAAAATACCACCAAGATGAGTGTGGAGGAAAGAAATGGAAAATTAAGACTCGAGAAAACCCATTAAGGTTTTGAGGAGTGAAATTTATTGGGATCATGATTGTCTTTGTCGGAGGTCAAATGTTTAATTGGTTTATGGGACAAAAAGCACAATCAGAACCATTCCTACATTCACTCAGCCAACTAAAAGTTTCTACATTAGATTCACCATCAGGGTGGACAAAAACCCGAGAGTCACTTTTAGCTGCTCGGACGTACAGTCATTACTTTTGACAAATGACAGACACTTTGCTTTTTCAAAAGGTTGGGAGAATGGCTACCACATATTACCTAGCTCATTTCATAGGAACACGCCGTTCCCAACAAACCATTTTCATCTCCCTTTATCAAAGGGATTTATTCTCCTCTTTCTCGCTTTTCTCTTGTAGCTGGGCAATCTCTTCCCTCTGATTATGCTTTCGCTGCTTGAGATCAGTGCTACTCTGCAAGAGAGTAATAGTGACCTCAGTCTGACTCATTGGTCAGCATCCATCCGCTCCCTTGGCCCTACAACATGCACAGACTGACAGAAAGGTTGACAGAATAGACAGATTACAGCTGGACAGACAGATGAACAAAGACACAGAGGTACAGACGGGCAGGGTCCTATGTTTGCCCCATGACAAAGGAAGGAGGCAAATTAATTCAGGAGAGAGGGTGGACTGTGACCTTATTGTTCAGACAGTTAGCAAACAGGAGCGCTGGCCTACAGCCAATGTCACAGTGTACTAGTTGTGGAAGCAGCCAATCGCTTTCCTATGTAGATCCTGAAAAGAGAAAAGAAAAAGCAGGAAATCAGCCCAGTCTCACAAGAAAACACGTAGCAAGTAAATTCTCTCACATCAGAAGATATGGCAGCGACACATTTTATGGTTACAGATCATCAGATAAGATGGCAGCATGTAAGTAGGCAGGTCATATTCTAACCCTAACCATGCATGTTTTATCTCCTAATCCTATTTGAGATTGGAGTAAAGTATAAAAGGTCTGTGGATCCTGAACTAACTCCTCATGTGTCTAAAGATGGTATCCTTCGAATGTGCATTTGAAGACCGATTCCCTGTACGGTTTATGAATGCCACATTAGGGTTATTTCTTTATGGTTTTTATGGCCCAAGATTCATCGCATGATTGGTTGTTAGCATTTTGCAGACTATGGTGGCACCATGGTGGTCCTGAGATCCATCAAATGCTGGTGAAATGAGAGCTCTGTTACCATTGCTAGGTGGCAGAATCACGGCAGGCGACAACAAAGTGCTCCAAAGACTAAACCTGGAACCAAAGCTTGATTTAGCCTTCGACGTTGTGAAATACACACCTTTGTAACTCTTGAATTTGAACATGTCACCACACACAGAGTTTGTTTTTTGTTTTGTTTTTTTGTCTTTGTTCAGTGGACCAATGTAGATGTTACACATTGTGTCATTAGATCAGAGTAAGGAAATGATTTGGGAACGTTAGTCGATGGTGTTTAACCTCCAGCAACACTGTGCTAGTGATGAAAAGTTGTTCTCTACTGTGATTTTTAAGTGGTACTTTCATTACCTCTCGTGATCTTAGAGTTAGCTTGATGTTTCAGTGTTCAGCACTGTTGATGCACAACAAGCCTCGGGGAAATATTTTGTAGAAACGCATGAAATACTATTTTTGCAAAGAACCAGAAGACATTCCATCAAACAGGCCACACACAGTAGGAATCAAGAATTAACTTGTTTTTTCCACGAGTCAAACCAGAGTTGCAACAAACACTCGGTTGTCTGTAGGCCTCTCTTGTGATGGAAAATTCAGATTCTGCTGGAAATGAGAGAAGACTTGTCAAGTTTCGGATTCTAATCGTCCTTGTGTGAGGAGTTTGGATTTTTTTCATATAAGAAATTGATGGATAGTTGGAGTTTGCGGGTTAACTACTGAAAGATCAATGCTACTAGTTGTGTCTTTCAATATCCACTGAACACTTTCTGCTTTGGCAGGTAGGTCGTTATTTAAAAAGGAAATACAATTCACCAGACAAGCATCTGCATGTTCCTGTTTTCCATTGATTCATTGGCAGCAAATCGGCCATATTTGGACAAGTGGGTCGAGCTGGACGGTCATACTTCAACCTGATTGGACAAATATACTTGTCTTCTTCTTGAATACAACATTTACTCATCCAGATTTAGAGAAGTTAACTATCTTTGGAAGGGAGTCCAATAAAAGTAGGATTCTCTGCGTCAGAAACAGTGTCTGCATCTGTTTAGTGGTTTTTAATTGTGGCATCTGAGTAAGAATGTGTACAGTAGGGCTGGGTGATACGATCTCAAACCAATTTCATGATTAATTGAGCAAGTTACTTCAATTACAGTTAATAAGTGATTATTTTTGCATTGTTTTATTTTTTTGCCCCTCATAGATAGCTGATAAGATCTTTTTTTTCTTCATATACAATCAACCTTTAAACCTGGAATTAGTTCTGAATATCCACTTCACTTAATTTTCTAATAATTAGATAAATAATAAGAATGTAGAAGGCCAGTGCTTTGTGGTTTTAGTGTAGAGATGTTAAGATTTTGGGTTCCCTACACTTGGGGAAAGTTTACACTCCAAATACCCAAAATGTTGACTGCTACCAGAGGCAGTGGATGTGCTGAACAAGGCTAGTCTCACAGCAGTTTGTAAACACAGATGTTTACACTAAGACAGTTGAGAAATAAATGCAGACAACAAGTGCATGTGTTTGAATTTCTCAGATTTGGAGAAGGGATCTAAAACGGCTAAAGGTGCTATGAAGCTATGTGTGCTGTGCTTGAGCAACAGTGAGTGAATATAAACTAAAAATAAAATCTAAGACCTTGTTTGGACTTTGCATTAAAATGAATCCTAGGAAATTCCCAGACAGATTCAGATCTGACCAGAGCTGAAGCGATTAGTTGAAAAAAAAAATTGATATAATGGATAATGAAAAATCATCAGTGTGATTTTTTTTTTAGCATCACGGCATAAAATAAAGAAACATTAACATCCGTAAGGCCATCATCAAAGCTGCTTCTACATTTATCTCATTACTCCAGTTCATTTTTCTTTAATTTTTGCCATCTTCTTCACCATTCATCCATTGGATGCTATGAAATCGATCCCCTACTGCCACCAAGTGCTATGAAGTGGTATTTTGAGAAGTTACTGGATCCTACCGGGGCCGTCACTGTAATGAAGACACAACTAAAAAGACCAAAGGAGGTGGCCTGTCCTGAAATTTTATCTACGGAAACTTTAAATAACTGCTCTAACCATAACCATTGGCTTGACAGATAATTTGCTTTGTTTGCCCATCCTGTCTGTCCACTACTTATGGAGACCCCGCTGGCAGCTGGAGAGACCAGATGCCACCATCTGCCACCTCTACAATCTTCGCCACAACTGCCAAGATGTTAATCTAATTGCCAATGGTAATCAGAGATTATTGCTTCCCTAAATGGCCCGGTACACAATTAAGGTCTTAAAATGAGTTGACCCCACATAGGAAATGGCCTTAAGAGTCATATATTATGATTTAAAAAGCTCCACACTGGATGATGGAGAATTAAAATGTAGACTAAAGACAGTTCATTGATGTGAAATGCAAGATCAGTGCCACATTACATTAGTGCAAAGAGCTTCTTATAAAATACATACAATTTCTCCCAATAAATATTTCCTTTATAATTTAAAGTTTTATACACTCGTCTCACCCGACTCCAAGTGTGAGCAGGTGTGAAGCCAGCAGTGAAGGAACAAGAATGAGGAGAACATCGGAGGAGAAGATTCCTCTCTTCATCACTTCTGACTTTCTGACGCTGAGGGAGCTCGGCTGCTTCGGGTGCTGAAACACAAACTCTCTGCAGAGGGAAAAGCAAAGAGTCAGAGATAAAAGATGCACGAGGATGGAAGACAGAGAGGGAGAAACAGAGTGAGAGAGAGAGAGAGTACACTGACAGTCTGAGACCAGTGTGAGAACTGTTATCTGTAAAATAGACTCATTTTAGCGCAGATGATTAAATTCAAAGCGTGGCACATAAATGAGAGTGATTCATGTTCTTCAGAGGTATAATCGATGAAAAAAAAACTACAAACGTGACATACTGAGACCAAATAAACGCACACGGTTTTGTAACTTTAAATATTTTATGAAGCCAACGTTTCCAACAACGTTGTTTACTGTAACTTTCTTTCTTTCTGTTAACGCATATAAATGAATTCGTTTTGAAAACAAGTCATCAGATTAAAATCACTGATTTTTGGCTGATGGTTCAATAAGATACATACAATACAATTTATGAAAGCATTAATCCTCATTTTGCGACATGCTAATTAACATTAACATACATCGGATGTTTATGCTGTGCTAGGCAATTTACTTGGCTTATCTGAGGATTTTGGCATAATGTTAAAAAAAAAGAGAGAAAACAGCAAAAAAAATGCAAACAAAAAACAAAAACAAATCCTGGTCTTACTTTGGTGGCATGTTTTCAGGTCTACTGGACCAATCCCAAACCCATTCTGTGTCCACTCTCCTGTCACCCTCCTCCTACAGAATACAGGAAAGAAAGAAAGAAAGAACAACAGCTCATCTAATTTTATCCCAGATGTTAGAGGATTATCTTTTTTTTTTTTACATTTTAATCTGTTACATAAATACAAAGTTTTTTCCCTGATATTGATAACTGATCCCCACCAAGTACATGTACATGCAGATTCTAAACTGCACTGAAATGGACGAGAATTAACTTTTTCTTCTTGGTTGGTAATCATTTAAAGTAAAAACAAGGCGGAGTTTTGTTGCAGTTCAGACAGTAAAAACTGGTCACGAGTCTTTAAGTTCAGTCTCTCCCATCCAATTAACAGTCTGCATCAGGGAGGCAGCGCTCATAGCTCCTGCCCGCCTTGTGCTCACCGCAGCATCGCCTCATTTGGCTGTTTTAGTTCTGTAGTTTGTCTCTCCTGCCTGGTCAGCCTCCCTCTGAATTAGCCAATTGTTTATTCATTTATTCCAAACTGTCTTTAGAGTTGAAACTAAAGACGAAGGAAGAGCAAAACCTCGGGCTGCCAGGAGTTGTGATGTCAGGGACCTTTGTTGTTGTTCTTTTCTGATTTCAGGGATTAAGCTTCTTTTGATTTATTTATTTATTTTTGTAATGATGTTTCAGTTTTCTGATTCTCTTTGTCAGGCCTTTCCTCCCCCGACTGTCTCTCTTGCTCTTGTGCTTTTCTTTCCTCCCCTGCTGGTCCATTGTCATTCTGTCTGTTGTGCTTCCATGTCATTTTTTCGTTTTTTTTTTTTTTTTCCATAATACTTCCCCATGTTCCTACTGATTTATTCCCCACCTGTTAATATTTAACATTTTTGTTTTCATGGAACATCTTGATTTGGAAGCATTTTCACAATGACTAAAGGCCAAAGTTATTCTTATTTTTTATTTTTAACAATTTACATCATATTGGTTAACTCCTGAATTATCAAGAGTATGTTCGAAATAACTAAATATAAAAAAATTATCTAATTAAGAGAAAAGTATAGCTCCACGATAACCAGTCATAACCAGACCAATGTGAGAATGAAGCAACTGCAGGAATTAAAAATAAGGTTTTAACATCACTAATTAAAATTACAAAACAAATGAGACTCAATGAGCCTCACCTATACATTTTCAGCTTCTTTCCTGAAAAATACAGTGACGTTTAATGCAAAAAAAAAAATGCTAGCTTGGATTAAAGAGGTAAACTCATACCTGTATGGGGACACAGTCACTGTCCTGTTCACTGGCTGGTCTCGGGGAACCAGTGGACTGTGGTGTCATCACCTGTGGAGGACTGCGGACAGAAAATAGATCTTTACATGAGTCAAATTATACGTGAAAGCACTACACCCTAATGTGAACCCTTCTCACCCACTTCCTGAAACCCCCAAAGGGAGGGGGAAATCCCCCTGCACTATCACCTGTCTTTAATTCTCTCACACTCCAGCTGTGCCTCCAGAAGGATCCTCTCCAGCTCCCCCTGCAGGGCGGAGGACATGCTGTCCTGAGGGCCTGTCAGACTCTCCCTGCGGCTCACGGCTGAGATCAGCTCCTCCAGCTCAACCCAGGAGCCTGGATGAAGAGACAGCACAGGCGGTAGAGCTCGAGATCAGCCTCGGGGGATGCAAAAAATTAGCTCTTAATGAGACATGATGTAGAAATGAACAAATCTGTGCACTAAAACGAGTTGTTTACATTGAGACACATTTACTGTAGCCTGGCCAGACATCCGAATTCTTTGTAGAATCTCCTATTTAATAAGATTCAGCTTTGGTGTCCCAGGGTATTACCAACAAACGCACAAGAAGCTACATCTGGGCACAGCTGGATAGGCAAATAACCAATCAGAGAAAGAAAGCATGTGATCACAGCCACATGTGGCTGTTTGAGAGATTAGCTCTCAGACACTCCAGCATGAGTCGTCACATGAAGCTGCTCCCGCCCCGTCGTGATTGGTTGGTTACGTTCTGTACTGATCAATCAATCAAACTTTATTTATAAAGCACTTTTCATACAAATAATGTAGCACAAAGTGCTTTACATGTTTAAAAATGATACAATTGATGAATTGGAGGGTGCCAAACCCGATTCACAAGAGAGAATTTTCACAAAAATGAATGAGAATTCCTGGCCAGTTTACAACATTTAATGAGTTGTAAACTGTGTTTCACATTTTTAATTTTATCATCAGGAAAAAAAGGGTATAAACATCCACAAGCCATTTAAAGACCATAAGAGGATTTAGAAATTTGATGAACACTGATAATTCATATCCATCTACCTTCACCTTCAGGTTGGTCATGTTTTGTCTATTTTCTATTCTGTGTGAAGATCTATTCACGTTCTCTCTTTTTATTTTTCCCGAATAAATTTTCGACATAATGGACAAAACATTACTTCAGTCTTGATTTTCCGCCCAGATGATTCATATTGTGAAAATTAATGGTTACACCTTTGACATGATGATTTAGATTCTATTTAATTTTTTCATCTTTAATGACTGATTTATGCTGCTCCATCAACCCTCACTATTTCAAATCAACCCATCCTATTTCACAGAATATTTTCAAACGCTTCATTTGACTTCGAGGAGAGACGTGTGGCTAAAGTGGTCCGTTTGGCTCCTTCTAAAACACTTCAGTGTGGGTGGAATGGACAGGAAAGGACAGGTCTGCGCGTTGTTATGCACCGACATATGCTGACTCATAAACAGCACCACAGATGTCCCGATGTGGCATTTGGAGGCCTATAAGACACTGCAGCGTGTGCCTCCAGATGCGTGGCACACATGCGCTAGGCTCATTCATGCAAAGAATAAGAGCCAGAGACAAGAAACAGACTGTTTGTCTCTTTGCTGCCAATGACTTCTGAAAGCCTCTACTCCATCCTGAATGAATGAGCGTACACACGGACCTACTGGGTGGAGGAGCAGGAAGAGATTTACACATGCACGCTGGTGTGCATGGCATGCACAAGCCCACAGCTAAACAGTGCGCAGGGCTAACTCAGGCTGACAGCATTCTTGCTTATGTAAGATCTTATTTCTGTTTCAGATTAGCCATTCACCTTCCTCCCCGTGTTTCTGCTGTCGTGCTGGGTGTTTCTCTCGTTGACACAGGCAGGCTTTTTAACATATCTCACCTGCTTTGCCTACCAGTCTCCTCCCTCCTCATCTGATCTCTCTAATCTTCAATTTATCCAGGTTTATGACACTATGTAATCGCACAAACAGCAGCAGAGCGGGCAGGGGCATTAGTCGTCACTGTGCTGGAGAGGGGTTGGGGGGGCAGAGGGAACTGTGCCATTGCCCTAGTTATTTTTCTACAGAGGGGAGTTATGACATAACCACTGCGTTGTTGCCTGACTTATCTGTTGCCATTCAGCAGCACTAAATCAGTTTCTGTGGTGCAGCCCTGTACACATTCATCTGTGCTGCTGCCAAATCATCTTTATGTAATGTGGACAAGAGCTGGATGCTAAAAGACTCATTGAACTGCAGAACAACAGACTCATTTCTGCTTTGCCAGATTACGAACGCCTAAATAGCAACAGACTAAAAGATTAAGGCACCAAATGATAGATAATAAAAATTACATCACATTTCCCACGTTGTTTTTTTACGAGCGTCAGGTCCACCTGCTGCCAATTCTTACTTCTGGATGTCTGCTGTAAA
This sequence comes from Arrhamphus sclerolepis, assembly GCA_037176975.1. Classification (NCBI taxonomy): domain Eukaryota; kingdom Metazoa; phylum Chordata; class Actinopteri; order Beloniformes; family Hemiramphidae; genus Arrhamphus; species Arrhamphus sclerolepis. The sequence goes on along the minus strand of JBAMYA010000004.1, from coordinate 5,136,449 downwards.
CAATGTTTATTTGTCTGTTTGGAAAATTACACAGAAGCCACAAGGCTCGTCTGCTTTGTAGTTAAAAATGATGTCACCTGCTTCAATGATTTAATGAAACCTGACAGTAGAATTTGAGTTTTGCAATGAATGGTTGAGCCTATTTTTTTCTTTGCTAATTCTTTTGTAAATTTGGGAATGAACATTTTAATCTTAATCCACTGGCCCAGAGGCTGTTACAGATTAAAAAAGTTTTGATTCCTTAAATAACCCATGCTGCACCAGTCACAGAAGCAATGTTTTACACCAGATGCAAATGCTGCTTATTAATGACTCACAAGTTTCACATTGGGAAGTTGTATTTTCACTGTTGAAATCAGAAGGGGTACCTTTTTTTCTTTTTATCTTTTACTTTGCTTTGCTGAGGATATGATTACTCTAACCCCTCCCCCCAAAAGTCTTATGAGGGACCACTGTTTTTTTTTAGTTTCACTCGATGATTGGTTTGGTTTAGGCATCCAAAGTACTGAAAGAACAGCGTTAAAAAACACAAAGAATAACTGTTTGAATTAGGAAAAGTCACAATTTGGCTCTACATGTGTTATTTCATAGTGCTTACCAGTGTGTCACTGTCTGATGCTTAAGTTTTGTGGTGTGTGGTGAAGCCAAAGGGGGCAACCAAGCAAAGCTAAATATTGCAGCTGGAATATTCAAACAATGAGGTGGTTGCAGTTCAGGAGACTTCACAGCTGTCTGCCCGTCGGCAGGTTTGATATCCAGCTTCCCCAGTTTACAGGTGTTCAGTGGTTTTGTTTGTGTATGACAAGAAACTCTGTAGAAATGGTTACCAATGCTTATCGTATTATATTTGGGTTCTAATTATGGCAGGGTTAGTATTTATGCGTCCAACACAATCCTTCTCCATAAATGTTTTTCCAAAGCGTGTCTGGTTGCCCATTACATTGATCCACATGTTTTCCCCAGCATCCTCCAACTGTTGCCAAGCAATGTGCGGCCTGAACAGAGGAGCTATAAGTGTCAGAAAATCTCCACAGCTTAATGGGCTTACAGAGATACAAACAGGTGAGTCAGGGAATCCGTTTACACAATGGCAGTGTCAGTTGCAACAACAATGACATCTGTAAAAGTGGCAGTGCCTTCTGAGGCACCTGCTCTCAGTGTGACAGGCTGTTAGTACCATGTCAAAAAAAAAAAAAACACTGAGAATAAATGCTGTCAGTGTTTAATGTTTACACAGACTGATGATATTTGCTTCTTGAACCTACTGCAGACATCTGTGCACGCACAAAACTGACTTATGTGCCGGTTAATTTGAGCAATAAAAAGAAACAGAAACAGTTATATAAATATCGATCTGCCTAAATATAGCAGCAAAACAACGGGCTCGGTCCATGTACCAGGATCACTCACCGTACAGGCCGTCCTCTGGTGTCTGCGAACCGGACAGAGACATGCTTGCAGGGCGAGGAGATGCTGTAGGAGGAGCGGAGATGATGCTGACACTGGCCGAGGAGGACGAGGACTTGAAATGGGTGCTTGTCCTGCTCCAGCCTCCCTCAGCCGCTCTCGTGTTTGGACCTGTGCTGGAGACACCGGGCACCGACGCCGCGATAATCCGACCCCCCCTCCTCCCCCAGCGGCTCCCTCCCTCCCTCCCCCCTCCGTTCCCACGTGTCAGCAGAGAGGAGGTAAACAAACAGGCTGGGAGCTCTGCAGGTGAAAGAGCACACGTGGTGCAGGTCGCAGCTGTTTACCTCAGAAACACCAGTCTTCTAGGATTAAAGTCTGTTTTCTTTTGTTTTGTTTTGTTTTTCTGATCTGATAAAAAGTTATGAGGTAAAAAGCTTATGTGACTTTCTATATAAAAAAAAACTTAAAGCCTGATAGTGATGATAAATTAAAGCGTATCTCTGTCAACTTGTCCTAATTCTTAATGTCTTTCCCAAAACAGCACAATCTGTAAGTTTAATCTTTTGATATTCTGTCCTTGTGCTGTTTTGAGTTAAATATGCGTTTTAAATTATTAACAAGTCATTTCATGCTCTTTTCCTTTTAGTTTATATTTTACACAGCCTCCTGGATATTTTTTAAACAAATAAGTAATAATAACTCAATATACCTTGTGTATATAAAATGATTAAATATTCAAAGGGACAGATAATGATTTGTTCTCTGTTTCTAAATGCATATATTTAAATATAAAACATTAGCCTACTACCAACCTATAAACGTTTAGGTAAACTTTTTGCTTCGCTTCAGATGTCCTGAACCACAAAGCTGCCAATCACTGAGCTGCTGATCACAAACCCACTTATCCAATCAGACCCCCTCAGAGCAGATTTTCAGGACCACTCTTGAGTACCTGTCCTACTGCAGTATGGGATGTGTTTTGGTGCCGTAGAGCTTCATGAAAGCTCTTGTTGCTCGGCTTTTCCTGGTGATGGAGACACAAGTCTGACGCTCTGTAAAACTACCACAGAACACCCCACCCCAAATCTAAAAGGGATCTTTTGCTCCAGAAAAGCTTTACCCGAAAAAAAAAAAAAAAAAAGACACTGGAATTAAATATTATCATTATTATTTTATTTTTCAGAATCATCAAATTAAAATTGAGGAAAGTCTGACCAGCACTTATCAACCTATGACGGTCTGAAGAATTAGAAAAGCAGTTGAATTGAACTTGACTGAACAGACTGTTGCCTGCCGTCACCAGCATACGACTCTAGTAAGAATGAGCTGTTGCAAGTGTTTCCCCTGGCATGAGGACCATGGTTCAACAATAAGCTGACATGGCTACAGAAGGAGATCAGGGCTATCTGGATTTGACCGTCTCAGTGGCTCTGTTCTCCGTCTCCCAGTCCAGCTTTCTGATGACTGTCTACTGGCGGACTGAATATCGGCTGGTTTATTACTCCGGTTGCAGGATTAGGGTCATTATCGTGCTGAAGAAGGAACTTTAGGGAACAATAAGATCTCTTCATGACTGCATTGTGTAATGGATAGTTATATGAACGTTTGCACATTCCTTAAATGGATTTTAGCAGTGTTTTAAGACACAACACATAATCCTGCAGTGGACTGGACAGGACAGACCAGGGTGTGCTCCCGCACCTTTTACTCTTCCCTACAGCATTGGCAGGATACAATACATCATTAAGTTATACTACACTTAACAAGAAAAAAAAGGCTTATCTTTATTTTTATTCATGATATCTTCATATCATGCTTGCAGGAGGAATTCAATTCAATTCAGTTATACTTCTGTAATTGCCAAAGGGAAATTATACGTTGCAGTAATATTCATATTAGTTTCTTCAAAGGCTCATAGATGATTATAACTGTGGGCAGGAAGGATCTCCTGTAGTGGTCTGTGTTGCAGCATATCTGGCAGAAAACACTCTGAGGATACTCAGGCATGCGGCTTTAATTCAGTTCAGTTTCTCCAGATGCCTCTTCACCAGGCTGCTAGATACAGACAGGTGGGAGGTGGAGGAGCCCCAACATCTCCTGATGGAGCAGCAGCAAGATACATGACTGAGGTGGAAGATGAGACAGCTGAGATGTGACAGGGGAGCTGTGGGTCAAGGGAGGGTGGGAGGACAGTTTGGGGGAGAGGAGGATGCTGAGCTTGATTCTGAACCAACTGAAGAACAAGTTCATTGGCTCTGCCAGACTTATTTCTGTCCAATCTTGACTCTTGTTATCTTGGCTTTGAGTTCTTTTGGCGCTGACCCCAATAATTCCCAATCTCCTTCCCTGAAGGATGTCTTTTTTTTTTTCTTGTTGAGCATTTCTTTCAGGTCACTGTTGATCCAGGATTTGTTATTGAGGAAACAAGGTTTTCCACACAGAAGCTGATGTAGTCAACAAATCCAGCATTTTGTTTTCTCTGGTGGAGCAGACTGAAATGCAGGAGGCCGGGGAGGCAGAAGTTACCAACAAGGTATTTTTATTTACTAAAAAGCACTGCCATGGCACGATAATCACAAACAAACAAACAAACAACAATAACAACAAAATCCTAAAATGGCAGGCAAGCTGAGGAGCAGCAGAATGAGGTATTTAATGACAATGGACTAGCAGGGGAGGAAAGAGAGACACAGTGCAGCGTTGACAGTTAGTGCAGGAGAGAGTGAAGAGAAATGCAGCCAGACACCAGGCAAAAGGTTAAAATCAGACTAAATACGAAGCAGGAGTCCAACAACTAAACAGCAAATGTAAATCAAGACTGAAACATAACAAACCAGGCTAACTGAACAAGACTCAAATAAAGATGACACGTATAAGTATCTCATGTTAGCCCAGAGATATTTACAGTTAAATCCCAAGTGAGCACCAATGACAACTTCCTCCATCAGTGGGCGAGTGGTCACATCATTTGAGGTAAGTTGTCAGAGTGGATTAGTAACAAATAAAATTATAATTACCTAACCCTTCGATGCACCATCAAAAAAAGTCCCTTTCTCACATAAATGTGCGCATAACCAAAACAAGCCATAAAAATGTAATAAAAAACTTTTTTAAAAACACCTTTATAAAAACCAGTATAAGTCTTAATCACACATATGAAATATTGATGGATTTTCAGAATTTCTAACCCTTAAACTGCCATGTTTCTGTCATGATACAACTCCAATTTATGGTCCAAAAACCCAATAATTGATATATTTTCACTAAACTTAATCCAAACTGCATTATTTATAGTTTGATTACTGTAGCCTGATATATGTGAATGATGAGCAGCAACATTTATTTCTATGCATTATTTATCTATTTGTTTATTTTTACTTAATGTCAAACACATGTTAAAGACCCTTGGACACTATTATTTTATTCTTTTTTCTTACAATAGTCTGAAAATTAAAATTACATTTAAAAAAATACACTCAAAAATGCACAATCTTGCATGTATCATTAATAATATGCCTGAAAAAGGACCAAATATGCAACAAATTAAAAGTCAAAAACAGAAAAATGGGCATCAGAGATTTAATGATGAGTATTAATTTAATTTATATCACATATTATAAACTAAGTTTAATATCTGTGAGGAGTTCTAAACAACAATCCATCATTACTATACAATAAGAAAGAGCATCGTTATCTTAGAAAATTACATTCATCTTTACAGTTCTGGTGAATCTAAAGTGCTTGGCCTGGGGTGCAGAAATAATAAGCTCATCTCTGCATCTCACGTCCTGGTCCGAGGACCACACATTCCAGGAAGACGCTTCCTCTTCATCAGATGACTCATCTCTGATCTCAGATGCATTTGTTTTTTCACAGTCTGCATTTTCACTTTCCTCTTTTCATTTTTCCCCCTTTTGAAGAACCTTTTTTTTTTCTTTGCTTAATTGTACCTTATTATTTTACATTTCCAGTGCCTTTTTCTAACATCTTTCAGTGTCAGATATTTTTCTTTCTTTCTTTCTTTCTTTCTTTCTTTCTTTCTTTCTTTCTTTCTTTCTTTCTTTCTTTCTTTCTTTCT
>JBAMYA010000004.1:5115806-5130861 GCA_037176975.1 Arrhamphus sclerolepis | reverse complement strand
TTTCTTTCTTTCTTTCTTTCTTTCTTTCTTTCTTTCTTTCTTTCTTTCTTTCTTTCTTTCTTTCTTTCTTTTTTTTTTTCTTTCTCAAGGACAAGCCTTCAGGTCAGACGTGATATTTTATGGAGTAGGTAGACTTATGTCCACACTGACATGGCTGTGAAAGAAAATAGAGTGAATTGATGAACTGCTGCTAGCATATGAACTGAACTGGGATTTTTATGGCTGGAAGGACAAGGTTGATGCTGTCAGAATCTTTCCTGAGAAACTGATTGTGTGTTCTCTCACATATGTTTAATTTGCAACATATGTGATATGACGGCCCAGTTAGAGACACCCCTCTAACAGGAAGAGGCCAGTGATATCATAAACAAACAATTTATACAGAAATGTGCTTCACTAAAGGGATGAGCCTTGGTTTGGTCTTGGCTCTCCCATCAGTCTGTGGTCCCTGCTGCTCGTCAGTCCACGCCGCGGCCTACACGGTCATCTTCTTCTGGTCCAGTCCGCCGCCGGCACTTCCTGAAAGAGAAGAAACTAAACCTCCTACCTTCCATCTTGTTTTACCTAGTCTTCCCACATGTTTTTGGCCATGCACTGAAAATAGTTATTTGTTTAAAACCACATGTTCCAACCAAGCACAACTAGACTAATTTGTCAGCTACATTTCTGATATAAAATGAATGCAATCCCTTTCTCCTCTCTCCAGAGAATCTCTCTTCATCCTCCTTTGCTCCTTCCATCTTTCTTTGGATATACTTCCTCCTGCTTGCTTCCTTCTAACCTTCACATATTAATGCACTGTTAAATGCAAATGCTAATGCTTTCCTTACTCAGAAGAACAATATAATTGCCAAACAGTCAAACTTAAGGTTAATCTTTAGCATTTGATGAGAAATTTCATATGAAGTACAATATTTTCAATGCCAGTTTCTCAAGGAGAGACATTCAACCATAATTATGAAAGCTTGCATGTGGGTTACTTTGAATTCCATTTGGCATTGATTAAGCAGTTTGTGCTTAATCACTTATTTACGTTATTCATATTAAAAGGAGGGAAAGATGAAGCTGGTGAAACTCTCCAAATGCAACCAGGATAGTTTCAACAACAGCTGTCTAACCTTTGGACCTCGTTCTTCAGCTGAGGAATCAAAATTAGGAACTGAATGATAGGAAAGTTTTTCAAAACCTGCAGGTATCAAAGCAGCCACGTTGGTCGCAGAAAGAAATCGATTTTCAATACTCAGCCCTAATAGCACATCTTGAATCAAGGATATCCCAGATGTTTTCCTGCCCCTAACCAACTACTTCTGAATGCCTAAATCTACACATGGGTAGCTGAAAGTCACAGCAAACACCAAACTAAATTACAGTGTCAGTCAAAAGCCAGACTTTTGGCTGACACTGTAAGCTACAATACAAGTCAGTGTTTCTTAGATTGAATATGAGAAATAGACAGCTTCTTGGGCCAAAATCTTGTCTCTGATCTGCAGAAACGCTGCTCAGTCTCTTCTGTCCTCAGAGCCGATAGACCTGCTGGTTTCCTTCAAGCTACACATGCAAGTACTTGTCCTCTGTCTCTAATTCTCCTTTCAGAACCAAATTCCACATATTTACCAGTTTGCAACACAGCATGAGAGAGGAAATACAACCATTTAGACAATCCTTGAAATATTAAATCAATTCTAGTCACCATTCAGACTCATTTGTACAACAGAGGGTACTTCAGGACCTCGAGCCTCTTCTATAGTCACCTGATTCTTCCTTTTTAATTCCGAAAAGGCGCTTGTTGATGTCATATATAATTCACTTATTTTAACTGACTTAAGTTTATTCGACTGTTGCGATTTGATTCTGTCGATGCTGTTTCTGTGGAGCATTTCAACAATTTTATCCTAGATTAATGCCTCCCAGTGTCACTAATCAGCCAAGAAATTTCACTCTTGGCGTGAGCAGCCAGTGTTCCTTGATTTCATCGTCATTCCAGTTTCTTCTCATCTCTTTTTGCCAAATTACTTGTGTTCCAAAGTGAGTGCCCGCATGGCCTGAGTTGCTTGTCGGCATCAGTGATACGTCACACAGCGACATCACATCACAACACGCTAAGGACTTGCCTTTGCTTCAGACTTGACACACTTTAAAGGATTACTGTCTATCACACCTGAGGGGCTCCTGAGTAGTGAGTTTTTGACACATTCAGAAAGACCACCTAAGTGTGCTACTGTATTAGCATCTTTCTCAAAGTTCTACGGTATTGCCATGGTGATCAGCTAAACAATCCCCCTCCTGGAGTTGAATGAGGTAGAATTTTATCTGATTATCTAGAGTAGCGATGGCTTAAACTGAGACTGACAAGAAGCTATTTAGTTTATTCAGTTCAGCTAAAAGATTAGTCCAGATTCTGTATGAGTGATCGCATAAAGACTGCCCCAACCCACAGCGATTGGTATGTTTTGTACCGGGTGAAATGACGAGAGAATTTTTGCAATATGAATGGGTATGGCTGGCCAGGCTATCTGTGAATTTCCTGTTGGGATAAATAAAGCATCTATCTATCTATCTTTTATGCATTTCTGTTATATTGGGAGCAGGCTTATAAACTGAGAACCGGCCCTTTAACGTTGTTTTGTTCTTAAATGTGTCACCTATCTGTGTGCATTCATACTGTGACTTAAAAATAGTAATGACAAATTATTCATCTGACATAAATATTTTGCCTTTCTAGAAGAGGAAGCTTCATGCATCGACTCAGTGCATCTCTTCCTTAACATGTGATATTAATAACAATCGTTACCATTAATACATTTGCCAAACAGGTTTTAATTAAGATCTTTGCCAAATTCTAAAATATAAATATATAAAAAGTCCTGTTTTTAATGTTTGGCATGTTGAACAGGCTGGAGAAATACCCTTTGATGTGCACCTAAAATACATCAAATAAAATGAACCACAGCGAATCAGGATGTTCATGGCTGCAGCATCGACACCCTCACAGCATCACATGTCGCAAGTTGGAGCCCCACACTTTATTTAAACAAACATAGATGGGTTAGATTAGGAATGTTTCTGAGAGTTTTCCTTTTCCGCATGTATCCAATGAGCCCCGAGGCCAATGAATCATCTGTTTCTGTGACATTTCTTTAAGAAGCTTGGCAGCGGCGACGTCAGTGGGGCACAGGCTCAGTGCTGGATTTCACTCATGTTGCCAAGAGCAAAGGGAGGCATAAAGCAGGAGTATGCCCAACTACACTCCCCGCTTCCCTGCAAAAACAGCGCTCATTATCATCATTGTTTTTATCCCTTTACTCTGATACTTGCTAATGATTCTCGGCTCAGTAAACACACAACTCTTCAGGGTCAAACCGTAGACCGTATGGGTCAAATGAATAAACAGCGTTTCAGGGGGAAATGATTTTTTTCCTCTCCTGGATCATTTGGAAAGGTTATTGTGATGGAACATTGCACAAGACTTTATGAACAACATCACCACCTGGTGGAAAGAACTATTAAGAAGCTCAATGTCCTGAGGCAACTCTATTCACCAACATTAAAACTAGAACTGCGCCATGCTGTCTGCATCTAAACCGATTGAAGTACAGCTGGTTTACAGCTTCTAAACTATTTTGTAGCTTATTTTCAAAAGGCTTTTTTTGAGGGGGATGATAAAAACAGCAGGCATTAAGAATTATAGTATGCATTGTATTGTTAGTGCCCTCTGGTACACAGTAGCAGCCAGAAACCTCTCCACTTTCACAGTTTATTTTCTCACCCATTTATTATGTTGCCAAGCAGCATTTCTCTCCTGACCTCCAGCCTTGTTTCGAGAGAAAAGAACAGGCACAAAAAGTCATTATTCAACCCAGAAACAAAGCAGAAAAAGTTCCCTCATCCATCAAAGGAACTTAAGATCTTTGACAATGTCCAGGGCACAGCTCAGATCAAAGAGGGAGATGCTAGTTCTACTCAGGTCTGGCAAATGACTGGCTGGATTTGTTCATCCATCACGCTCGAGACCGAGATAGCAAAATAATAAAACCTTTTCAGGTAATAGCCACAGTTAGATCCCGCCATTAGACGTGTCCTTCGAGCCTGGAACCTTGTATTAGGCCGTGATTGATGACTTGATCTTAGTTCACATTACAGGATCTGTTTAAAATGGCTTTTTGTTTTGTTTCCAGGCAGACTCAGAAGCTGGTCGATTGGGGAAGTTTCTTTCCGTAATTCTGACGGCACAGTTTGAGTACCTGCAATTAGATTAGTTAATTATAGTTCACTGGCTCACCTAGAAAAATAAAATCAGGCAAAGAAAGAGGGGTGACTTCACTGGAGCACCGACACACAAACATAAAAAAAGGTTAAAAACCATGGGCATGATATCACATGTTTGGGCCAATAATAGAAAAGGTGAAATTCTGATATTATAACGGTGTTCGATGGAAAGAGTCATGACATCACCAAAAAAGATCCTAATAATTCTGAAAGGAACATAAATGTCTGTTGAAAATTTCATGATAGCCCATGCAACGTTAAATTATTCCTCACACATCAAGCTAATGATGGTGCTGAGAAATTACTACTTTGTACGTCCATGGGGGATCAAACTCTAAAGATCAGCTCTTGGTCAAATTTTTATTTATTTTTTTTTACATGACATCAGTAAATCAATTATTCACAAGGGCTAAAATATCTAAAATTTTAATTCAAGATACAGTTAAATAAATAAAATAAATAAAAAAAAAAAATATAAACTACCCCATCAACTAATATTCTAACTACTACTGTACAGTTACTGTATTAGGAGATAAAAACGCTTTTTGAGCTGTGGATCACTGTGGATCTTCAGCTCAGTTCATTTTTTTTTTTAATATATATGTATAGTTTCTATTACGTACAAACTGTCTCTAGACACTTTACAGAGACCCAGAGCAACAATGCCAACTCCCCTTTGGGAAGAAATCTTGAGCAGGATCCGGCTCGTAGGTGGGATCCTCCTGCCGAAGGCCAGCCAGGTAAAGGAAGAAAAGAGGAGGGAGACAGGACAGCAAGGACAAAGGACAGAGAGAGGGCAGGCACACATTTATATAAACATGCGGTGGTCTTCAAACACTGTCACAATAGGATGGGTAAAAATTGTAAAAACATAATGGCCAATGCACTTAAAAATCAGCAAAACAGCCAGCAGATACTCTTTGCTGTGTGCAAACTCAGTGTCCTGTCTGTAGTCAGCAGGCTACTCAGCCTGGTTACAGCTCATGGAGTCTGTCCTCTTCTAATTATCGTCCACTGCTCCATCTGCTGTTTCACTGTGCTGACAGTCTCCAGCAGCCACAGACGTGCTAATTCTAACATCCCTGGTGTTTCAGCTGCCACAGACATCAAAGTTGCTGCTTTCATGCGAAGCAACACTCTCCGTGCAGCAAACGACCCTGAACCCTGAGTGTGTCACTCTGCTTAAGTCCAGCCGAGGTGCAGATCCCGGCGCCTGGTCTTCAGTTAGCGTACTTGTGGAAGAGCAAACCAGAACAAATAATGACCATTTATTAATCTGCTATAGATTTGCAGGGTTTCTGGATTTTAATTGAGAATGATATTGACAATTAATATCTGAATAGCCCTGGGCACCTACTAATGCTGATATTAGTTTCTTTGAAGGTTACCAGCTTGCAGGCAAATATGAATCAGCTTGTAAAAGATTTTGCTTTGGAACAGGTTAGACTACTCTAGCAGCTCCACCTCGACAAACAACAGCAACTGTCATACAGAATAGCACAGACCAGGGACAGTTTTCATCATGGGTACTGCACTCGTGATCGTTTCAGTATGTTTAAATGCTTTTACGCTGACATGATGTGTTCCTTATATTTGTAGCCGGCTAAATGCTCTTGATACTGTCACTGGCACAATGGAGCCTATTACAGCAGCTTCCTCCAGCCATTCACACACTGGTCACTTTGAAACCCAGTGTCCCTCGCAGCTTAGACATGACAAGTATGTGGAGAGTCGCTGCAAGTGAACAAAATTAGCTACCCCTGCACGATTTGACAGTAAGTAGTGTCACAAGGGGATAGATTGGTTAGTTTAAGTAAACATTTGTGGATGGAGCTGATAGACAGTCGTAGACTGCCAACCAGGTTTTGGTGGGTGCCAGCCCAGTGGCCCGAGGATCCTGTAGGCCAGCTTTTCATTAATCATCTTGGCTGATAAAAGTGCCAAGGATAGAAGAAAAACAGGTTGTAGTTGAGACATGTGCAGCAGGGTTGTGGTTGGTGGTTTCAAGTTTGCGATATGTATCGTAATGCCGCGTTGTTGTCAAGGGAACGATCCAAAAAAGATCCAGAAAATCCAAACTTGGACAGGTCTCCTCCATCTTTCAGCCAGATCGCAGTTACATTCTGGTTATATTACATTTTCTGAATCTGGTTGGTTCACTTGGTGAAACCAGGGGGTCAGACTGATTCCACCAGAGCTGGACAGAAGACCGGAGGAAATATGGAAATATGAAGCAAAATCTGACAGAACTGGTAAGACCAGGCTTTGTATTTCAAATACTTAGACATGGATAGGTATGTTAATGTGATGTAGAACCAGCTCAAGAAGAGATCCCGGTGGGCCTAAAGGGGTTCAGCTGCTTGGCTGACTGAATTTGTGCTACTTCCAGCCATTGTGTCTCATTTTTTCAGAGCAGAGCTTGGCCACCGTAACTGTACTCAGCAGGTGAAAGACCTCGGGGCAAGAAAAGACAGGACTGTATCTTGTCTCTGTTGGAAGATTTTTGGGTCAGGACAACTTTGATTCCTGTGTCTGAAATATCTTGCACAATAATTTGCTGACTGGGGCCCAGCTGAAGGAAAATTGGTGCTGATGCGAAACCTTCCTTTAGTTCAGCAAATATCCTCTCTGCTTTGGATGAGGACTTTGGAGGAGGTCAGGAAATAGAAATCTCTTAAAACACCTTAATGCGTTTGTCCTCTTGATTAGATGAGCGTGCTGATAATCAAAGTCTTGCCTCAGTCTCGCCACGAGCATTTTTGCATTTGTTGAGCATTTTTCAAGAGAAACACTAAGAACTGAGAAAATGCAGCAAAATCGTTAGAAGATTTGCATCTGTGCAGATATTTGCATTTTCATCTCCGTGTGTGAGTACTCAGAATTGGGTTACATAGTTGTGAATGCATATAGTTTCAGGCATAGTTGTGCAGGAAGCTAAAAATCTTGAATGCATATTCAAATCTGTCACACTGTATTACAGAACATCATTGCTGCACTGGAAGACCTGTCCATTCAGCTCATGCTCTAAATTCTGTGCGAGTAATTGTGCTCTTTCTATGAAATTGTGTTTGAAACCCTTTCATTTTCTAGAAATTGGCTACGGACGTGTAAAACGAGAATTAAAGAAATATAACAACTTGATTCATTTTTATGTGACTGTAACTCTGATGCAGAGTTTTGGAGATAGGACAAAATGAACGACTGGGGCTGATAAAAATGGGATGAGATGTCTCAGCCCTCAAGGCATGTGTGTGTAGACTTTATCTCTCAATCTCTGCAGTGCCAAGTGCTCTCTACAACCTACTGTATAGCCTCAGGTGACAGCAGCCATGCAAGCCGCAAGTTGATGATGGGCTCGATCCACACTATTAATAATAATGATATAAGAAATCAGTTTTATACCGACAACCCCTGATAGAAGATCAGTCAACCAGAAAGAGACATGCAAACATAATAAACATATATACTGGTGTTTTGCCCTTTCGTTTGCATGTAAAAGCATCTTAACCTTCAATGACTATGGATCTGGATCTGCCCCTGCTTCAGAGGACTATTGTCCATGTGTCTCTATTATCCTGCTGGTCACGGACACCAACTTCTGCCTCCCCTCACATGGGACATATCTGTAGAATAATTCTACCTGTCCATTCCTATCTCCTTTGCTCTCCTTCTCTAACCCCCACCCCTCCCTAAGCCTGACCTTTCTGCATTCCTCTCCAGCTGACCTTGGTGTCCCCCCAGCTCTTCCCTTCTCCCCCACCTCACACCACTAGCGGCTCCCTTCCACAGTCTCCACTAACCATCCCATGCCCCTCATTTTCACCTCCCACTGACTGCCTCTTCTCCTCCGTGTCCCTTGGTTACGCCAACCGGATCACTTAGCTCTCCTCTCTCCTCCTCCTGCTGTCTCCTTCTCCGCTCTCTGCAGCTGTACATACTCTGCTTTTTAATTAGACAGACTCACATAGCTCCACCTCCCTCTGCCTCCTCTACTCTCGATCCAACACTCCGTCCCCCTCCCTCACTAACCCCCTCCCTCACTCCCTCCCCTTTTGCTTACAAGGATACAGGGGCTTGCATGGCGACAGGGAGAGGAGGTCACGGTGGAGAGATGCAGAGAGAAAGCAGTGGAGAGGAAAAGGGAACAAGGCAGGGAGAACTGAGAGGAGCATCTGAGAGGATAGCTGTCTGTTTGCTCACTCTTGTCTTCTTGCTCCCCCTCCTGTCCTTTCACTTCCACTCACGGCACAAACGCACAGTCAACTAGGTAGGCACAGCTGAGCGTGGAGCTCTGAGAGATGGAAAAAAAAGGTTCCCACGTGAAAGGCATGAATCCTTGGGAGAAGAGGAGGGTGCGATAGAAGAAGACACAGCAAGAGCACAGGAGAGAAGAACAGAGTTGAGGAGGAGAGGAGCAGATGGACTCAGGAAAGGAAACGGTGTGAAGCTCACCGAGCAGCAGTGACAGAGAGGTGGGGGATAAAAGCAGACATGAGGGACAGAAGAATGAGAGGAAGCAACGTGAAGGAATAGGAGAGAAGAGGAGCGAGAGCTTGTGGGAGAGACAGCACAGAGGGCAACAGGAAGAGAGAGATGTGGTATGTGTGACTCAGTTCTGTGTCCTGATGGAAGATTGTATAGCAATCTCCCCAGCAGCCTTTGCTCAGCATCACCATAGAGATTGAGAGTGAGAAAAACCAGAGATGAGGACAGATTTAAAAGAAATGCATGTGTCTGTTTTTATTCTGGCCACTGCACATTAGGAGTGAGAATAATTTATTATGTACTTGTTTTGTTTTGGCTCTCTGCATTCCTCTGAATTTTACAAAGAAAAGGAAGGCTGTGTGCAGCACGTCCTTGCTTGTGTGCGCACACATGCATTCTTACATTTTGTTTATGTGTTTGGCAGGTGAGTGCATGTGCACTTATTTATACTGACAAGGGGGTGTGTTCATGTGCTCACAGTGCACCTTTGCTCGTTAGTGTGTGCGCAAAAATTTGTGGAAATGGATTGTGCGTGCATGTGTTTGGATACTGGGATTTGCTTTACTGCAGGTGTGGGAGTTATTTTCTGAGTATATATTTGCAGCTTTATGAGAAGCTTTAAAGAGTGAGGAGCTTAGATTGCTCTGTCAATGAGGTAGCTTTGCAGAATCCAGCAGCGTGCTTTCATTGCATATTTGTCAGGATTCGGACTGTGTGTGTGCGCGTGCATGTACATCCGTGTGTGTGTGTGTGTGTGTGTGTGTGTGCTGGTTATGGGGGTACACAGAAAGTTTGAGGAGGAGGGGGAGGTCCTGGCAGAGGGAAATCCATTTGCATGGATGTGTGTGTGTGTGTGTGTACATGTGCGTATCAAGAAAAAGTCCAATGAATGCTGATCTGGCTATACTGACATATATGATTTTTGCAGTTGTCTCAAGAAATGTGTGAAATTGTCAGAGAATTTCAGTAATTTCAGCATTCTTTAAGGCTCTGATCACTAATCTGTGCTGATTGCAGTTCGTTCGTTCATCTTCGTGTCTTTCACTTAAGTCATCTTGTGTCTGATACTCATACAAATGACCCGAATGTAGTTGTGCAAGAAATGCCTTATGCTTGCACGCTACTACACATGCAGCACACTTTCACCATGGTCAGGTGCACACATGTACTTTTGCTTTGTTCAACAAGTCTCCCTCTTGTCCTCTTAACTCTTTCTGTTCACAATTCATCTATTTATCACCAACTGCATTACAAATCTAGAAGATTTATGAGATCTAAATATGATTGTGTTGTCTCTGAACCTCTGCTCTTTAGTGACTTGTATTGAGTTGTTTTTTTTTTGTTTGTTTGTTTTGCTGTTTGTTTAGTTTTTTTGCATTGAGAACAATATTCTTCTGGGTGGCCATGGAAAAATGAGTAGGGTAGAGCAGGTCATCCTGCATCCTGAAGGTCAGCGGTTTGATTCCCTGCTCAGCCATGTGTCTAAGCGTTCTTTGGACTGGACGCTGAACCTCACATTACCCTCTGACATGCTCATCGGAGTATGATTGTATAAATATAGCACTACTGTATGTGGTGTGTGTCTGTATAATAGAAGGGTGAATGGGTAAATAAGAAGCACATTACGAGGTCACAAAGGTGCTGCTTGAGTGCAATATCATTTACTTTTACTTTGGGTTTAGAGGTGGACTGGAGCCTGGGGTAGTGCAGGGTCCCAAAGTATTATTTTAAAGGTTGCCATTTTATTGTTTTTCTATTTTTTTATGTTTGTCCAGTGTAAAGCATTTATGCTACATTGGATCTGTATGAAACATCCTATACAAATAAAGAGAGACTGATTGACCGGTGTATCTTTTAAGGGGTCAGCTATCTCCATAGTCAGCACGCATTGCTCACGTTGCTTATAAATCTGTCGTCTGTCTCCACTTAATTTTCTTTATCCAACAGCAGCTAATGCACCCACCTCTTGCACTCTTACTTTCATCCACTTTTCTCCGTTCTTGGAGAGCCTTTGTGTCTGCTGGCCATGTGCTTTTGCTGGGTTGACAGCGACTTGGCTTTATAGGTAACACACCATGATGCACCCATGGGACATAAATAAGGAGTCCAGCAGAGAATATAACCCCTAAGGAGCAGACGCCACTGTTCATGTAGCGGCCTGCTGTGCGGTGGAGATGTCAGTCTGACCACCTGTTCTACTTCTGTGGCAGACAATTCACACTGAGGCCTTGAGCACTGACGTCCTCTCAAACCTGTAGCAACGAGTGGAAAAGGCAAAATGGAAAAGCTGGAGCACAAGCACACTAACGAGCAAGCGAAACAAGACAATTATGTTGAGAATGGGGAGCAAAAAGAAAACAATGTTTATTCTGGCGTTCTTTAACACCCAAGCATCCTCCGATTTGCTCACAGTTGCTTAAGTATGCTTATCACAATCCACTGGCCTACATACAGGGATTTCACACTGAGCAGAGGGTTTTGGTCAAAGAAGACAGATGGAACAAATAATTTCTGACACACTCACTCTCAAAGTTGGAAAACGTCCTTGAGGAAAACTGGAATAATTAATACGCAGGCCACAACATCCTGTTTAATAACAACAGAGTCAGTTCTGCAAGTTGACACATGTCTTTTAAGTGTTACTGTTGAAAAAAAATTCCTTTTGAGCCAAGTATTTTCATGTGACTCCTGAGTGGTACAACTTTTCTGGGTCTAAAAGCCTCATACCAAACTCATCAGCAAACTCTTAAGAAAACACAATTTTGTGGCCACTAGGGGGCAGTAAAAGAAGGTTGTAAAAACCACAGACATATTTTTATGTCACTGTGGTTAAGCTTAGCAGGTCTTAAAAATCAATTTTGTTGATGGAAGAAAACAATTACGATGAAGTAAGTGCAGTTTCAGGCCTTCTTGGGTCTTTCATTCATGGTTTATGTGGAACCATAAAGAACATATTTCCAACTCTTACTGCACGGAACTCAAATGCTAGCATGTATGTCGCCCACCATCTAAATCAAGGCAACATTATTTCATGAATACTACTTAATATCCTTGTTGTAATAATAACAAGAGGATTGACATTTCTTATATGCAGCATTCTCAACCCCAACAATTAAACAACCTGTGGGTCATGACCACCATTGCGTGGGGGCTCTGTCAGAACAGAAACAAATTGCTACTTTGTGTTTCCCAGATGATAGTGCCATTCATTGAATAAATTTTCTTTTGTGTGTTTATTTGGCTTGTGTCCTTCAGAGAACCATGAATCCACATTTACTCACAAACACAGTCAATAAAATCTATTCTAAGGTGAATTACATCACTGGGAAAGACAATTTAAAGTGATAACCATTCTCCCACTTGTTATTTTTGATAACAGGTTGAGAATCACTGGTTTAAAGAAATACAAACCAAATGTTGTCTTGAGTCATTGCGGACGTTTGTTGGTCCAGTGGTGTAACTCTTCAACGTGGACGGTGATCCAATGAATCCCAGTAGAAGTCTATTATCTTCTTAAGAAGCTGCAATGAGATTGTGGATACATGTTCTTTGATGGTAATGTCTCTGGTGTCATGGTAACCCACAAAATGGAAACAAACTTCTGTCGCAGATGGACGCCATGACGTCAAACCATAATGATTCCCAGCTCCGTACCTGCTAGTTTTGTTGTATAAACCTGAACAAACGTGGACTAAAAATGCAAAGTGCAAACCCAACATTCAACAGTAAGGGTCCCACACAGTCCATTACTTCTATAATGATGATTATTATGATTTTCTGTGTTAATTGTTATTAGCAATTGACTGTCTAGATATTGGCTGTTGAACTCCCTTTTCAGCTGCTCCCTATTTGGGATCGTCACAGCGGATCGTCTGCAGGATTAGGTTGACACATGTTTTACACCCTTCCTGTTTCAACCAGAATTCAAACCCAGACCTCCTGCGCGGTTCGTTGTCTAGGCTGAGTGATTGTTCTCATACCTACATTAAAAACTACCACAAAGCCTAGACAACTAACCATTGAAAACCTCTGTTAAATGTATTTTTGTAGCACAGATGGAGAGAAGATATAGGCTGTAGACAGATTTAGATGTGATTATTCGAAAAGAGAGAGAAAGATGAATGCAGCTGTGCGTATCCAAAGACTATTTGAGATCTTTTTTTTTATTATTTGTAGTCCTTTGGAAAGCATTTAGCATCATGAGGCCTAATGTATCAGTATGTTGCCACAGTTATCATTCATTTGAGTTTTTATCTTTTTGCTTTCTTTTTTTTTTTGAAGGAAAAAGTTGTTTCTAGACCTTCTCTTGCACCGTCTGTTGAAAATATTGTTGTTTTTTTTTTTAAGAAGAACTCCAAATACCTTATAAACAATAGGCTATTACAAAATTATGCCAGAAATTAGAACTGTGCTCACATTACTTCTGTGGCCACATAATATAGTAAGAATACAAAAATGAAAGGTCTGATTATTTGATTGATTGATGGATTGTTTGGTTTTTGACCCAGCCTTGTGAGGTTTCAGGTGCAGCTACATTGACTCAAGTCCTGCTTTCTTTACTTTGTTAAATCAGTACAGGTGATACATGTAGACACTCTGAGAATTGTTTACTTGCTTATTTCTAGTGCAAATTTGATGATGTGTGTTTGTAGAATTTTCAGCGGTGTTTGATTCCTACTTTGTCATTGCTTATTTATGCTAGTGTATGTGTTTACAGTGAAATATTTTGTACCCACAAAGTCTTGTAAGGGCTTACATGTGCATTTTTAATGTGCTTGCTGGTTTTATTATATCAAATAAAGCAAAACATCCCCCTGTGACTCTGCTTTGCTCTGCTGCACACAATGCTTACCTACCAAAATATGCATCTCCGGGCAACTCCCAGAGAGCTGCTCCTGAATTGGAGATCTCTTTTGACAAGAGTGCACAAAGACCACAGTGGTTCCTGCACGTTGTATCTGCTGTGATAGCTGCCTGTGTTGTAAATTCCTCTGACAGAGCGCAGGTATAAGTCTTGGTCTCGTTGTGCTCATAGGGCCGATAACTGATCATGTAGCTTTTCTTAGTTCCTCTCCAGTTCCCCCTTAAACGCCCTGACACACTGATGCTCCTGATTTACCACTTCACTGAACCCTAACCATGACATTTCCTCTGCTGCCAGAGATTGTTCCCTCCTGCTTTGCACCCTGTCCCCTCACCTCTGCCAGTCCGTCCCCCTCCACCCTCTCTCCCGCTTACTTATTCAGATTCTTACTCCTCTCTGGTTTGTTATGTGTCTCATAGCAAATCTAAATATAACCAAGCATGTCTTCCTCTTTTTCTTCCGCCTCTCCTTTCTCCCTCCTCCTCATCTCGGTTCTGTCTGACAAATTTAGGCATGCCTAGACAATCCAATCTGATGGGACTTTACATAACAATTCAATCCACAGCATCTTCCACCTCCTTAGCGCAGTGAGTCCAAAAGGTGTGTTATTGTCATGGATGCAATTCTCAACATCCCTGTAGAGCTCTGGCACAGAATATTATTACATCTGCGCAACCACAGTCTTCACTTCTTGTGTCCTGAATGCATGCGATTCATTTCTCAGAGTTGGCTGAGAACAGGAGGATGATCTGTGACCTTAGCATTATAGTGACACATACACAACCACAGCCACTCGCACACACAGGAAAGAGGGTGGAAACCTTTATTCCCAGCAAAGCCTCCTCACAGATATTGGCAAGAAGCAACAAGACTAGAGTAAATCTTAAATAATAACTGCAAAGAGTTATGACCCTCCCTGGCATTATGCCGTTGCAC
Organism: Arrhamphus sclerolepis; assembly: GCA_037176975.1. Lineage (NCBI taxonomy): Eukaryota > Metazoa > Chordata > Actinopteri > Beloniformes > Hemiramphidae > Arrhamphus > Arrhamphus sclerolepis. The sequence continues at coordinate 5,116,310 of JBAMYA010000004.1, read as the reverse complement.
ACCTTCGTCCTCTTGCCTGGTGATTTATCTCTTGTCTGCCAATAAAGCTCAACATGGAAATGTCACATGTGGGAGAGGGCTGGCCTCGGCCCCACGAGTGAGCCCAGGCAGCATTAAGAGGGTCTGGATTCATTAAACTGTCGGCGTAAATTTTGATCTGAGGGTAGTTTGTAGACCAACAGGGAGGAACTGTGGAGAGGAGGGGGTGCGGAGGAAGAAGAGGCACCATGAGCGATTTCAGCAGAGCAAGTGGTGGTGGTGGAAGAAAGGTGGATGCGAATGACAGCGGTGAAATGGGGAGAAATAGGGCCAGATGGAAGTAAGATAGAAAGAAGGGTGACACCCCGTTGAATGAGTGAGGGTAATGGCCCTACAGCGCATGAATGAGGCTCTGGAAAATCTTTCGTGGTGAAAGCTGAAAGTAGATGGCTTTTTAGAAGAAATGGGTAGGAAGACTGACGACTAGAATAGAATAGGATATATATATATATATATATATATATA
>JBAMYA010000004.1:5097642-5115706 GCA_037176975.1 Arrhamphus sclerolepis | reverse complement strand
ATATATATATATAAATGTATATATATATATATATATGCAATATCTTAAAAGAAGACTGGAAACACAATTTCATTCAGGTAGAAATGAGGAAGAAAATTCCTGTCATTTAAAAATGAACAGTGTAGATCAAGACAGGGTAAATATTGAACTCAATAGTCATGCCTCGTACTTTAGAAAATATTTACCATCACCCAGGGTGATTTGATATTTCATGTGATTCATGGTTAAGCTGCTCATCTGTATACACTGCAGTGATAAAGCGAGAAGAAGAAATACCATAGCTTGTTTCTTAATCCATTATTGTTGATATTTCCCCTCAAGGCTCTGTCTGCTGTGACTCTTATCATAATTAATCCTAATAACCATGTTTTTAAAGAGGTTGACGGAAGGGTGCAGCTGTGACAAAGATCCTCCTCTCCAGAGAAGGAGAGAAAGCAAAGAAAAACAGTGGACATAAATAAAAGTGGCAGCCCCTCGGGTATCTTTCTCCCTAAATAACCTGGGAGCTGTGAAGGAGTCACTAATTACCCCTCCCACAGACAATATGAGTGCGGCAAGTCACACATGCGCCCAGAATTAGCGCGCACAGAGCCGTCAATGTCAGGGGCTATCAGGAGGAGATAACAAGGAGCGGATCCGTAGAACATGTAAGGCACACGACAACGTCACGCCTGACTGCCAGCAGCGCAGACAGGAAGTGGAAGTGATATATATACGTCTCAAAACCGGCCGCAGAATCAGAGTGACAAGTCTACTACTAACCACAGCATGTCGGACAGACTGTCACAAAGTGACCAGATGAATCAGGGAGGATGGCAGCGTGGCAGATCATCGAGGACCGATAACACGGCCACAAACTGCTAAAACATGGAGGGAAGGAAGAGTCTGTTAGACGCATGCAAATGGGTTACATGACAACAGCCACACTGTGTTTCTGTGAGCTGGAATAACGCTGAATTCTGCTGCTACTGTACAACACAGTGACATTTAACAATAGCTAATGAAAGAGAGGAAAATCAAACAGGCATAAAACACAAGTATCCCCTTCAGCCAATGTGAATAGACCTTAATTACGATCTCTTTGCTCATGTTTTGAGTGTATGCTTCTCCTCTGCTTTTCTTTTGCTACCTCCAGCCCTTCACTGATGTTTAACTGTTTTCCTCGCCCCTTCTGTGTTGTCCCTGTTCTCATGCATTTCAAAACATCTGCCTGCCTTATATCTTCCTCTGTATCCCCAGGAAAAACACCTTTTTTTCCCGACCCTTCTCCTTCTTCTTATGTGGAAAAGCATCAATATGGAAAGTATTACAGTCTCTTACTCCTTTTCTCTCTGTCTGTGTTTTTCTTTAGGAGCTCACGCTGTCATCAGCCATGAGAGAATGTGTCACTCACAGAAGAGCTGACAAAAGAAACAGAGAGAAAACGGTCAAATCGAAACGGAAAGAGAAGAGACCAAAAGAAAAGTTCCAAAAAAGAAAAAAAAGGCCATTATGATGAAGCACTCAAGCCTGTACCTTACCTCGGTCATTCAATCTCCGGAGGGCTCAGGGGACAAAGCAGGTGGTGAAGGAGACGCTGCCAAGTAGTTAAGTCAAAGGATGGACAGGCAGCATTCCCTACCTGTCTACATACTTGCATTGAACTTCTCTTGCCTCGTTAAAAGTTCTTCTCTCTGGAAAGTTAAAGAGAAATGGGAATAAGAGGTATAGGTGCACAACTTCAGAAGACATGAACAAGTATGGACATGGACATTTTAAAAAATATTTGATGCTGCACATATATATTTTTTCTACAAGTAAAGGTAAAGATCCATAATTTATGTAGAGATTAACATTATTAACAGCGATCTGTACAGTTTTTACTGTCTTGGCTTGATGTTGATTTTACCTTGACCTGTGGATACGGCGGTCCCTCCTTTCTTGAGGACAATCTTTGTGCCAAATGAAGGTATATAGGTGAGCTGAGCAGATTTACACAGTCCTATAAACGAACTGCTCTTCTACGTGAAACAGGAACTCAGTCAAACAGTTGTATATGTATTAAATGTTGCAATGATAATAACGGAGAGATCCCTTTTTAGAGAAATCAGATAATAATGGAGATATTCCTTTTTTTGTGGGCGTACTAACAAAACAAGGCCACCACAACTGGAAACTGCTTGTAAAACTTGTGGATGTTGGAAGAAAGGCAACAGAAATGGTGAGCAAAGAGCCCAACCACTTGCTCACAGGCCAATCCAATGGCAAGAGCACCTTGGCGGACAAGCTGCCAGGAACGATGACTGTGCGTTCCGTGCTGCTCAATCGAGACTCTCCGGATATCGAAAGCCGCCTCAAACGGCGTCGCAACCGCACCCACCAGGTTCGCTTTAAGGACCTGGAAGATGGCAGCAGCAGCAGCGGCAACAGTGGAACGGGTGACAATAACGGCCATCAGCGGCCCGGAGCAGACCTAGACAGCCCACATCCTCTTCGCAAACACAGCAGCAGGTCTCCTCAACCGTGGACCGACAGGCAACAACCAGAGGATAAACCTCTCCAGACCTCTGTGGTGGGGGCCGTGCGTGGGGACATGGCAAGTACTTTAGAAGTGGTGGCTGCTTTTTTAGCTCGGGCGCCTCCTCATCCATTAACACCTGGTCCAACACGTCGATGCTGGGCACCACCACAGACTAACTCCTTGACTTTGCCAATGACACGCAGGTCCAGTACGAGCACCAGCACAGCCATCCAAACCTCCCCATGCCTGAAAAAACCACAGTCTCTCACCCACACACGTAGCCACAGCATTGGGGACTCAGTTGGTGTTGATGGAGATGATGAACATGACTCTCAAGATGAGTACCTTACACACAACCACGTGTTGCTGCCTGGGTCCAAAGATCAGACCAGACCACCTACCCCTGGGGATAGAACTGTGGTGGAACGGAGGTCTAAAGTATCAAGGACAGATGGGAAGACAACTAGTCTGTCGAAAGGCTCACGACACAGCTGCCCACCTTCAGTCCTTCACAGCACTGAGCCATATCACTGTTCCTCTGCATCCAGCCGAGACGGCCCCAAGCGCCAGGGGAGCAGCACTCCGTCAGTGGTCAGGAGGAGAAAACGGCTAAACAGGACAACGAGTGATCCTGGGAAGGAAGTGCACTACTGCACTACTCCTACACAGACTGAAAGCCTCAGTTCATCCCCTCTGCCTTCAGATACCAAACACTGTACCACTCAAGTTCAAACTGAGAACCCTTCTCCACCTTCAGATTCAAAGTACTGCACTGCCCAAAGTCAAACTGAGAAAGAACAGCAGTCTTCACCTTTGACTGGCGAACAATTCAAAACCAAAAGTCAAACCACCAGTTCTTCTCCAAAGCGATCTTCAAATACCGAGCAGTGCACCCCTAAAATACAAACAGACTCTCCGTGTCACTCTTCTCTGAATAATAAAACTTGCACTACGCAGAAACAAACTTGCAGCTCCTTAGCTTCCCCACCACTGACTGCATCACCCAGCTCTGTGCAAGTTCAGTCTGACAGTCCTGAATCCCCCCTTGCAACTCAAAACACTCCTACAACCCAAATTACTACTGTGCCTTACCATAATTACCCCCCACCTACAAGTGCAACACCACAAACCCCTGAAGACTGTACTGAGCCACCTTTCTCCTCTCCTTCCAAGCCAGCCTGCACCACCCCTCCACCATCCAATTCCCCCTCGATTCCTTCCTCCACCTCCACATCATCTGCTGCCCAACAACCTATCCCCTATTATACTGTGGTGTCTCCACCAACAACTCCCAGCACAGCTGTCGCCTGCTCTACTCTTTCCACAAACGTAACTTCATGCCCCATGCAAAACTGCCCCTCCCCTACACCCAACCCAATATCATCCTCTCCCTTAACCTGTCCTGAACCTACACAACCTGTATCTCCCACTTTGAATCCCTCTGACCCCACTGAACATCCCACTACTCCCAAAAATATAACACCCCCATCAGATGCATCAAATGCTACACCTCCCACAAATCTGGCACCTTGTACGTTTGTGACTCAGACTGCCCTGTCTTGCACATCCATATCGTATTACACAACAACACATCCAGTTGGCCCCCATGCACCTCACTTAAATCTAACTTCACCCTCTTATGCCACAGTCATACAAACTGTATCTCATTGTAATATCCCCTGTCAAGCCCTGCAGAAAAACCCCTCTGCCAGCACAGGCATAACCCCTTACTCCTCCCCAGTCCCAAAACTGAAATCATGCACTTCTCCGACTCCGTTTGTGAACACCTATGTGTCCAATCTTCAGAATGCTCAATCTTGTGCGACACCAACTAAAGCTGTTCCTCTATACTCTTCCACATTTCGTGCTGCACCGCCATACACACCCCCCTCTCAGGCCCCATACAGTGCTCAGGATAAGAGGGGCATTCGACTACCACCTCCTCCTCCACCTCCCCCGCCATACACACCACGGAAAAAGGGAAATGAGCCAGCATGTCCTGCAGTCCGAACACCCATGCTCAGGGCAGAGAGCAAGGCCAGTGACAAAGATAAAGAGAGGGGGAAGGAGCAAAAGGAGGATGTGAAATGTAAAGATTCACCCAAGCTCTGCGAGAGAGCCAGCTCTCTGAAGTACAGAGCTCAAACCCCGCCAGTCGCTGTGATGAAGGGAGAGAGGAGGCACTCCACTGCCTCCTCCCCTGCCAAGGCCTGTTTTAAGCCCAGCTGTCTCAGCTCAGCCCAGGCTCAGCTTGGGGTGCTACACAAAATGCTCTGCTCAGGCGCCAGCGCAAGGCCGAATACGCCCAACAGCCAACATGCTGTCCCCTCAAACCAGCAAGGCTGCTCTGGAGCGAGGGGCTGCTCTGTTTCTGGGGAGCGGCCGATAGCTGGGCCCCTGTCTCCCACTCAAGCTGACACTCTAAAACAGGTCCAGGAAATTCTGGGAGGGTTAATGTCAGGGGCCAGGTGTAAACTGGACCCATCAAGGGTGACAGAAAAGCTCCTGAGTCCCAACGGACCTCTGCATGACATACGTAGCCTGCAGAACCAGCTCCATAGTCTGGAGGGGGTCCTGGAAACAAGCCAGAACACCATTAAGGTCCTGCTGGATGTCATTCAAGACCTTGAGAAGAAGGAAGCAGAGAGAGATGGGTGAGTAGAACAGCCATCTTTATTAATACATATATCTATGCTTGCAACCTCAAATCCCATAAAGTGATTACTCCTGGGTCAACTTTTTTAATGACAAATTTGTGGAACATCCAAATTCACCCTTTTATTTTTGTGACTTTTCAGAAAATAAAGAACATAATTCAGGATTCCAGTATTTTTATTTGCACAACATGCCCAAAGTGGTGTCAAAAGGTAGTGTTAGCAGTAGTGTGAAAAGTGTCATAGCCTAGGGATAGATCAAGGGTTTTGAAAGGGGTTTTTAAGGTTTAAATGCAGTGTGAAAGCCTTGGGCAAAAAGTAGAGCCATTCCATGTTTCAAGCTGTAAATGCAAAATGACTGGAACCTTCAGGCCAATGGAGCAGTAAACCCAGGACTTGCTGGTCCACTTATCCCAGGGCCAAGTGTCATGAGAAAAGCCATCTGGTAATCTTTTCCTTTAGCCCTATGGATAGATGAAAAGAAGGGGGGGCAAAAAAACGCAGGAAGAGACGAACAAGCAGTGGGAGAGTATAAATTATTTTTGGTATTTTGGAGACTTGGAAAGTAAATGTCAGCTTGGAGCCTAAGTGCCTGCTGTTTTATCTGAAGACAGTTAATTTTTCTTCAGGAGGTTCTGGTTCACACAAAAACAAATAAGCGACAGACGTGATATTGTGATCACAGCTTTGCTCTAAAAAAAAAAAAATGCCTCCACTCTCTTGGAATGGGGTTGACAAGTGGGTTGTTGGAGGCAGATTATTGTGCACCAAAAGGGAAATATCCACCGCCCCGCTGCAATAAACTCCCTACATCATGCATTGTGAATATTACAGATAGATGCTTGCTGTGTCTTAGCTTTGTTCAGACACAGCTTTTCAATTTATGGCCAATCCCAGGTTTGTAACATTCTAAATATAAAGCTATATGGATGAAGCACAATGTGAATTTGGTTAAAATGACAAGGCAGTAGAAATAAACCAGACTGAATGCAGGGAAACTGTATACTTCCTTTTAATAAAGTCTCATATCAATCATGCAGGCCTCAAATCTCGACATGCTAAAGAATTTATGCCATGTCAGACCACAGAAAACCTTTGGGGAGTTTGGTTGCACCCTTTTGGCTGAAGCACATCCCTCAAATCATTTGTGCAGCATACAGGAATTGACAGAAATCAGCATTTGGCTCTCATCATGTTGGTAGTTTCAGATGCTTCATGCCTCTTAGTGTAAACCCTTTACCGTCCCCATCAAGTCTTTAATTAATCTGCTTCCTACGTTGTAAGCTGCTTAGTAATTTCTGTCTCCTTATCACACCAAAATAGTACATACATGATGAGGGGATGAGGAAAATCTTGGATAGGAAACTATAGACATGGATGGATGCGTATCTGGGTCCATGGAAAGTCTTGACTGATATGTGTGCAGTGTAATCCAAATAGGAGAGTTGACGCTAAAGCCTGCACTATACTATGCAGGCATGCAAACAAAAAGCTGAAAAACTTTCTTTCTCATCAAATAACACATCTTGCATGTTCCAGTATTAGAATTCAGCCATTGGTTTTATGCACACACACTTGACTTACACCTCATAAGCATTAGTTTATGCCTGAAGTGACATCATGACTCATGGTTTACGTAACACACTCAGGCTATTTGGAGGGGGCATCGTCCATTAAAAAATGATCAGGGTTGATTTTAAGGAGGGGATGGTGTACTTTTATGGATGCATGTGCTCAGCTTGAAAGTATTTTCGTGGTTTCACGCAAACACAGTCTCAGAAATCCTTCCTCGTATCCCCCTGATATGTCATCACTGTGCTTTTCAACAGAAGACATTCCTACAGGACCGGACAAGACATTGAGAACTGTGGGACCTGCAGGGACTGTGCTTGCATCATCTACAGGTATGTTGACGCACGCATGTGTGAACCTTTGCATATTTATTGCCTGGTTTTCCACGTGAGCGCTGAGAGCACAGGGTTTTTCTGGTTGTACAGCTGAGTGCATCACGCTGTCATTTTGAATCACATCAGTCTTGGAGGTTTACTGTTGTGGTTTGGTAGGATCATCATTCTGCTCTATGTGACAGCACAGATGGATGCAGCACTTTTGATTATGGCCGCTCATTGCCTCTTCACTTCTGCAAGTTTGATCAATTAGCGCAGTTGTTAGAGATGTTTTGAAGAGACTGTGAGAAGAAAAAGAAATGAATCACCTTTTCTGTGCTTGGGGCTGAACTGAAATCAAAATCTCTTACTCAGTACAACTCTGAAATTATTGAATGCCCTTCTTTGCCCTTCTTTGGGGTCATCTGGGTCTCGAAATGTGTCATTTTGCAAACATTTTATTTTTTAGGGTCCCCAGATCAGAGTAGAACTATTTTGCCTCCCCATTTTTATCTCCACCTAGTTTCATATCATGATGCATTGGCTGTACCTCTGAAGTAGGTACTGCATTAGTTATCACTACCATTTATCATAGCTTTATGTGCCCAAAAGATGAAATAATAAATAAAAGTTTGGTGTAGGTGGACATTTTATCACACCATGCTACACTGTAGCTGCAGTATGTAGTATGTGGTTTTGAAAATGGTCAGTCTCTAAGTGTCTGTGCCATCTAGGGTTGCGTATCAACCAAAAATGTCCTCTCAGTGTACTATATGGAACCTTTTGGAGATATTGTAATTAACGTCTCCGTGCCAAAGCCCCACAGATGTGTAACAAGGAAGATCAGCAACCATGCTGATAGGAGATCACGCTCACTTTAGCGTAAAGGATGATCACAAGACAGACGAGGGCAAGTCAGAGATAATTTAGAGGTAATTTAGAATGACTCAGAATCAGTTAATAATGTTCTGTTAAAGATGGCATCACATTAGCAGCAATGCTTTCTTCTAGAAGGCTCTACTCTGACCACCCTTGAGTGTGGGTTTTGGAGATGCAGCTGCTCTCTTACTGTCAGTCCTTTTACTGGAATGGTGATCCAGGCTGTTCTGGTTTATATTCAAACCTGGTAACACTGATTTCCAAAGAGGCCATTGTGCATCAGCACGTGAAAAAAAGAAACTGCATAATGCATGTCCTTTAAGATTTGTGACGCACATCCACATACTCGCAAATTTGATGAGGTGAACAATAGCACAGATTTAAGTCGTGGACACTCATCTTTTCTCCCTCTTCCTCCTCTTCACACACACACACACACACACACACATGCGCTCACACAAGGACGTACATAAAACTGCATTCTGTTATGAGATTTTAATTGAAATCAATCATTAAACAGTTTTTCACACTTTACGTCAGGGTAAAAAAAAAAAAGAAAAAAAAAAGTGTGGATTACTTTGAACTGAATTCTCTTATATTTGTGGACATTTAAAAGAAAATCCAGCCGAGCAACAGGGATGGGAGCGATGACATGAGTGCTTGGTATTAAAGCACTATTCTAATTATTAAAGCTTTCATGTAAACAGCTTAGAGGCATTATATTACTTCAATTATGTCATAAATCTCAGAAAGTAGAACTCAATTACCAAGCCAAGATCCATCAACACTCTTTTTAATTGTGGACTGGAGTTACCTTAAACTGATTGCCTACCTACCTACTCATTTATAACTTGTTATTTTACCGCGATCTGCTAATGAGATTTCTCCCATAGCTCAAACACATCCTAGACCTCAACCCTCACACAAACAATATTACAGCTGAAGTTCAGTCATTGTAAACCACATAAATGATTCCGTCAAAGTGCTTTCTTAATCTGTTTATGCTCAGTAATTTATTTATGCTTTGAATCCAATCAAGATGGGGAGGGGGTGTCTTGAAGGAAGGCAGCTGAGGATAAGAGAGTGTGGAAAAGAAAAAAGATCTAAGAGAATGGATCTGAGATTTAGAAACAGAACAAATGAAAGAGGGAGCAGATGAAGAAGAGGTCCACAAAGAAAATGATTCATTCAGAAACTAAATACAGCTTCATTTTGAGAGATTAGAATATTACTACTCAGGAATGTCAGTCTGAAGCAGGGATGGCTCCTGATCTTGCAGTAAGGGAATAAGAAATGTTGTTCTTTTACATTTAACTGTAACATCATGGGTTTTTTTTTTGTTTCTTTCTTTCTTTCTTTGTTTTTTTTTATCTCTCAGGGGACGGATCCAAAACATTTTCTCAAAATTACGCTGCACGGCCAACGTCACAAATCACAGCGTTCTGGTCAAAAGGGGGTTGATCACTCAGTCATCTGTCAAGTCAGGACGTCGCTTTATGTGTCTTTATGTGTGACAGGAGGATTTTCCTGCTTTAAGAGAGGAGGAGGTTCTCTTTTTAGACTCAAGTAGAGCTGAGCTTTAAAGGAAAAATTTGACAGCAGTGGAGGAAAAGGTAAAGATAAAGTGGAGCTGGAAGATGAGTGAATGATGGAAAACCCTTTGAATCTGACAAGGCAGATTCCATCAATTAAAAAGCTGCATGAAATCTTAGTCCTCAAAGGAAAAAAAAAAAAAAAAGCACAGCTCAGCACAACACATACTGTCAATCCACTCGGGTAACTCAGACAGGAGTATAGTCAGAAAAGAAAAAAAAAGAATTTCATATTTCTGTGCAAGCATATTTGTCTTTGACCAGTCAGCCATTTATAGATCTGACCCGAGTTAATCTAATGCCGCAGAGATTTACTGAGGTCAGAGCAGCTGAGAGGCCGTGATTGCTTTAGATCAGATGAAATACACATGTGGCTGCATGTAAAAACGGTCAACTGCCGTCACTGACCTCTTCATTCACAGCAGCTGGACAGAAGTCTCAAAGGAAACTTTTACACACTCACAAATGTCACCAAAAAGCCATTCTCTAAAGCATTTTCCTTTTAGCTCACTTTTATGATCTTCTAGCCGGCCTGGTTTCTGTGTGCGAGAGTGTGCAGCTTTGTGACATATGTTGCCCTCACCAGTCTGCTCATGCAGAGGAGGCTTCAAATGGCTGCATGATTCATCTCTCCTACTCAGACTCTTTTTGCCGGTATTTTATGTGTGAAAAGAGCACAAATTGCTTCCTTTTGGTGCTTTGGCTCTCTCATCATAACTAAAAGCATCCCAAACCCGAGATCTCCTTTTTTTTTTGCGCTCTTCCATGATTTAATCCATTCAGAATAGCTTACATCAGCAGTTGCTGTGGTTGTTGAACTGATGTTAGCCAGGGGGGAAACTTATCTTCTGACCCTATTTCCCAACTTGCAGCTTCAAAGCTCCAGTGTGTAGGATTGTAGCACTCAGGAGGGATCTATTGGCAGAAATGTGGTCTAATATTCATCACTAGAGTCCCATAGAAATTAGAAATGTGGCCTCTAATTTTAGATGTTACAACTCTCGATGCTGACCAATCATTGTATTTTGTGCACAATAACAATGTGATGAGGTGTTTTAATATCAGAATGCAATCACACTTCACTAAACTTTTCACCAGGACTGATGCATCTGGTATTGATCACCTTAATACAGGTGCCATATGAACATTACAGACTCAGGTCTGTGTACCAGTGACCTGTCTCATTCTCTTGGATGCGCAGTTTCTCTCCAGTTTGTCGTGTCGTATTTTGTAAACATAAAATGGACCTCGTTTATGAAGCATGAACAGAATGGAAACTGTAGCGAAACTTACACGTCTTTCAGAATTCATCCAACCATGTGCAGCGCTTGTGCAAATGTGCTCATAAATATTGCTGTCATTGTGTGACTTTACAACGTTAATGCCTTATAAGGGCTGTTGGTGTCACAACATGCAGATACTTTTAAGCCATGTGTTTTAAATGTCTTTGACAATAAATAATATAACACGTTTGCATGTTTGAGCTTCAGATTGTGTCTCTTAAAGCGTTAAGGGGTTGTTTAAATGGACTTGATACGCTAAAGATACAGCCCTCAACGTTATGGAGTGCATCATTGGAGTCATGAAGCTGTGGTGAATTCCTTATAGAGGTTTCTCAAATAAAACAGACAATGTTTGCAGCAGTTTTGCTAATATGAAGAAATCTTTTTATGTTTGTTTATTGTTTTTTGCATCAAAATCCTTTCAATCAATTTTTCACTTCACCTTTTGAATCCTTCGTAGATGCAGCATTAAATATGTGCACTAAGTCCTTGTCCACAGAAAAGCCCCACCCCTTCTCTTGCCTACATGTTTGGTTGCACCTTGTTGTGAACACTCAACTGAAGAGCCAAACTTTTCTCATCTCCTGAGCAACATTTCCAAAGGTGTGCTGCACACCCACAATTCAGTGCGGCAATGCTGTTGACACCTCCAGTGTACGTGTTAGTCAGGGTATAGTGTGATGGTTCCTTTTCATCACTTGAAACGTGTTGTTTTTGGCTGAAGCAGACAGCTGCCTTAATCTGGGATGTAAACTAATGCTGCATTTACATATGATAAAAAAAATTAATTTAAAAAAAAGGACTTGGAAATATTAACAAATGCAACTTGCAGATCCCTCCCCTCCCTCTCTGCTGTGCTTGTGCGCTTCCTCTAAATCACCTCTGTGCAGAAGAAGTTTTCAGGTTAATGCTGGCTTGTAGCCATGGCAACTATTAACGTTTTTAGTGACTGACTGTGATTGGCTGAGGTTCCTCTTATCTTTTACTGGTTGAGGACTCTCAGGTGGGTTATTGCAAATTACATTAGACGCTGCAGGCGGAGCCAGAGAAACCAGATCTTGTCATGGGCGTAATTTTGTCAGAACACAGTAACATTGAAGCAAACCAAGTACTAATTAAAACTATATGGAGTTTTTACATGAAGCTTATAAAAAACCTTTATAAATGTCTATAATTAATGCTTTAAAACATATTTGCAAATTATCATGCCCATCGTATAACCATAACTGTTAGAATTTACAAATACATGACAATATATAAAAATATATGATAAAAATTTCACAATGATATAATAATGTACATATCAAGTTTTTTTTTTAAATTTGGAAAAGTAAGAGTGAGATTGTTAAATGAGCATGGTTTTGTTTGCTTGCACGCAGAGCTTTGTTCTCCACTTACTCAGGACATCTTTCTGGGTAAAGCTTATATATAAATGCTAATGACAGCTGAGCATTCAAATGGAGATACTAGTGGCTAGAGAGTGTAACATTTTGAACATTTTGTGCCAACCACGACTCATAAATAAGTGCTTCATTTGTTCTGCTTCTTAAGTTCAAATATTACTGGAAGAATAATGCATGATGCATCTGATGTTACTTATCCAGCACCAGTGGTACAGTAACTGCATATTAATACGGGAACTGGATTGTGTGGCCGTGCAGGAGTGTTAATTAATGAGTGGAGTTGTGATTTTTCGCTCCCTCTTGTTCTTTTCACCAATGCCAAATGTGCAGTATGGAACAAAGTAGGGAGGTCTAACAAGGAGCTGTTGTGCTTAATCCCCGTGGAGTGTGCGGAGACAGCAGCCCAATCAGATCTGTACTCTGCTGCTTTATCTCTGCAACTGCTCTGTCTATTGCTCGATCACGCATTTCGCCGGAGGAGTTCGATGGGTCGACACTCTGAGATGGATTAATGACTCTCTTGACCATACATTTTCAGCTAAACTTTAAGTCCGCTAAGACTTTTTTTTCTCTCTCTCTCTCTGTAAATACAATCAGTCATCGCCTTCCCTGAGCAGCAAATAAAAAAATAAAAAAACTGCTGAGAAAGCATTCTTGCATTTTCTGTCTTTCCTGCTCGCTGACTGTTATCAGTGGCCTCAATTTGCCATCATATTGTTTTCTCTGTATTCATTTAATTTACTGCTACTTCATGTCAGTGATACTTATATCTATGCCAGGCAAAGTGGTTGTAGTGTAGAGTGGAGGATTCTTCCTCTAAGTCTCCAGGACCCGTAGGATTAAGTCTACAGAGGGATCCATTGGGGAGGACTTGAAACAAACATTTTGTGACAGTGCCTACAGTAACAACTCATCACTCTCCATTCTTTACACACCAATCATGAATCAGCGTTTCCTGACGCACATTCACACTGACACAACATTGCACGGCAGACCACAGAGTGAGTTGGTGAAGCATAAGAGACAGTGGACTGCAGACACACCCCACCCCCACCCCCTCCCCACGTATTCCTCGTATTGTCTTCTGAGTTCCCCACTCTGTCCTTTTGTAACTCTAGCCTGCAGTTAAATATTCATCTACGTTAAAATTTAATCGTGATGGCTTTAAAAGATTTTAAAAAATAATAATATTGTTAAGGGAGACCTGGATAGATCTGTTCACTGGCTCAGCACGGGTAAATGATGGCTCCCAGACATTTGTCCAATAGATACCCAGGATGGAGCAGCACCCGTTGCATGATTAATCACACTATGTAATAGCAGACGCCTTTCAGAGGGTATCAGCTGATTGTGTTTCAAAATGTCAAGTAAAGTAAAATTAAGGAGAGAGAGAGAGAAAAAAAAAAGCCTAAAACCAGACAAGTGGAATTGACAATAATTGGATTAACAGAAACAATCATGGAAGCTGTCAAAGCATAAGACAAACTTGGAACATTCACGTCTTTAACCTTGGATGGATTCACTAATGAAATTGTCCTTATTCTGCTTCTTTTTTACACTTCCATCTTAAATTGTCAGATCAGATCCATTCTCCAGTATTACAAATGTTGCATTGATGTTTTTGTTGCACGTCTTAAATATCTCTCTCCGATCACCCAGAATATTTATTGACAAAAATCTTTCATTTCTCAGCCTCTAAAGACACTAAAACAATAAAATTAATAAAAAAAAATTTAAAAAAAAGACTTTGTAAGAGATCAAAGCCTCTGCCTCTGTTAGTGTTCACTGACTTAGCCCCGACGTTTATCAATACTTTATATCATCGTGGCTCATTAGCATGTGGCTAACTTTGCTGCAATCTCAAAAGTTACTACTTAATGCTGCAGCATTTGTCTTCTAACCTGAGCTCAAAGTTCAACAAGATTGTGTTGTCACAGGTTGAACTCATTTGCAGTTGAACTATCTGAAAACTCTCAGAAGGACACGTGAGGATGAAGTATGCTTTAGATTGGGAGGTTCTGGTTCGACAGTGGCCCTTTAGCAGAGTACCAAATAAGCTAAGAACTGGAATCTTGCGTGCACTAAAATAACAACAGCTAATTTTGGTGCTGAAATCAAATTTGGCACTGAAAAATAAACCTTTTGATACTGAAAAAAATGTTGAAATTGAAGAAAGTTTGCACTTTTGATAGTATGGTAGGTTCTGATTTGACAGTTGGTGACTGGGAACAAAGGGATGGTTAACCCTAAATGAACAGAACAGGAGGTTAAATTGTACGTGTTTCTCCCTGGTTAAATAAACGTTACATAAATGAACAAATAATTATCATCTAGGCTTGTGACAGTGCAAGTGGCCCAATAGTTCTTCAAATTACTGAATCACGTGTGCATCATTCAAGGCTTGAAAGGTAAAAACATCATGCCGCATCAGGTTATAATGGTTTCATAACAGCGGTAAAGATTGTAAAAACAGTATTCAGATGTGTGCTGCAGTCTTACGTTCATTCACACAGAGGTGAGATGGCGCACGGTGTTATGGTAAAAGAGGGCGATCATGTCTTTTTTATGAGCCTTGCTTGTCTCTGTAATGAGCCTTGAAGGGGGTGGGGGGGGGGCTCTCCATGATGGAGAGCAGCGGTTTGTGGAGTGACCTTCTGCTCATCGCTAAAATGTCTTCACGTTTTGACCGATCAAAGTTTCCATCTTCAAGAAGGCTGTCACCACTGGTTTCCCTTATCGGGCATGTTTTGATTGTTTCTAAGAATTCTGTGCAAAATGACAGTTTCCTTTAAACATCAAATATTGCTGCAGTGCCAAAGGACACACTATTGTGCCATTGTCAAGCACATTTCTTCTTACAACATGACAGCAGTTTGGTACACCTTGGTCCAAAACTCCCAAGAAGATTACATTTGTCGTGTTGCTACAAATGACAAACCATAAAATCTTGCATCTAATAAAACAATTCTCTGCTATTACTCAGGAGGAAACCTGTTTTGCTTCAGTGAATACAGCTTTCTTTTCTTCCCCTTAAGAACTATTGTATCATCGTATCTCTGATAAATGATGTGTTGTATTATGAATGGCAGAAGTAGAAAGAATATACTGCCATATTTCTTTATTATTCTTTGCAAAGGGAGTTTAATTTTCAAGATGTTAGATGTTAGCACTACCGATGACATCATATTTATTGAGCAGTAGTTTTTGTTCCTTGCCAGTTAAACTAAAGCTTTTCTAAACCAGCTTTTGGATTTTTGTGCATGATCAAACTTGGAAGGGTTACACAAAGGAATAATGAGAGGCAGCAGGGTATCGTGAAGTGGGAACTCTCATGAGAATAATCTACAGTGTTTCTGCTTGGTGGTTAGAAACAACCTCCGCCCCCTGCAAGGTTTCCTTCCCCTGTGGAGTTTGCATGTTTGACTCATGCTCGTGTGGGTTTTCTCCAGGTACTCCAAAACATGTGTACCCCAGGTTGAATTTCTAAATGTCCATAGGAATGAGTGTGAATGCGGTTGTTTGTCTACATGTGGATGGACTGGCGTCCTGTCCAGGGAGTACTCCTGCCGTTTGTCCAAAGAGAGCTGGGATAGGCTCCATGACCCTTCCACAGGTATAGATACTGGATGGATAGATGGAAGGTCGTCGCTGATTGCAAGTTTCCTTTAGCCAAGTCCTTTAATCGGTTTTCTCATGCGGCCCAGAAGGGTGTAGCATCCCTATTCAAGAGCTCTCCATCTGGTCCTGAGACTGTCCCACAGCCACTGACAGCTTCTCATTGTACTGGAGAATATACCATTTCATAGACATCGAAAAGAGGAGGCTTTTCCATTAGACGTCATTCTTCCACGTCTTCTCCGTTGTTCGCTGCTCTGAATAGAAATACATTTCACACCTAAAAGACGGCAAGGAGAAGTGGTGCAAACTGGCAGCTCTGGGCTGCGTATCACAGCAGCAGAAAGAAAGGGGCGAGGCTATCGTCATGAAAGAGGAGATGAGCAGGATAGATTGTCTCAGCAGCTCGGCTTTCTGCTGAAAGATAAAAGAATCGGTACGTAACTTGCAGCCGTTAACTCTGAGCAAGCAAGACCTGCTGTACTGTATGTAAATGAACAGAAGCTTGTCCAGAAATGAGTCCGTGCTTCTGTGTGTGGACATTTAGCAGAGTCTCTGTGCACGGCGACCTGGGAGCAAATTATAGATGAACTTCTCATGTTCACGGTCAGGATATTTCTGAACCTCTGTGCAGCCTCCAGTCTTTCATTAAACATTGACAGACCTCCGCTATTATCATAACAGAGTGAAAACAGAAAAAGGCCTGACTGAAGAGAATGCAGAAATTTGCAGCATTTGTGGCAAAAGAAGAAAAGGAAAGATGCATCAATTTGCAAAGATGTGGAATAAAAGATATAGACAAATGAAACACAAGATAGTATGTCAGAGTTACAGAAGATCCTGTACAACATTTTGTGTCAAAGCTTCTGTATGTGAGGGTATCATGTCCTTATTGGACATGAACATGCAGCGTATAGATGGAATATCAGTATAGGCAGTTTGTTAAAACTATGATGGTCCAAGTATTCCTTGACATTTCAGTAAAAATTAAACATGTCAGCAGGCTTCTCCAGTAACAGAAACAAAAAATCACATTCGAGTGAATATTCAAATTCTTCTCAGGCTCAAAGATATTAAGGGTGTGACGCGTTTGAGTGCTAATATCTTATAATTGATGCCCATGTGTTCACAACCAGCTCCAGTCTTCCAAACCATATACCAAAGAGTCAGTTAATGATGGCTGCATCCATCTTTTATGAACAGTCTACGGCCCAGTCTAAATGCAGTTCTCAGTGCAGAAGTTTAACGAATTCAGTTTTGAAATCCTGGGAAACAAATACACACAGGTACACACTCCCTTTCCATTTCGTGAGACTGTCATGAAAGAAGGATTTGAAGGTTTTAATAGACAGTTAAATCTGTATTTAGAGGTTGGAACTTATGGCAGTAGTCGCACTGATGTTGCCTTGCCCCGAAAAGTAAAAATCTTTTCTTTTAAGCTACTATGTCCTAGAAAAAAAAATCTATACGATTCATCACAAATCTTAAAATCAAGTTGATGTGCCGCTGCATAGCCTAGCGGTTAAAGCAGGCAGCCATCAGTCCTCCTGCAGCGGTCACAAGTTCAACTCACGCCTCTGATCCTTTGCTGCGTGTCTCCCCCACCGTTCTGTCTCCTGACTGTGACTAAAGGCCACTAGACCCCAAAAATCTTAAAAATAAATAAATAAATAAATAAAAAAATCAAGTACTTGCATGCAGAGATGAAGAATACTACAAAGTATGCTGAATCATTATTTATCTGCGCAAAAACTGAGCACACACCTGTGTGATGTAGACTCTCCATCATCCAGGTCACTGTAAAAAATTAAAAAAGAAAAGGGGGGACCAGCCTCATATAGGCAAGAAAAAGTTATAATTTATCTCAATGGGTACTGTGGAAAAAGAAGGGAAAAAAGTTCAATGTCTGTATAAATAAAGTTGGGTTTTTTTCCAGTAGAAAATCCTTGATTTTACCATGAGACTGAGCTGTAAAAACTGAAGTGATGAAGGTCATCTCACCCACGTGAATAAGCCCGTCTGATGATGTGATTTCTCAACATGTCTGTTTGTGATTTGACAGTATTTATTATGATTGGTGGGGGATGAAAATAATAATTTAAAAGATTTTCTATTGAATGCAAGATCAATAAAATACAAGTAGCAATACTGTTTCTTAAGTGTTTGGATGAATGGATGGATGGATAGATAGTTGGATGGATGGATGATGGCTATCAGGATGGATGGAGGATAGATGGATGAATGGATGGATG
>JBAMYA010000004.1:5058901-5087479 GCA_037176975.1 Arrhamphus sclerolepis | reverse complement strand
TATATGTATATTTATGTACATATATGTGTATAAACATACGATGTTAAAGGTTTTACAAATTAATATGACCCACTGTGAATTAAAATATCCTTCTGCCTGTCACTTATGTAGGTGACGCTTCAGTGTGACCCAGGATGCATTGCGTTTATAGTGCTAAAAGAATGTAGTCACATGCGGCTCGCACCAGCTCTGAATGTGGTTTGAGGGATTGGCTCACAATGCATCCTGAAATATGTCCCGAGTGCACCCCAAGTGGACACCTGGCTGTCCGCTTTTGAAAGGATCCCTAAGAACAGATTTTTAAACCAGCTGTGAACGGGGAATGTGAAATTATTTCAACAGTGGTAATTCAACCCACTATGTTTTTGAACTTCAAAAAAGTTGAAGCTTTTTCAAAAGGGAATCTTTTGGAATCCTTTTGCACTTCTGCATGGGCTTCACCTTCCAGACCTGGTGGCAATGTTCAAATTTGAATCATTTAATTTTTTATTTATTTAACTGTCCGGTATGGATGAAAGCAGAACAAAGTAAATGTCATTGTCACTTGAAGGAGTATTTGATAACATTTAAGAAGTGTCCTTAAAGTCTCTTGCTACAGCTTTGTTTGACTTTACGGCACCATGTCTCACATCAACAACAATAAAACTGTTTCACAGGTTTACAGCTGAAAAATGGCAGCTAAGAGACACAAGTAAAGTAATGACAGAATAGAAACAGAGTGACTGAGGAACGGTGGTTCTCAGACAGTGTTGGAAAGCTGATTTAACTTTTACATCTGTAGGATAGGAGATCAGATGAGCTGAAAACTGCACAAGTTCATTTGAGCCACTTTAACAATAGCTTATTATGGACAACAATTTTCTAACAAAGTTTGAGAAAACACACACAAAACTGCATGTTTGTTGTTCTACTCTATTTTTAAATCACAGGAAGCATGTGAAGTGTGACATGACTCATTTAAATGGGTGTGATTCAGATCAGGGCTTTCCTTAACCCACCCTGCTTGGTCTGGCGTACAGGAATCTTCATTTAACAAAAAAAAAAGAAAAAGCTGGTTGTCTCACCTGCGTACATATGATGCATACGACAGGTCATAGCCAGAATTTTTGTCTCCCACAAGAACTTGCTTGCCAACAAATCCTGGGATGATGTAACAAAAACACATCCATTCATGCAGGAAACTATGAAGAAAAGCCTGAGTACATTAGTTTGTGATTATGAATGGGTGTGACAGAAATAGAGAGGGATGAATCCCAACTTCTTCTTGTTTTTATCAGGTGGCAAACTGCCATCATACCTCTCTCTGTCTCACGTCTCTCCAGCAGCCACTCATCCGTCAGAGCCTTCCGCTCCAACAACTATCACTCAATACCTCAGTGGTGCTGGGGGAAAAAAAAAACTGTAGTGTGTGTGCAACCAGCCTTCACCTTTTGCCTTTTAATTCACCTCGGCTGACTTACGGTTGCTCTGTCTTTCCAATATCCAGTTGAATAGAGGACACATTTTTGCAGTAACAGGAAAAGCCTGCGGGGCTTGAGTGTGTACCTTTCCTGAGCTTTGGATGAATATTGATTGTGGGCGCGTGCTGGGGGAAAATCCTGGCTTGAATGTTAGGACAGACTGGATAAGCACACCTAATCACATATGCCACACTAAATTTCGCCTACAACATCCCCGGGAGGCCGAACAGTAAATTTTGTTCCAATTTTCTCATTAAAAGCACCCAGAGCACAGAAATCTACACAGAAATCTACTCAGACTTACAGTATAACTGAATTAAATTGACATGTTCAGGAGTTTATGGCCCAGAGTATCAACTGTTAACATCTTGCTGCAAAAACAGTACTGTACAACTGAGAGCAAGCGAAAGATTTACAATTAAAGCCTCCTCCTACCCCACCTGAATCCTCAATCAAGTCACTGGCAGCACATGTGCAGTGGTTTTGTGCATTTAGTACATCTAAACTTAAACTGACATTTTGGGTTAAAGGGTCAGTTGCTGTGATGAACCCAATCAAAGCCATTACCTCATCCTCTTTCCCTGCTCTCATCAGTGATGCTTCAAAAACTATCAGCCACTTTACACCATTTGCTCAGAGCCAAAGCACAGACAGACACCTACATGGTGGGAAGGAAAGCAGAGCTGAAAGCATCACATGGTACGGTCCATAACTTCTTTTGAATACCCGATGTGATCTCTTGGATGTGTAAGTAACTGCTAACACGCATCTCTGATGATTTTAGAATGAATTAGAAAGCTGCATCAGTTTATTTCTGTTCTGTACAACTCGTGTTTCTTCTTGTTTGTTTCTTTTTTTTAGCTGCTGTTGCTATTTAAAAGAACTGACTTTTAGTTCAATCTCAGTCAAAGTACCGAGTGAGCTGAGCCTCAGCATGAAAATGAAAATGCTGCAGACTGTTACAGACTGGTTCATTGGGCCGCAAAATAATGGAGGCCGAACACATGGCTAAACTCAACAAACACCGGGCAGAGCTAAAGCAAGACGAGAGCAAAGCTGCCTACGCTGGACGACAACTACAAGGCCACAGAAATGAAAAGAGGTGTAGTGCAGCGTAACAACCTTCTGCTGCATCGCAGTACTCAAAGTCTGCGTTCACGCTGGTGACACTTCATTTTAAAATGTGAAACCTCTGTTACGGTTACGCCAGCATCCATACGGCTTCAGCGAGTTTGATCCCAAAAGACAGAAAATTGCACTGTAGGTTGTAAAATTAATAAATAAATAAAAGCTTTTAGAAACACATGATGTAGCCTGACACATGTGCTTCCTGATTTGATTTGTTCTATCTTCCCTGATTCTATAAGCCTATTTCCTATTCTCAACGCCCGAGGATCAAATCAGGCCCACCACTTTATTTTACCTGGCCAATAAGAGTGTACAAAGATCGTATACTTAGATCTTGGGGGGAGGCACCAAAAAAATAGTTGCTAAATTGTAAAACAAAGAGTCACTATTCATTCAGTTTTACAAGATAAAGTTATAATTTCATTTTTAAAAAAGCTGCAATTTTGCTAAAGCTTATGAAAAAACTGTAGCCTTGAGTTAAAAAGCTGCGATTTTGTGATTTTACAAGAAAAAAGATATGATTTTACTCTTAAAGGAAAACCCCAGGTTTTAAAATTTTAAAAAAGTGTTGATCTTGCTAAATTCTCAATTTCGCAACAAAAACTATGTAAGTGTTTGAAAATCAGCAGGTGGACTCCAGATTCAGGAAGTTTAATAATAAGTTTGCTGGATGATTCTGTAGCAAGGAAACTACTGAAAAGAGTTAGTTGGTGTAGACAAGACCTCACGTAGTGACATGAACAAACAAAACTATCCGAGCCTGCTGGGAGGTTAAAATAGGCAGGGACACAGGTGAGACACCTGAGGTAAACGAGGACGGCACAGGTGCAGTCCATGATGACTGTGACTGGGGAATCCTGGGAATTGTAGTATAGTGGGGAAGCTGACCTGGATCGAAGAGGAGGAACAGGCAGGACAAACTTTTTTAATGATTCAAGAAATTTAGTCTCAATTTTACAATTAAAATGTCACAACTATGCAGAGTTTGACAAAAGTATGACAAAAAATTCACTTTGCTCAGACAAATAGTTTGAACGTATTGTAATATTTTGCCACTTCACAGCAAAAATCTACGACAAGAAGTTTCAGTAGTAATCAGCATACCCCTGGCATAGCAAGCAGCTAAGTACGTTCAACTTAGCCACCAAGACAAGGAACAAAAGGACCAATAATTCCAAGATTTCCAAAGTCAGTCAGAATGTACGTTTTTAAATCGGTTCGTGGTGAGCAAACATGCAGCAGCTCTTAATGTCAGTTTATCAAGGAAAACCAACGTAGTTTTGAGTTTGACAACGCCATCCTGTGACCATTATGAGCCACTACTTAACCATTAAGTTGTAAGAGTGGGTCTTATGTCGGGTTCACATCGTAATTTTTAGATCATAGCTCAAAAATGTAGATCGTAGGTGGTAGACAGGAGCAAAGATGAAAGATCGAACTGTCTGAGACTGTAAAAATGGTACAGTGTGAGCCCGGCGTTAAGGAAACTAATGCCTCCTCAATTAAGTCATCAACATGAAAAAAGGTTAATGAGTCAGAAATTTAGAAGTGGAGAGTTTAGAGGTCCCCATTTGGTTCCTGATGATTAAACGGGAATTAAGCAACATTTTGCACAGTGTAACCCCCCTGTTTTCACTTGTGTACATGTGTTCAGTTAGCATGGATGGCCATGTGATATATAAGCTTGTAGTGGTTTAGCGTAGACAGAGATGTTCGCTAACATGAAACTGAAACTTGAGCATGAAGATGAATCACCATCAACAATTTTGCTTTTAGCCGGGATAGCATCTGAATGAAACGACCTTGAAGTATTTAATCAGCAGCTCATGATGAGAGCTGGTCTATTTCTCTAAATTCTCCAGGAGCTTCAGCATTTTCTTTATCAACTCAACTGTCATCCGGCAATGTGGGGTATACCCTGCACAGATCACACACAAATCACAGGACCACACAAAATCAAATGAGACAAGCAGCCATGCACGCTCACACCGACTCCTACAAACAATTTAAAATCACCAATTAACCTAATGTATTTGTGTTTGGACTGTGGGAGGAAAATTCACTCTGGGAGAGAACATGCAAATTCTGCTCAAGGGCTTGAGTGGGACCTGTTTTTAGCCTTGACGTTTGATGTCCAAAACCAGCCCACTTATATTCAGCGTGGAGGAAATTGTATGAATTAAGTAGTCCACTTCTTGCAGTTTCATACTTTGTTTTGTTACTATTCCTTATTCAAATTTAAATTAGGCCAATGCAGTCAAAGCGGTACACTTCTTTCTGCAACTTAGTTTATTATTCACTGTCAGTAGACACAAGGATTAGCACAAAGTTGTTCTGAGCCAATGTGCTTTTGCTTGTTTTTTGTTTTTTTAATCAAACTTTAGTGTCACTGTTTTGTTTTTTTTACTTAATCATTTCAACCCCAATTTTAACTTTTTTCTGTACCATCCACATTCCTCCTGCATTCATTTTACATTGTATTCATTTTGTCTCTTTAAGGAGGAAATTAATCACAAAGATTCATTTTGTTAAAGTCTTAAAGAAAGTATTTCATGTGATAGCATCTATAAGATCTATCGTGTTGCTGTCAGCGCTCAGAAAAAATTACAGAAAGTAAAATAAGCACACACTGAGCAGCTTAAGTGATGTAATTATGGTCAAAGTAACTCCGACTCGAATATTCAATTGTGTCCCCCCCCCCCTCAGAAAAGTTATTTTTCAAGGAAGTTGTTTTTCCAATTTTTTTTGTTCACTTAACTGCTGCCAGGAGTGCAATTTCTGTGTACATGGATAACAGAGATAAGAGCTTAGTTTAAAAAAAAACAAAAAACAACCTGAAAGTACAGATTTATACAGTTCATGGCCTTTTTTCTCCCTTCTATCGATTCAAGGCGAACTCTGGAGATCATTTGTTATGTTCAGTCCCAAAACACTGCCAGCAGTGAGGCTCAGAACCAGTCGCTTCTTTACCAATATCATCTTATAGTAAAGTGTCAAGCAAGAAAATCACTGGATTCGTGCTGATGGACCAAGAATTGTGGACAAGTTGAAGCCTGTTAACTGTGTTTTGCACCTTTTGGCAGACGTGATGCAATTAAAGAGGATATTTCAACAAAAATCAGACATCTAAGCCAGGTTTGGTGGTTTAGGTTCCTAAATCTAGCCAATATATAATCCAAGCTGTTAAAACACATGTATAAGAAACAACAGCAAAAAAATAAATAAATAAATAAATCATGAACCAAACATTTTACCTATGAATTCAGGAGAAATACACTTTTGTCAAATCACACAATTAAAACTAAACATGCATCCCTTAAGAAAAGGCTTTAACAGAACTTGATGAGCAAATGACAATATTCATATTCAAGTATTTTATGCATAACAGACACATCTATTCAACCTTCAGTGCATGAGGATGAGATGGGTCATTGCATAGTTTAAGTTGAATGTTTTTAAAATAGATAATGAATTAAATGTAACGGTGTATGTCAACCTTAGACGCAGCCTCAAACAAAAGGCATTAACAGCATTATGACTAAGCATAATGAATTCTGCTGCTTTGTCCTTTATGGCTTTAGCATATTTTTCTGTCTGTCGAAAACAGTTTTTTTAAATGCTCGTTGACTTGGTAACACTAGCGTTCCATGTCGCTGTTTTAGGGCCACAAGATGCTGCCTCAAAAGTACTTGACGACCTCTCAGGTGAGACATAAGACTTGTTGAGTTTTGACCCAAAATGACATCACGTTCCCCCCATATCCACCAATGATATATGTCGATAAATAGCCTACATTACCAATACAAAAATCACGTAAAGTCAGGCGTTGTTCAACAACAGCTACCCATGAGGAGGTTGTCCCAGCTTAACTCTACACCTCACCTACCAGTTCCTCTGCATTTGTTAGCCAGGTTGCTCTCAGCAGCTCCTGGCAGAGGCAGTTAGGAGATAGCAGCATGCCACATCCCAAACTAAACAACTTGTGAGTGTGAATTAACAGCAAACAGCCCTTTTTTTTTTCTTTTTTTTTCCAAAGAACAGACCCTGGATGCTCACAACTGCCAGGCTCCCCTCTGGCTGCTGCCTCACTGTATATAATCTTGCCTCATTTATACAGTTTGTACAGCATCTTCCTGTGGTGCAATGTGCTCTCCAGAGCAAACAAAGCTCTGAGAGTCAGACTGCAAGAGCAGGTCAACGCTTAAACTGGTACAGACTAACTCCAATGGGAATGTAGGTTCTTGGCCTGTATCTGCTTTCACTTCCTCACCCAACAGCTTACGCTTCCTCTGTAATGAATCTCCTGCATGATTCCATTTTATTTACAAATCTATTTGATGCAGCTGATTTTCTTTGATCCTAATGCTTTCAGGTTCCTTATCTGGTCTCTTCAGCGAACAACAGTTTGTGTTATGTATTCATGCACATGGAGAGAAATGCAAACAAAATTAGACGCAGTTCTTTATCTCAGAGGGAATGCTTGCTCTGTGTTGGCTTTTGGAAAAAGAAAAAAAGCACCAAGCTCTGCGGAAAGTTCCAGAGGTTGCTAATAAGGTCACATTACTGACATACATATGAGTAATTGTTACATTTCTAGATATCTATTAAAGCAGAATTGAAAATGAATATGATCCAGTGCAGGCAAGCAGGAGGAGGCTACTTAAGGTTAAGATATCCACATGAACATTTTCTTTTTGTTTTCCTGAACATCAAGTCTTTGTCATGAAGCCACATGCGCTGACCTTGAAAAAGTCACATTGCATCCAGGCGCAGATCGTTTCGGTGCATTATCTTGTTCTGTCTTGTGGCAGGAGGTGTTGCGTTGTAATGTGATCGGACTGCTGATGATGCACGTTTAGACTTTCAGCATCTTAAGATTAGCATACATTGTATCATACTGACAAACCCTGTTTGTGGCTGTCATAAATCAAACAATGATACAACCCCGAGCTTTAAGTCATGTTTACAGCAGATTTCCTTTCTTGCTCAGTCGCACAATGTCTTCCCAGCGGGCTGTTCTCAGTCCGTCGTAGACATCCATCTCTGTTACTTCTTGCCTCAGTCCACTATCTTGTTAGAGAAGCCTTCTGTACCTTCAGATTTTTAATTAGATTTCTTCCACATCTCTGTGAATTTGATGAATTAATGTCTGGAAATTGCTGGTGTATGGGGTCTCCTTTAGAATGAAAACTCCCATGGCAGCTCAATGGCCACACTGGGACAGCCGCCAGTTCAACAACCCTAAGTTGTCTCCTGTCGTCTGGCTGGCTGGGTGCCATGCTTGAGATCATGTCTGTACTATTTCTAAATCTTATATCAAAAGTATTCATAATCACGGTTGAATTACCGAGAGTTAACGCTCAACCTACGAGGAAGTCATCATCTGCTTCCTGTTACTGGGCGTCGTTTAAAGTCTCAGTGCTCCCCGACGGTTCGGGGACAAATCTGGAACGTTATGTGTGAATAACTCAAAGGCTCATCAAAGAGGCGCACCCACGTGTCTGATATTAAACAAGCCAAATATCTGGAGCTGCCCGGGGAATCCTTATTTAAGCCGCAGCCAGCACGGGAAAAACTGCAAAGCAGGGGGGGGGGGTCACACAAAGATACAGCAGGCAGCTACTTTTCACTTTTCTCACAAAAGATGTTTCACTCACCTTCAAGTCTCTGCAGCACTGACAATCTCTGCTACCCACTGTGCTAATCCATTCTCCTACCCGTGTTTTTTCTTTTTATCTTGTCTTTTTCTGTTTGTGTTCTGGACAAATATTCCACAAACAAGGTTTTATCCTTTTGTTTTCCTCCTTCAGACCATTTTCAAGTCATCACCTGCAGTTCAAATTTGGAGACTTTGATAACAAAGATTCTGTGACCAGAAACTAGCAGTTCTGTCATATTTTGTTTATTGATCTGTTTGTTTGTTAGTTTGATGATGGTGATTCAAGCCGAGACATTTCTTTTAATCTATCTTCTTATTGTACAAAGTTGGTCCATTTATATACATTTCAGATGATATTTTACAGTCTAGGGAAGCAACCGCTGCTTGAGCTTTAGTATGAACATTCAAAATTCCTTCAGGGTGAGTTAACATTAAAAAGAAAAAGAAAAAAAATGGTGGCAGCCACTTGATGTTATTTTTGTGATGCTCTCATCCATTTCTTTCTAATGGAGTGAGTTGACTGTGATGGCGTAGTCATTTTAGTACCAATTTAATCTCATTATTTCTGTCTAAACTTCATGCTCAGAGCATCTGCTTTTATTATTGATTAATGGTTTGTGCCGTTTTAGCTTCCATACACTTATGTCTTCCTGTATTATAAGGAACTGTGTCATGTGTATTACATTTACTTCAAAAGGGGGGGAAACAGACTCACACTTTAGTCACACCTGCAGTTGAAAAATGGATTTCAGCTCGGATCACACATACATACTGTGAAAACACAAAGGTATCCTATATAGATATATAGACACCCACAAAAAGAAACAAACAAAAAAACAACAACATTGAAGCCATGCATGGATAAGTATTGGAGGAAGAGCTTTATTCAAAATCCCTCATCCTGCTGCAGGGCTTATTGAAACGGATAAGCAATAAATAACATCTGGTTGAATGATCTACCTCCTTGTAGAAGGATTAAAAGTTTCGTTCAAACACTCCAACCTCAGATGCAGTGACTCTTTTTGTGCCCAAGTTTAAATCCCTGAATCAGTGCAGTCTGAATATCAAAAAAAAAAAACCTAAGGCAAAGGACCAGATTTGAGATACTCTCTGACAGCTGAGCAGTTTTGGGACTACTTCAGAGCAAAAGTACTGTTGGAGGAGGACACGGCCTTTTCATCTGAATAACGGTGGGAACGTTGTGTGTCTGCGTGGATGTCGGGAGGTCTGGGCTTCCAGTTTGTGCAGTTTTTGCATATGCACACATTTGCTCATCGCATAGATCTTAATAAGAGATTGACTATTCATAACTCCTGCTGAGATGGAAAACCGTTCCATTTTTCTTTTCTTTCCTTTTTCTTTTTTTTTTCTTTAAAAGGATATTCATCCTATACACTCGGATAGAAAATTGCAAAGATATTCTGATTTGATTGCCTTTGCAGTACTACAATATTTTTCTGCTGAAAGCCTCTTTTCAAAGGAGCAGAGATGGAGGAAAAATGATGATCTCCGTCTGGTGCAGATGGATGAATGTTTTATGGATGGAAGGATGAAAAAGAGATGAGGCATCGCCTGGCCTCTGTGCTTATTTTACAGTTTTAAAATATTGTTTTCAGCTCAGAAGAGAATTTAGCCTACATCCAGTCCGACTCTACCTAACGTCCTCATTTAAACACACATATATAAGTCTTTCCAACAGCCCACTTTACTGTGTAATTTCATCTGACTGCAGTGAACATCATTATTATACACGGAAATGTAAGAGCTGACAGTGCTATAGCAAAGTTGTGCATTTCAAATATTAATGTTAACTTTCACTTTTAATTGTACGCAGACTTCATATGTGTTCGGTGGAAACAGAAATCTGGTGTTTCAAATCTTCTTGTTCTCGGTCGAGGTCGCCGGCACCCAAACAGAATGACTCTAACAGAGGAGAAGTGTACAATGTAAATGTTATAATGTGTGCAAGTCAAGGTCCCTCAGTGGGAATAGATAATAACATACAGGCTCCAACAGCAAGAAATACCATCGTTTACAAGTAATGCCACCCTGAAATTACCACGACAATACAGAGATTTGTGCTGTAGATAAAGTCTGTGACATCATCAGCACGTTGGAAGAGAACACCTGTCTTCACCACATTGTTTTTGCAGTTTTACACTTTTTGTACGTTCTGCAGTCTCTGGGCTTCGCTCCGTTTGTTCGAAACACACAACTATGTTCTACACTGAAAGTGCAAAGTCTTGCCGGCATGCACAAACGCTGAAATGTTGTTGGCCTGCCAAAATCAACAGCTTGGGTGGAGGTGTGCACTTCCTGGAAAACAAGAAAATGGCAAAGGAGCTGGTAGACGGAGGAGAAGGAACCTTGAGGACGATCAGACAATCCTTGGCGTGGATAGGAAAAACCCCTCCATGACTGTACAGCAAGTCACGGGAGATCCAGCACGTGGGCGAACACGTTTCCTTGTTAACAATCAAGAGAAGACTTCAAGAGCAGAACCTCAGAGGATTAGCTACAATATGCAAAAAGAGTTCTGGAAAGCAATTTCAAGGGTGTATCTTCTACAAAGTTTTGTCAAGAGTGACATAAATCTATTAATCTTAAGAAAAGGCTTCTTTTTTTTTAACTTGTATTCAATTATTCCATTTTAAATTACATTTTCAGAGGCACAGACCCAGAGTTAAAAGAATGTGTAATTGTCCAAATAGTCAGTATCTGCTCTACATGCACAATGATCGTCTCTTATTCCTATTCTTGGACATTTCAGTGTATTTATCTTGAATAGGACATCTACTCATCATTCAGCTTGAACTATGCTTGTTTCCCATAGTTAGCTACTTCCTTACCAACCACTTTTTTCTCTTTCCTTTTCCTTTTTCTATATTTTTTGATTTTCAAACACAGCCTTGGCAAAAAGAGACAAGCCGAGCAGGAGTAGCCTGCCCCCAAACCATAACGAACATCGCTCAGAAGGGGGGAGAGAGGTTCACGCCCGTGGTGTGGGTAGCATAGGAGGGTCCACGTTGATGTGTGTTGGACAGGAACCAGCTCTCCATGACATCATCCGGAAAACACCTACCCTGTCTTTAAGTAATCTATGTTGTGCTTATTTATGGGTTCACATTTGTATTTCGGCGCGGCACTACAATAAGTTGAAGTGCATTAATGAACAAAAAAATACACAGACGCACACTTTTTCTTTCCTTTTTTTCTCTTTCTTTTTTTTTAAAGATGGGAATTGATGAAGCACCATTTGTCATTTGTCTAAAGGTCTAGCATTTACCTACCTCCTGTCTTTTTAAGGCCCCGCTTCTTAAAAGCCCAGTTAGCCTCAATTGGTCAATTGATGGATCCAAATTAGTGGAGTGCAAGCCTCTTATTCTTCATGGCAAGTCAAACGAGCTTCTATGCAGGCATTATGGTGATATGTTTCAAGGTAATATAGTTAAGTAAAGTAAGAGAAGCCTGGACCACAAAAAAAAGAAAAAGAAGACATTTTGAGCAGCTCAGGAGTAATGTTTTGTTTGGGAGGAAAATGCGTTTTCTTTGGACCTCAGGTTATATGCATTTGCATTTAAATGGTCTGAAAACTATAACTGATACTGAAGGAAATGGTGGTGGGGGGGTCAAAAAAGATCAAATAAATATTCATTTATAATGTGAATGCTCATTTTTGAATGTGATTCCAGCTGCAAACTTGGCGATGCAGCAGCACAGTTTCCCCTCTCCTCTTCTAAAATACGCCTTGCATGATATGCAAAGCACACCTAATTTGCCAAAAGGCAGGAGTTCAGCTGTTCTGCAGCCTGAAGCCCAAGACGGAGAGATGTGAGCAGAGAACTGAAGAGGAGCAGCAGGAGGAACCGTGTTAGGTTCTTGCCTGCCACTGTTTGTGAAGTCATTGTGCGGATATTTAAGGTTGAGGGTGGCCAGTTCCCAGCAGCGACAGTGTGCCTTGATCACCCAGAACTGTAGACGGGGGCAATTCATTTTCACAAAGAGGCGAGGCACGAGTCACCGAGGAGCTCCTCAGGGAACTGAGCTGTATGGTGGAGCAAATAGAGAGGCAGTGAAGATGAAGGAATGGTATATTTTATTTATTCCATTCATTCTGTAATATTAGAGCGCCAATGACAACCTCTGTGACTTACTTTCCCGCTGACTGGGGCCTCATTTTCCAGAGCTATAGAGATTTTTGAAGCAGTCCCAGCAGCAACAATGAGGTTTAGTTGAAGTGGCTTTTTTTTTCCTACCTGCAGTAAATATTTTGAAAGGAAAGAAATCCTCTCCAATGCTCCTTGTACCCACTCACTTTTTTTTTACTGCTCACTTTCTCCACAGCCACTGCCTGCACTGCATCCCTGTCCAGTGCTTGATGTTTTATTTGTTTTTTTGGTTTTCTTTTTTGTTTTGTTTTTTCATTACAATACCAGTGGGCATCCAGAGTGAAGTGGCTGACTGACTAAGGGAGTGGGAGTTCTGAAGCCAGATGGATGCAAATACGAGGGTCCTCGTTGTCCTTGCTCGAAACGTCGAGGCCCTGCTGCTGCTGCTGCTGCTGAGCTCAGTCCTCGTTGCATCTCCTGAAACATTTCTCTCGTCGTACATTCGATTGAGGGAGTCCTCTTTGTTTCCAGCATCTGTGCGATGATGAGAAACTCCAGTTAACTAGGCCACTGCATAATAAGCAAGAATAGCAGCAAAGTAAAGTGAAAAAAAAAAAGAAAGAGGGAGAAGAATCAGTTCATGGGCGGGACGCTTACCCGACACATAACTGCTGACAAAAGTAAATCAGCAAGCAAATATTTTCTTTATTCCTTTATTGCAGATGCATTCATTTATTATTGCTTATCTTCACCTATAGCTTTCAGAAAGGTGCATCGCAGTTCACATCTCATTTCGGCGATGAAGCCCCTGAGCTATGCTGCCATGTGACTGACAATGCACCTTGCTGACTTCTCCTGTGGTGTGTGTCAATTGCAGCCCTGAAATCCATGCTGATACTGCGAAGTTTCTGTCGCGCTCAGCATTTCCACACTTGATTTGCTTTGTTAAAAGCTTTATTGTGGTCTACTCGAATATGCCGGATGCGGAATTCATCACTGATACTCGTCACGCGAGTTCGCCATAACAAACACCGTGCAAAAGTGCGGTGATTTCAGTTTGACGACTGTATGATTATTGATACTTTTCACTTGTCAAATGACAACATGAAAGTCGTCCCGTACTTGCACTACAGCCCAACCCAAGATGTCAGCCTTTTCTTTGCTCGAGCCCAAAAGTAACACAGAAAAGGGGGGGAAATTGTGGCTAAATTGTGAAGGGAATAGATTAAGAAAACGCAATTTTGAAAAGGATTTGAAAATGCAGCAGGTAAAAGAAAATGGAAATGGGAAAAAGAATTAGCTTTTGAAATGCCTGAATAAAAAAATGAATTCCCAAATCAATTTTGATACTCAGTTAGTTATTTCTCTATTTGCATTTTCAAAAAAGATGTGAAAATGACATTATTATTATATCATAATGAATTTTATTAATTAGGAAGTTGTTGGTTAACTATAGAAATTATACTTTTAATTGATATATTTATTAACTAATTTGCAATCCGGTTTGGTAAAGTATAAATCTATTTCCCAATTACTAATTGATAATGAAAAAGCCTCGTTACCGTTTGCGTGGCACTCCTGGTCCTCCATACCATACGTGCTGCTTGATAATATAATCAATCTTGTTATCTACTGCTGCTGTTGCAGAGCGCAATACATGAAGTATAATGTCACCCTGATGAGTTTGCCTTTAACATTTTCTTGTTTCCAGTTAGCGCATGACTGAACAACTCTAATATAACAACACACCACTGTGTCATGTTCAGAAGTGTTTGCAATGTTTAAACAGAGCGAGAGGTTGGTAGCCTGGAAAGCAGTGGGGAGACGGGGACCAATTTGCATTTTCACAGATCCGGGCCTTCTTCGTGAACTTCCGAATGAGCCGTTTTGCAGAGACGAGACAATTATTTTCATAGGAAATGTTTTAATTTGCTGTTTTGATGAACTGGGATGACATTTTAGGGGTTTAGTCAATGTAAGTCAGTTAAGGTGCTACATCAAGTCGTGTATGCGGCATGTTCCTTCTGCACCACGATGCCAGAAGATTTGGTCCAGTGAATTTAAATTGTTGGTTTTATTTTAAAAAAAAGAAAGAAAGAAAAGAAAAAGACAAAGACTGGGAAAACTCGATGTGTCATCCCAAGGTTTTCTGATCTTCAGAGCTATGGTTGACTGACTCCAACCCTGGTTAAGCAAAAAAATAAAAATAAAATAAAATCTCTCCATCTATCTGGCAGTCTTCGTTAGCTTGGCGTTAGCTCCAAGAGCTACCATGCTCATTCAGTTGATGCTGTCTGCTCCAACCCAGTTGGAGGAGAACCCAGATCTTCATGAAAGTTGGACATATAAACATGAGGGTCACTGGAAAATTGTCTTACTTTTGGAGCCAGCCCCTAGTGGTCATTCATTAAAATGCAATTCTCTGTATTTTTGCAGCGGCTTCAGCTTTGAAAACTTGATGTTGGCCCTTATTTTAAATCTGCAATAATAACTGACACTTTACTGCATTGTCTCTCTCTCTCTCTCTCGCTTGCTTTCTGTCTCCTTCCAGTGTCGAGCACGACTTCCGTCTGCAGGAGGGGCAGGTGGTACGCACATGGAAGGTTGGTGACCCTCCAGAGGGCTCACCGCAAACCCCGACTCCCACAACGCCTCATCATCAAGACTCCCCACAACCAGTGCAACCCCCTGCCACCACCAAGAAGAACCGGAAGAAATGCTTCTGGTTCCTCTGACCACCAGATTCACGATGAAGAGACATTTTGATATCGTAATACACTGTTCACCTTTCTTTTAAAAAAAAAAAATATGGCAACACTTGACTATGGGGAATTGTTGGAAGAAGAAAAAAAAAAGAAAAAAACTGGAGGATTGAAATGCAAACATAAAACTGTAGGAGGAGAAAGTATGAGGATTTTTTTTTCCATTTCTGTTGGACTTGATGAGAATAGTTTGACAGGACTGAACATGTCGCTGTTGTTTTAAATGCTTCCTCGGCACATACAGATTTTATATTGGTGGCGCAGCAAAGAAAAAAAGGCTGAAGTCCAATAAAAGCAAAGGTTTTATCCACGATATGACTAGTTAGGAGGCAATTAGGAGATATAAAGTGAATATGTACTGTCAAGGGGCTCAGAACAGAACAGCAGATAGGCTGGAGCATATTTATAAAAGATTCAATTAATAGAATTTATAGGCGAAGAGAGAATGGGACTGAAAAGAAGGATTAATCTCCATTAATGGACTGATGAGGGTCAGAACACCAGCTTTTATACCCAGAGACATTAAAAAAATTATTATTATGACCCATATTTAAAAGTTTTAATATACTGTAATTGATGAACAACTACTAGAAGTGTCTACATGTACATACAGCACACACACACACACACACAAACAAACAAATAAACTAACATATTTGCAAAGAAAGCATATGTGAACTGAGAAAATGGTGAACTGAGTTCTGAACAAATCAGAGCTTTTCTGCTTGGATGCTTTATTTCAGATATGGATTACTGCTCCATAAAGTATTTTACCACAGCTGCCTGATGTGTGTTGTCATTCAGGTTCAACACTTTTTAAGCCATTAACAGTGGAAAGTGGAAGAAGCACTTCAATAAAAGTTCTGCTTTATTAAAGGTACATTATCATTATCTGAAAAATGTTGGGTTTTTTTTGTTATTTTGTTTGTTGGTTTTTCAAAAGTCAATTGTGCTCACTTCTTTTGAGTAGTAAAATTGAACCTTGATAAAGAAATGAAAGGATAATTTGCCTCTTAGTGGGACAGAAACCAACTTGGAAAATAATCCTGGGAATTCAACAAGACACAGTTTTAACATCCAGCGCACACGCGCTCCAGAATGTGTTATGACTGCGATGCTTTATATCACACAATGTAGCCGTTTCACAATAAAGACTCAAAAGTCGTTAAATTGCTACACTTTCTGGGCTCTAAAATGATTGCATGTTTGCATCTGCCTTTTAAAATCGTAACATCCGTGCACCTTCCAGGCCAGCATGTCCATGTGGGTCTTATTTGGAATAAAAGTCAGCTGCTTGGGTTACAGAGTGGGGATAAGCATGAAATGAGCAAAGTGCATGGTCCCTCATGGCTTCATTATTATGGCCCATAATGGGAAGCCTGTATGGGCCAACGATATGTGCCCCACGAGGAATACAAGTGAACAAAATGGGAATTGTCTGATAAAGGGGGCAAAACACAAGTAGGACCACCACCGTGGATAAACCCACATGGGACCTTATTTTGCAGCCCAGTTTTAGCTCATATGGGTCCCCGCATATACTGTAAATGCTGACTGGGTTATTTTACATGTCACACACAATCCAAAGGCTGTCACTCCAGAGAACCCAGTTTGAGCCCTATCTGACCAATTTTCCTCTAATATTACAACCCCAAGCACTCATATATGTTTTTTCCGCAGGCATCAGGTTAGCAAGTCCGTCTGTATTTGATGTTTAGGCAGATTCTCATCACAGCTGACTATCTTTAAGCCTTGATCACTGCTGCAAATAAACAAAAGTTGGCAAATGATGGCTGATTTCCAAGAAAATTTTGAGGATTTCAAAGCCGAATGAAAGCAAAAATAAAAGGCTTTTCAGTCCTCAGATGGCAACTCAGACAGCCCACTTTCGTGGACACTCCAGGGCAAGTCTCAGGAAATTAATCCTCAGCTGTTTGATGGCTGTGAGAAGCCCCAAATATTACCACTTAGTAATTCATGACACACATAAGCTGCTTCTATCAGGCTCTGAGGTGGTATGTGATCCTGGCCTAAATTAATTCCAAACTTTGCAAAGTGTTAGCTCTCAGTTTGTTTGCCTGCTTCGCTGGATTTGTACGACTACTGCCAGCTTCCTCTTCGCCTCAAACAAAGCACTTAAAAACAAGACTGTTTTGTTTTTGTTTGGGAGACTTTTTGGAGAGAAAAGTGTTTCAGGCATCCGTGTCGGGCAGCGGTCCACGGTCCCCCCATGTGCTTGTTCTTGTAACTTCCTCTTTTATTGATTTATTTATTTTCATTCCTATGGGCACACACAAGAATACACACACACACACACACACACAAGCTTGTTCAACAAGGGCCTCATGTTCACCGACTTAACTCTGACCTGCTGTGCCGCACGTAGGTGTGGAAGTTAAAAAGCTCTTGCTTCAAAATAAGCAGCACATTCACACATAAAGCCCTGTCGTGCACACAATGGCACACACAATCTCACCGCAAACACATTGTTCTCAGACCAACACAATGCATTATCTCCCCCACGGTTGTTCCGTCTCTTGATCACAACCGGGCACACGCTCCATCCTGGTAGCTCTCTGTGCGCCGTGCTATGCTGAGAGGAGTGTGGAGTTGTCAGTCATTAATCTGCTACAGCACAGCCTGTAATCCTGATGACAGAGCGGAGCGGGTTTACAGAAAGCAGAGAGGATCTGAGCCCAGCCTAGAGTAGGGAACAAAGGAGCCAGAGAAGACTGGCTTTGAATCCAGGAAGAGAAAAGGAGGTGCACGTGTGTTTGTGTGTGCATGTGTGTCCACGGGGTTTCTGGGGTGAGACAGGTAACTATTTTGTCAGCATTGCTGCGATGCTATTCCAGAACGCTGGCACACACAAAAGAGAGAAAAGCTTTAAATGGAAAGCAACTCTGGCTGGCGGGGTGTGAAACTGACACATCAGATCAAGCGGCTCAGGTCCAGACTGGTCATTAGGGAGCTCTGGGGAGTCGCAGAAGTCTGCAGAGGGAGATAGAGAACAGGCTTATTTTGAGGGCTCTTCAAAAAAACATCAACGGTCAAAGTTGGCTCACGCAACTCAGCGCAACATCAGTCGAAGCTCTGCTGAAAATGAGGGATAAAAAAATAACCATGTCTCGCGGCATCAGCAAGCATGCATAATGGTCATGTGAAAACAGCTACAACTTCCACTGCATGCTGACAGGAAGCTAATACTGCATGAGTCATTGATCATAGTCTGCTGTAGAGGTATTATGTTTCACTTTACCACATTACAACCAAAGAGGTAATTTCACAGTCAATCAGACCGAGAAGTCAGAGGTGCTGCAGCCTGTCCTCCATTCCAGCAGCGAGACAATATTGTTTGAAGCCTCCAACGCAATAAATGATGAAACATACTGTCTTCTCTCAATGACTTAATAATGATGCTGATAAACAAGCCCCAAAGTTACGATACTTGAAAGAAATTTCTTTTCTTTGAACTCGAATAGGAACCTCATTAGTGACCAAATAAAAGGAAAAAAAAATGGATTGGACGTGGACAAGGGTATTGAAAACAAGAACACAAACATACAAACACCCACACAGACTGACACGATGCCTCGGCACATTCTCAGAGTTAAAACAGCCCTCAGTCTGGAGTGTAAACTTTTATTAGGGACCAAAACGATATGAATTGAAGCACTTCTGAGTGAGAGCAGAAAATGGGAAGTCACATTTAAGGTTAGCATTTGGGGAAAACTGTTTTAAATTTTTCTTCAAATTAAAATTCTGAAGAGATCTTTTTACACATACAAATTAAAATTTAACTTCATGCAACCTGCAATCAGACGGAGAAATTAGTTAAAATTAACTCATTTTGTCTTTAGGGTCCCTGTCCACACTATCACTGAATGACATTTCTGAGTCTTGTCAGAGGCTTAAAATAGCAATTTATTGTGATTTAGGTCGATTGCCCCCACCGTTCTAACAATAATTGCCATTTTGTTGCAAACACATGTTCTGTTATCACACAAAACAGCTGCAATATTTTGGTCCCAAATGAAACTCTCTCACTTTTTACCATCTAATATTAGACCCGGGCTCGCTTAAAGTGTTCCTTTAACTCTTAAGGTTTCAGAGACATCACACCCAAACACACACATCACTGGGAAATGGTGAATAATGAATGAAAAAGTACCCACTTCCAGTTGACCTGCCAAGTTTCTGAGTCAACTGCCACAGCTGCAGATTGGTTTAATAAAATATGAAGTAAATTCTCCCCTGACACTGCTGTCACTGATGCAAAAAAGGGCAATGAAATGTAAATACGCCATAGCTGGGGCTGAGGAGGACACGGAAGTGATCTGCAGAATGAGCAAATGCAATCAGATACTGATATCTCATACAAGTAACCTAAAAAACAAATCACCTGAATGCATCATTGAGCTGTTTAAGTACCTGAATGAACGCATTTTTGATGGAAATTCAGAAAACTCCCCCGGTCTGTTTCATGACTTTTCTCTAAACCCTTAAATAATGATTTTTTTCTATGCGTTTGCCACGCGAGCTGTGATACATTGTGTACATTTTAGGCCTCACATGTTCTCATTCATCAGTTAATTGCATATAAATCAAGTGAAAGTTTTATCTGGGTGACGGTATTTCCCCCCGTCTTTGTTGTAAAAGGATTAAATTCTATTACATGGATCTTTCTAAACTAATTAAAATGTAGGAATTCATGCCCCACGGATGAGTTTTAGAGAGGAATAATTACTACTTTACACCAGAGAGTCAAATCAAACATGATACAAAGGAGCCGAGTATGTCTGAAATAAATGTTGCATTCAAGAATTGAGTCAAGTATATTTTTAGAGAATTCTCCTGCATTTTAGGCATCGGTGATTGGCTTCATGTCCTGACGTATTGCTTGAGGAGCTCGTGTTTGGGTTTTTGCAGATTCGGAGTTCTTTACTTCACTTTCAGCTAAGTTGTGTGCAATGCCCAGTTTCTCCTCGCGTCTTTGTGAAAACCAAATAAGTGTGTTGATTTCTGCTTGTTCTGCATTATGCTGCTGCAGTTCTGCTGACAGTGTCTGCTGCAGCACTGCTTAAAACTGTCATTTGGTTTCCATTAAATTCATATTTTATTGACACATTCATGTTCTCGATTTGATGAAGCAGAAATTCAGTTGTTACTGAACTTTTTCTTTCTTTTTTTTTCTTCCCTGTTTCATGCCCAGGATTGCTTTCTGACTTTTTTTTGACTCTGATGTGTGAGCCTACACAAATCATAGATTTACCTTGGAAAAAAAAAGGACAAACATCCATCCACACATCCATCTATACCTGCTTCCGCTGATTCAGACTCTGCTGGAGTCTCCATCCAGATGACTTACTGGTTA
This sequence comes from Arrhamphus sclerolepis, assembly GCA_037176975.1. Classification (NCBI taxonomy): domain Eukaryota; kingdom Metazoa; phylum Chordata; class Actinopteri; order Beloniformes; family Hemiramphidae; genus Arrhamphus; species Arrhamphus sclerolepis. Next base: position 5,066,987 of record JBAMYA010000004.1, on the reverse strand, counting down.
GCACTGCTGCATCACAGCCTCCCTTTGCGCTTAGGCTTTCTCCTGTTACTTTGGTTTTCTCCCATATATATTAGGATAATTATACTTCTAAACTGTCCATTGTCCATTCATTTCATTTTAAATGGCTCTGTTATCGAACGATGACCTGTAACACTGCCTTTCACCTGAAGAGCGCTGGGAAAGGTTCCAGTTCTCCCCAGTGATCCCAAATAAGAAGAAATAGGGATAGATACAGATAATGGAAAGACTGGTTTTAGGATTTATGGCCCAAAGGTCTCATCTTTGGTCACCAGCTCCTTGAGCTCTATTCATATTATAACCATCAGTTACTGTTCTTGTCTTTAGTAGATAAATGCTAAAGGATGCAAGTGTGTGAACATCCTTAAAAGTTCCTTTAACTATTCAGAGGAAATGCAACACGTTTGTCTTCACATTCCTTTTCCTCTGAAAGATTATTTCTTTTGGTAAAAGTCAGCTGTGCGTTAATGTCTTGCCAGGTGCTTGTTTGATGCTTCAGTCTGTTAACTGATACCCCAGCTTCCAGAGAATAAGATCACGCTTGAATGAATTAAAAGCATATAAAACTTGCTCCTTCCTAGTTAAATTGTAAAGCGTTCCATTCTTAATCAGACACCAGAAACATATTTGCTCATCTGCTCCAAAAAAGGAGCAAACCCACATATAGTTTTAATGCCTTCATCCAAGCATTTTGATTCCGAATTGTACCTCCTGCACGTCCCCGGCCTCCATCTGCATTTATTTATTAAAATTTATTTCATCTCTATTTGTATTGAAAAGAGCATTTTGCATTAACTAATGCAGCACACCATAACATTTATCCCTTAAGCTACACTGCGATGTCTGTCCCCAGATCGGCCTTTCATTTACATAAAACTCAGTACAAAATACATAATTGTTGCCTTGGTTCATGCAGCATTTGCTCAGACATACTAAATTGTTCGAGTGCCACATTGAATCCTCCGTATTGAGGTATTTCCAGCTCTAAAATTAGTCTCAGGGACAGTCTGCTTCATGCACGCTCAGACTTCTCCAAAGAATCACTGCTAACTTTATAGTGAGAGGACGCTTGTCACGGTAAATCTGGCACAATGACTTGACTGAAAAACATTTTTGTCAGACTTAGTTGAATTTCTGAATAACGCTGGCTTATACTTAATTAAAGATACGCTTAATCATCTATCCAAACATTTGCAAGTCATACTGCTATGAATAACAAAGGATTACAAAAGCAGCAAGCACAGGTGTCCCCTAAAAAAGACAAAACATCTAAACAACCATCTGGACATGCATATGGAACAGGATGGTATGTTGATCCAACTGGTGTCATACAAGTATAAAACCAGGAGTCTTTATCCAGCGTTGAGACACCAATTGTGTAAAACTTATAATTGAAGCACAGAGTGAGGAAATTTGTGCAGATTATTTCTTTGTGGTAACAATGCATTTTGGCAATAAATCTTAGACCACTTGACAGTCTGTTTATTTCCCTTTTAAATGGTGCCACATTTGTAAAGAGCATGCGTTTGCAGAGCTGAGTATGTGCCCATGATAAATTTTCCAAATCGCCTCTGTCAATGCCAAACTGCTTTTTTTTTTGTTTGTTTGTTTGTTTTGTTTTTTTAAGCTGTTGACTTTTGTTTGGTAAATTGGATGATTAAAGTCTAAAGAAACAAGACAGACATAATGGCAATTTAACAATTTAATTGTGTTCATTTAACAAACAGGAGCATAAATAGCGTGTTGAAGAACCACACACATTCAGAACAGCCTGGAACCTTCTTTTCATGGCGTCCACCATCCTGGTCTCACAATAACGGGGACCATTCTTCAACCAGCTTCTATTGTCAGCCAGCCGCCATGATGCCGTGGGTCTCTCTAGGACGAACAGCACACCAAATCTGATCCCGCAGGTGCTGAATGGGGTTGAGGTCAGGACTGCTGGCAGGCATTGCATCCTCTCCGCTCCCAAACTCTGGAAGAAGTCTTGATAAACCCCACTCTGTGGGAGGCAAATTTTATCACCTATAATATGGTTTGGTCCCAGACTGTGGAGATATGCACTTTAATCTCTCGCACATTTTAATCTCTCTTTTACCTTATCTTGTTCTTTTATTGAACTGTTCTTTTATTTCTTGCCTGCCACAGGGACCGGAGATGGAAATTTGCTTGAAAGCTATAATCTGGTACAGAGCATCTCTCCTCTGACTGAGTCTAATGCTTTCTGCACATGGTCCCTGACAAATAAACAAAATAAATAGATATGGGACTGCCACTGGCTGCAGAATTCCATCTCTGTATCTCTTTGCATTGAGACTGCCCTCATTTTGCCGGTGAGGGAGACGTCACCCCACACCATCACACTGCCTCCACCAAAATGTGGTGCAACAATCACCAAAGTGTTCTCTGTGTCTTTCCGACATGTTGACCTTGAGATCCAAGTGACTCTGGACTCATCGCTGAACATGAAGTTCCTCCACATTAGGGGTGGACCGGTCTGTCTTTTGCAGACAGCAAGATGTAGGATGTAAGGATGTAGACTATAAGGCTAGTTAACCTCAGCATAGCTTCCCGTCACTCACTAACTTAGCTGAAACTCCCTAAATGCAGGGTGGTGAGGTTCATAATGTTCACAATGGTATTTTATTGTTGGTTTAACCGTGGGTAAGGTAATGGCCGTGTTCATTTATTTTCAGTGATGTTCCTTGCTGGATTTATGGGAAAACATCAACCAATACTGCATATCCATAATTATTACAATGGATATAAATAAAGAATACTTACACTATAATGTAAATTAGAAGTGTAACACAAAAAACTGTATTTTTACACCTTTTTTTGAATACAAATACAAATAACCCCCCCCCCCCGTTCCAACTTGGGGGTTATGAATAAATATTAATGGGGGGGGGGGGGTTGAATGCTGTTTGAATTGGCAATGATAAAAGACATACAGTACCAGGAGCATGGTGATGACTGCAAGCTCAGAATGAAAAATGCTTATATATGCAAATATATACACAATTGAATAAAAGCTTTTAAAAAATAATCATTCATTCATCCATTATCTATACCCATTATTTCCTGTGCAGGGTCACGGGCTCTGCTGGAGTCTATCCCAGCTCTCTCTGGGCGAAAGGCAGGGGCACACCCTGGACAGGTCGCAAGTCCATTGCAGGGCCACCTGTAGACATACAACCATTTACGCTCTCACTTAAAAAAATTATAAGGTAAACAAAAACGTTGTGAGTTGGTGGGGGGTTGGGTTTTCAACTGGGGGGGAGTTGGGGCACTGTTCAGCAGACCGACTGCAGAGACAAGCCAGTAAAAGCCACTGCAGCCCTGCTGTGTTTCTCAATTGCAGTGCCAGGTATAAAGTCTAACCCCGCCAATGCAAAACCAAGCCATTAAAGCGTCAAAGGCCAGTGTTCTAGCAGTGCTGAAGCCAAGCTCAGATAAATGTGGAGGTTTGTGTCAGGAAAGGCATCCTGCATAAAACCATCCATCCATTATCTATACCACCTGCTTCTTGCCAATCTGGGTCACAGGGGTGATCTGGAGCCTATCCCAGCTGTCCTAAGGTGAGAGGCAGGATAACAGCCTGGACATGTCACAAGCCCATCGTAGGGCGACACACAGACAAACAACTGCACGCACTCATATACTGAAAAATGTTAGTACTTTCTCAAGCTGGTTTATTCCAGCCATGAGTAAGTAGCTTTTGGAACCACATAGTGACTACACTCCACGCTCCTCTTAATTTGCTCAAAATATGCTGATAGTCCGGCATGCATTTCAAGCAACTTCTCAAAAGTAGATTCAAATTGTTACTTTTAGCAGTTTAAAGCTGCAAAGAAAGAGTCAACAAAACTAATAAGACTGCATTGCGTGTGAGAGTACTTAGGTCTTGAAAGTGTAAACTTCCCACCCTGGCGTGTCATGCAAAAGCACTAATGATGCCAAACAACGGAGATTATAAAACAGCACAACATTTTGAACAAAGAAAAACAGCAGTTCAAGCCTATGCTGCCTGCAGGGCAGTCAGTGTGCTCACGAACAAGTTTGACAATTATTTTCAGGGGAATATGCCGCAGTTTTAGAGGGGTTTTCTGAACATCAAAGTCAGGCTCTCTGAAGACATGTTAGATAACTTCAAAGTCTTGTGACTGCTTTGCCAAGAGGTGCTTTTCCTTTGTTTTGTTCTGCTAGTTTGTTTTTCTCTCTATTGTGTAAAGGATGATAGCGACTATGAGTGTATGTTACATCATGAACCCGTTCTATGTAATTTACCCGTCAAGGAGACAACTGACACTGAGCATGTCTTTAAAGTCCAAAATACTCTGAAAGGTGAATATCTGAGGCAGCTAGGTTTTTTTTTTTTTTTCATTCTTGTTTGTTTGTTTTGTGCTTATTGTGACAGTTTTATCAAGTGATTGTGATTTGCATTTGTATCTAACATTATTTACAATCAGAAGCTGATGTATGTCACAGAAGCAGTGATCCTAGAGATGCTCAGCTAAAGATGAAAACTGAGGAACAGTATCCCAGAGAAGAAGAGTGAAAGTCTCCATCAAGGCAGCAATCGAAGTGACAGAAAGATGCAATGATTAAAAAATGAAAAGTTCCTGTAAATTAGAACAAAGTCTCCATACCTGAGATGGTAGAAATACCAAACAAAGGACTGGCTACCAGCCTGAGAAGGTACATTAAAGTAGCAAAAGGATGAACGATGAACTGGTACGTGAATGTCTCAGGCAGCAGCAACCCAATGAGGAAGAAGAAAAAGATGAGGGATTATTGTGGAACCACAAGACCCTGTATGGTGTGAATCACTGGGAAGTGGTTGGTCTGAGAGACAACAGAACCAGAGCTGCAAAAAAGAAAAAAAAAACCTCTGGGGATGATAAAGAGTAAAACAACAAAGAACCTTCGGGAGGTCAACGAAGTCGAGAAGTCCAGAAGAAGGTAGCAGTGATTAGATGTAGCAATCCCAAGAGAAAGCAACACAGAGAAGAACGAAGGTGAGAAACTTGAAAATACAAACGTTTAACAGAGGAAGTGGAGAGATGCAGGAAAAACAAGACAACGGTGGTGGCCGGGGTCATTTGAGTATTCAGCACTGTGACCACCCCCCCCAAAAAAAAAAAAAATAGGAAGAGTACTGCCACTTCAGCATAGCTGGCATCTGGTGGTACAATTAAACATTTTATATTAATCTCTATCTGGATACTGTCTGATAGGAAAGACCAACTGCTGTCTCATCAGAAATGATCAGCTGTTGTGCTGCCTTTATTTCCCACAGCATCAGAGCAGAAACACAAGGCTGATGCTTACAAGTCTCCTTAATTAGGAAGGCAGCATGCAGTATAGATACCATTATGAGCCCCATCTACCTGCCGCCCATATACTGGGTCTCCGGTGGCATAATTATATGAGTGATGCTGCTGCATTAATTGGAATTACCACCACTGAAGATCAGTGTCTGTGTATATTATAGAACAATCATGGTGAGATGGGCCTGCAGCCCATTCAGGCAGAGCAAAGTCACAGCATGTAAAGCAGAGCATGAACCAGATCATACTGGTTTTCATTTGCGAGAGCAAAATTTACCAATTTTTCATTTTTTTTTTGGCAACTGTCTGGCAAATTGCGATGATATGTTTCAGACATTTAATTATATTTTTGCTGGATACCTTTATTCGCATCAATAAAGTAACAGCGGTGTGTAGGGATGACTCATATTGCATTTTACAATTACACACCTAAGCTTGGTGTTCAATGAAATCCAAAGCATCCTGTACAAACTCTCATCGTCAAAATAATAATAATAATAAAAAATAAAAAAATAGGTACAAATGAGATACTTGGATGTGTTTTGTGTCACGTCGTCTTGTAATCCTCCTCAGTCCCTGTCAGCATTATTGTGATTCTTCCTGTAATACAACATTGTGGTGCAATATATAACAAGCAGTAATAATCTGTTTTGGCTCTGGTTGAGAAGATTTGCCGTCTCTGTGGTGTACTGTATGTTGCAATTTAATGAGATGAAAAAGAACGATTCAACTCTGGAGATGACACAAATAGTTTCATTTAGTGCACCTCCTCCTCTAATGTTTCTTTGGTAATTTCTTTATGCAAAACAAGTAAAACTGAGTGTTATATACAATGGTTAGATAAAGTAGGTGAGTGCTGTTTGAAGGGCCTACATTCATTGTAAAGCCTGAACTCAAAATTTTGTGTTTTTCTTATTGATAAAAAATAAATGAATACTGTGCAAGTTAGTTACTGAAGAAGATGACTGACACTGATGAATGCTGAGTAGGAAAACCTGCAACTGATGAAACTAATTGGAGATATGGGATAGAGACAATTTTATTCTTAATAATCATGTAATCAATATGTGGAGCAAACTAAACACACCTGGAAGACAATTGATCTTGAGGAGTTTAGATTTTTATACAATGGGATGAAAACTTTAATAAAGGAAAGTTTGTTCTGTGGATATTCAACCTGCGTGCAGTTACGATGAGCCCCAAATCCCAATGTCATATCAGATTTCTTTATGCGAACTTACACAACTCATAATGCATGATTTTATGCAGCATATGGTGTTCAGAGCAGAAAAGTACAGAGGAAGCAAAGAGGCTCTTAAGATCACAACGCTACCGGGAAAATGTTTTATTGACCAAAGAAAACAGCGGAAGAGAGGCACTATATGCCAACATGAAAATATCATCCCAGCAGTGGAGGAAGCATCATGGTTGGGGGCTGCTTTCTGCCTCTGGGCCTGGACAGCTTGTTGTCAATGAGGGGGAAAATGAATTCCCAAGTTGAACCCATCACAGGGGCACTGAAAGACTGGTAAGATTAAGAAAAGAGATACCAAATGTGCATTCATAGCAAAAGCTCTCCACAGAAAATGGAAGGTTGAAAGGATCCTTCATGTTTCATAAACTTTATTTGTTTCTCTTCGTAAAGGAGGTGCGTACAGAAAGAACACATCTGCCCAGAGGAAAAAAAAAAAACAAAAACGTCAAACTCTCACCCCATTCATGTCTAAGGAACAGTTTTGGCAGAGATGAAAATGGATTGATCGAAACTGTGATTAATTCCGTTGGATATGAATTGACAAAAACTGCTGAGCATAACTTACCTCAGCACAAGTAGCATAAAAACACAGAATGGTTCTGCCCAGAGGAAGAGAAACCAGTCAACCAGCAGGTGACAACTGAGCATCATGCAAAGATCAGTTCATTCAAAATGCATTGTGGGTATTGTGGTCAGACTGGCTTCAGTCGCTGTTTGGTGGTGATTATGACATTAAACACAACAAATCAAAAATGCACAGCAGTGAGGAAGACCAAAAAGTTGTGGACATGTGTTTGTGTTGCAGCTAGCATTCAACGCTAACTAAGGAGGAATCTTTTCTCAGGAGCTCCATTTCTGCTCAAGGAAAACATACAGTATTTTGGCGACACGAGAGCGCAGTCAAAACTGAACAATAAGGGCAGTTTCGTGCTAGTTAATGCTTGAACTTCAGCTCTAGTTCAAGCAGTGTATTTATGATGCATTTGTGGTCAACTCATCTCAAGACAGTTTAATTTGTGTAGAACCTTTCAAGCAAAACCATTTACCGTGAACACAGAAAATGTAAAAGCCATAGGACTAAAGCTGGGCGAGCTAACCCAACCAGGGAATATTGGTGTATGACTATTCTAAATACCACTTGCAAAAGTTAGTTCCCTCTCTTTTCATCTTATTCTTTTCTCTGTGTTATAGTATTAGACAAGCGCAACCAACAACATAGACCTTTTTATCTATCTAACATAAATTAAGCCAAAGAAGTTGAAAAAAAACAAACAAATAATTTTAAAAACTGCTAAGGACCCTCTTGCTGCTTCTATAGGATTTAAGAGTATAATTTGAAACCAGGTGCTGCCAGTCATCAGGCCTTGTTGAAGTGATCATAAGCATGTGTGCAACCTCCACAATAGTAGATGTTGTGACAGTTTGCTGCTCTGCCACTTTCAGGTGTGTGTTAGTACATCTCAAGAGGGAATGATATAAG
>JBAMYA010000004.1:5041483-5051875 GCA_037176975.1 Arrhamphus sclerolepis | reverse complement strand
ATTATGAGCTTTTAAGATGTTGATGAAATCAGGAGCTGACAAGGAGCAGGATTGGCTTAATAGTTTAATACCTACTTTCATCATGAACGTCTACATCAGTGAATGCATCAGCTTAGAATCTGTGAGTGCAAAATGGCAAAACAAGTTTAAACAATCAGTAAGGTTTAAACAAAAAAACTTGCAGCACAACCCTGCTGAGCATGCTCAGCAAAGGAAGCAAAGGAGAGCTTGGAAGCTTAAAAATGGTTGCAGACGACAGAGGCTGCATATGTATTAACGTAACTATCAAAATGAATCCAGAGGGTTTGTTAAAGTCAAAAACATGACTGTCTCCATCAAAAGTTCTGCTCATTCTGCTTGCAGCCACACGTTTTGAAAGTGAAGTGAATATGGTGGTATTTGAAAAGTCAGAGGAGTTACTTGGATCATCTCGTGTGAATCATGAAAGTTCTACCAGAATTCATTGGGATTTAGCAGAGTTCTCTTCTGGGAATATATCAAGTAAAAATGCTTGTCGACAGCTGAAGAAAAACCCCAGTGTGCTCCTTTTTTTAAGGTGGAATGGCTCCAACAGCAGGTGGTTCAAAGAAGAGCAAAGAGGATCTCCAGAGGAAGTCGCATCTATCCCACTGGCATTCGGAGCAAGCACCTTCCTGCTGCCCATCATCAGTCTCACCACAACCAGACTCTGCGCATTAATAACCCGTCGTGGGACATTGTGAGTCATAATTTTTATTCTTCCTCTTTTTTTTTTTTTTTTTTGTTACTGAATTCTGCAACACATAAACTCATACAGACAGAGCCTAAAATAGATGTATTCTTCCCTCCTGAGGGCCATGTGTAAATGTCCTGCTATTTGCTTCACAGCACAGCAGTGATGATTCCAAAGACTGCCAGTCTCACATGAACATTGCAGGGGCCTGGAGGATGGGGTATACTGGGAAGGGTGTGGTGGTGTCTGTCCTAGATGATGGCATTGAGGGAGAGCATCCAGATCTGAAGCCAAATTATGTAAGTGCCCTGGGATGGGATGCTCTTCTCGGGAAGGGGACATGAATCATAAGCAATTTGGCAGAGCTCTTAGTGAAAGAGTGAGGAGCTGAGGCAGATATTGCAGGCATAGCTATTGGGCCAAAGGTTTGGAAAAGCTGGTTAAGAGTATTGGAATTGACATTAAATGTCTGATCCACTTAACTGTGGAGTGGACTGGTGAATAATGCTCTTTGTGATTTGTCTGATGAAATAGAGACAGATAGCTGCTGGCAGCTGCTATGTGCTGCTACTTACTATCCACTTGATTTAGGATCACCTTGCCAGCTATGATGTGAATGGACAAGGCAAAGATCCCTCTCCGAGTTATTCTAACGATGCTGCCAACTAGTGAGTACTTTCCATTGTTAGATTTGTCTTTGCACCAGTTTACCCGTTTTCAATAATTACTATCATGTATGAATATGGAAAAACCTCAGTCTGAATTCTGCCATCTCGCCGGTTTGATGTAACTAAAATAGTCAGTTTTCCCGTCATGCATATGCATCAAACCTCCTGTTCTGATGTTCTCCTCCTTTGTCTGAAGCCATGGGACTCAATGCGCAGCGATTGTTGCCGCAGCTGCAAATAACTCTCAGTGCACGGTGGGAGTCTCTTTCCATACACGAATAGGAGGTGAGTCCATGTGATGGCATCAATGTTGCATGCTGAAGGTCTTCTGGAGGATGAGGGTTTGAAGCAGATTTAAACATTCCTGTTCTGCCGCTGTTTACCTGTAGGTATACGCATGCTGGCTGGAGATGTGACCGACATTGTAGAAGCCCAGTCACTGAGCTTCAAGCCACAATATATTGATATTTATCTAGCCGGCTGGGGGCCAGAGGATGACGGAGCCACTTTGGAAGGGCCTGGACCTCTGGCTCATCTTGCTTTACAGAGCGGCACTCAGACAGTGAGATTGTGACAGAGAAATGAAAAGCCTTGTTGGCTGCATCTGGGTTTGCTCATGTCTGTGTTTTACAGAAGCTGCAATTTTTTATTTTTTTTTACTTTGGTTCATTTAAAATTCACATTTTTCCCCTTTTATCTATGTGTGCATGTATTTAATAACATTCTAACCTTTGTCTGCCTATCATTTTGATTACAGGGTCGGCATGGGAGGGGCTCTATTTTTGTGTGGGCGTCGGGGAATGGTGGACGGGCCGGTGATCACTGCTCCTGCGATGGCTACAGCAGCAGCATCTACACCATCTCCATCAGCAGCAGCAGTCGCTATGGCAGCCAGCCAGATTACCTGGAGCAGTGCTCCTCCACCTTGGCTGCAGCCTATGGCGGTGAGGAGACAGACAAGATGGTGAGTCGAGACTACCGTGGTCACTGTATTCACAGGCCTATGTGCATATATCACTTAGCCCTCCAAATTACCAAAAACAACAAAACCCACAGTGTTCCAATAAATGAATTAAGAGCAGTTGAAATAAAAAATTTAATTGTGTTAAAACTTTAAGCAAAACCAAGTCAGGATCCCGGAAGACAAATTTTCACAATGCGCGCTGCAAACTTTTCTCTTATCACTAACTGTATTAGGTCAAATGATGTCATCTAAAAATGTTGCTAGCACATGTATTTCCCAGCATGCCTTCCATTAATGTCAGAGCACCTTAAAAGTGATGAATGCTGTAATGAATGCGTCTTTCTAAGTGTGTCTCTGTTGGGTTCTTCTTCTCTGATCAAAATGAAAACAATGCAAACCGTGATGAAGGCCGGTGTGTATTTCAGTTCCATTTACGTGGTATTTAAAAAGTGTGCACAAATCAATTTGTTTCACTCATCACAACTTTAGAAGCACAGACTGTCTTTCCCTCTCTCCGCTGTGTATGTATGTGTGCACAGCCAATTAAAATACCAGAATGAGATGTCTTTCTTTTAAACACAAGTGGTACTTTGCAAATATGTATAATAACTACGGAGTAGTTAAGAAAAAGCAAATCACTCAAAACTTGCGGGCGGAGGATAATGAAAAGAGATGGAACAACTTCCAGCTTTGTTTGACGTGTTATTGAGAGAAATTATTGCAACTCTCTCCTTTGGAGTTGATCCGTCACTGCTCCGTCGCTTACAAAATGCCCAGAACGCAGCAGCTCGCTCTCTGACAGGCCACATCACTCCAGTGCTGGCTTCACTTCTGGGTCCAGTTTAAGATTTTATTGTTTGTTTTCAAGAGTTTTAACATAACAGCACCGCCTTGGTTGTCAGAGCTTTGAAACTTTCATAGTCCTGTCAGAGCTCTGAAATCAAGCAACCACCTGTTCTTGACAGGTCAGAAGACAACTAGTCATTTTTAAATCACCTCTTCTCAACTGAGGTTGTTTTAAATGTGCTGTAGAAATAAACTTACTTGTCTTGACATTTGAAGTCGCACAAAGGACAGTAGGTGGTACTTTCAAGCTATGCTGTTTACATTTAACATGTAATTGCACCGCTGCTAAAAGGACTTGAAATTTGAAGTTTCTGACTTGAGACTTGACTCGGAACTAGAGGACAAAGACTTGAGACTTACTTGAGACTTGGAGAACAATGACTTGGTCCTGCTTCTGGCTTATAGGTATGCTGAACTAGTTTTTTTTTTTAATTTCAGACAAGTAGATAGATAAACATTCAACAGGAATTATATTATTTGTAACAAGTGAATTGTAAGTATTGTTTCATATATATAATGTGTGTGTGTGTGTGTTTGTGTGTGTGTGTATTTATGCTTCTATATTTTACTCTGGTTATTTTGAAATCCAGATTTAATATCAGCTCTGCCTTGCCAGCAAGAAAACACATATTTAAGATATGAGGTGAATAAGCTGAATCCACATTCAACTTCTGCACTTGATGCTGATAGTTTCAGACACCTGTCAATCAAGCAAATAACCCCCAGACACAGCCTCATAGAATATCTGGCATTCTGTAGAAAAATGATTTTGGTATTTACTTTTTACTTTACCAGTATATTAATGCTGCCTTTAGTGTTTCTCTCTGTTTTACTGTAAAAGCTAGAAGAGCTGCAGTTTGAGACTTTGACAGAGGAAACGTGGGCAGTGCAACCATTTTTAAATGAATATGGGAAGAAATCTGCATTCATGCAATAACTGAGTTCCAAGTGTACTTTGGTAATGAAAGGAATTAATATCTTAATTATACATTTAGATTTAAGGTAGCGTGAAAAAGTAGGAATAAAAAGGTTTAAAAAGTGAATAGCAAGTAGTATTGAAAAACAGCCTGGAAAATAAATGACAGATTTAAAATTTTAAGTCCATGCTGACATTTTCAAACCACCTAAAAAAAAAAAATCAGCTTATTGTCCTTTTTAAGACAGATATCTGATTAGTTTACCACCACTGTGCATATAACGCACATTAAAATCAGGCCACTCTTTAAATGTGACTGATATGACTGTGTGGGAGAAAAAAGAAATATAGATATCAAGTTTTAATAATCACTTATGATCTTCATAACTAGATAGAGAAATATGCATAATTATAGTTTCCAAGCACTTACTCATGGGAGACTAGACGTTTCTATGGGTTTCTTTCCCATATTGAGGATTTTTATGCTTGCAGTAATCAATAGCGGTAGATCAATTTTTTTTCTCACTCCATTTTGTTTTAATACCAACCCCGGGATTAGATCAGTGCTTCATTTTTCATTTGAAGTAATTTACACATTTTTTTGTTTTTCTTTTCAACAGTCCTTTTCTCAGCTATGTCAAACCAAAGAAGTTAACTTTCAGGGAAACACAAACATAATCTGGAACATATTTATCATTTTTACTCTTTCATCCAGTAAAGCTTCTGAAATCATCTAAGTATTCGCTCAAATTTGCTGCACTTCTAGTTTCCTTAAATAAAACTTTAATGGGCATGCGTGAAATCCAAAATCAACCTTTGCCACTTGCACGACGTTGACAGTTTCTGTTCTTTCACAGAGGAGAACAGAAATGTCTCTCCTCCTCTCACACAATTATCTTATATCTCTAATATTTTACTGTTTTTTTCTCCAATCGCTTTATTCTTTTTTTTTTTTAAAATCTTTTTTTAACATCTACCTTCACTCCTTTATCTTTACTGCTCCCTCAAACTTATCAATTCAATTCAATTCTATTCATTTATATTGCGCCTATTTACGACAAGTCATCTCTAGGTGCTTAAGAAACCAGAGCTTGACCCCCGCACACATGGCAACGCCATCAGTGGCAAGGAAGAACTCCCTCATGGGAAGAAACCTTGAGCAGAACCCGGCTCTAAGGGGGACCCTCCTGAGACAATCCTCTGAGTCCAATTTAGGTTTTATTTTCATAGTTTATTTTTTGTTTTCCTGTTGTTTTTATTTTAGTTTTTACTTTTTTTTTTCATTTAGATCTTAATAGGCTTACAATCGCCCTCAATTTACCATTTAAGACATATTTTACCATTAAGCATTTAAAACATGTTTTGACTTATTTAGTTATATGTTGTTAAGTATAATTTCTGGTTTTGTCTATGTCGCTATCTTGCTTTCTGTTGTTGTCTTTGGTTGCTAGGTTACGAAATTCTGTGGCTGTTCGTGATCGCCGTTGCTGGTTCATTAAAAACTGAACAATAAATGTTCAGCAAAGACATCTGAGTCTCTGTTTTGATTGCAGAAGCTCTCACTACGTAATAAAACGTACATATCTAGTTGCCAGGGTTCTTTGTCAACAGGACAGCACCCTTCCCAGAAATCAGAGGTGACTCTTGTCCTGTCATTCCTCAAAAAGTGGAGAAGCGCTTGTTTGTCTCAGCAACCATTATTAACCCTTCCATGGGTAGAAGCACTACGTGGTTGCCAAAATCTTGTGTGTTCTAACTCAGCGCTTGATATCAAAAAGCAGAATGACATCATCAATCATTTTCAAAACTGTTAGCTGATTAAATAGGTTAATGCTATGCATGGCACATTATATATCTGAATTGAAAGTCTTTATTACATGCAAAATGCCTTTTAAAGGCATGCTATGTAGCAACACCCCTCCAGACCAGCATATAACAAGAAACCAAATGAGTCAGTCCCTGGGATTAAGTCATGAGCTCATAAGAGTGATGAGATGAGATGCACAAATACCCCATCAGCCGTCAATATACTTGGCCTGGAATACACTTACATACACACGAATGCATCATTGCTGACACACATATCCTGCATTTCTTTAGCGCGTCCTCCAAAACGCAACGCGTACATGAACACCAGAGGCGCTAGTGTAGCAGTAAACCACAAGTGAACTGTCACAAAGCTCTTCTGCAGCTTCTGCCTTTATATAGAACCACTTGGTATGTGTGGTGTTGGTTGAGTTAAACCAGTGCAGCAGCCTACGAAAAATAAAATTGTGTTTCTCATCAATTTCCCACATTGGTAAAATAGATAAACAAACTCCGATCCCGAAAATTGATTTTATGGTGTAACATAACATCTCCAATGTCACTGGTTTTGTTTATTTCTGGCTGTGACCACAGCAAAAACAAAAGAATAATTTCAATCTTGCTTCTCGTATACGTTTTATATTTTTGCCTCTGACTCTGCATACCGCCCACAAGGCGGAGACATCTGGTTTTACGCGTTCTGCCTGTGTAGTACAGATGCAAGATATGATCACAACGCAGCTGATTGCGTACGCAAACGGACGCACCTGCTGAAAGACGACCTCCAACTGCTCACTGGCTTGTCTGTAGATGAGAAGAATACCCCCATCTGCAAAATAACTTCCTCTTCCTAATTTGAATGTAGGAAGGTAGTCCAAATGCTACAATGATTTATATCACCTCTAGTGGGACAAAAGGGATATTACAAGGCTTGCTGGACTATCACAACTCCTCATAACAGTCGGTGACTATTTTCCTCACCACAGCAGATGTATGCGTTGAGCATGGCTTCAAAACTTTTCTTTTCTTTGCTATACCCACATTTATTTGGTTGTACTGTTGTTGTATTGATCTTTTGCAGGTATTATTTAATATATATAGGTAAATATGCTGTGCAGAGTAAAATCTTTAAAGACAAAAAGTGCAACTCTGTGCAGCAGCAGCAGAGGAATACTTCAAGGCTAATGAGATCTGGTACCTTCCCACAGGTATCTTTAGGACCACAGCAGAGCTGTAGGAAGGCTCGGTCAGGAACCTCCCTCTCCTCCTCTGTGGCTGCAGGCATCCTTGCACTCACATTGGAGGCCAAGTGAGCAGCTTTCTTTAACAGAAAATCCATAGCATGAGGCCAGGTTTGAATCAATAAGTATAATTGTGTGCTGAGACTATGTTTTCTGTTTGGCCCTTTCACAGTCCCTTGCTAACATGGAGGGATGTGCAGCACATTATTGTTCGAACATCAAAATCTCATCATCTTCCTGCTCCTGACTGGCACATGAATGGAGCTGGATACACAGGTACTATCCAAAAAATGCATAATTAAAGGATAAACAGAGCTTGTGTTTTGTAAAAAGTCCTCTGTTCTTTATTTAGTGAAACCATAAAGCAGAGAGATTATTATAAGTCAGTCAGATACAGTTAGCAGAACAGTGAGGGACACCTACAAAGACTACAGTCTGTGTAAATGTGTTGGTGTGTTAGTGAGCCACCTGTATGGCTTTGGCCTGCTGGATGCTGAGAGCATGGTGATGGAGGCAGAGTCCTGGAAACAAGTCCCCCCACAGCATGAGTGTGTGGAGGAGGCTGCCATCCAGCTGAGCAGGTATCACACCAACAGCACTGCAAGAGATCTTGGCTTGGAGTCCCTTGATTTCTTCTCCGCTATCGCACCGCATCTATTTCTGTCTCAGTTCTCACTTGGATTTCTCTCACACCGATTCTCACGCACTTGAAATGGACGTCACTTTCTTTCGCGTTGCTCTTGTAACTTTTTTTTTTGTGCTGCTTGTTTCCTGCCTCTTCTCTTATCTCCGTGTCGCTGTGTTTCTTTGTTCTCCCCCCTCCCTTGTGTGTCTCATGACAGAATTATTCATCCAGGCTCAGAGCTGACGTCTGTGTATGAGACTACAGGCTGCTCTGGCAAGGCCCTGCAGCATGTTGCTTACGTGGAGCATGTCGTCGTCCGTGTAACCATCAGTCACAGTCACCGCGGCGACCTTTCCATCACGCTCACCTCACCTTCAGGCACTGTGTCAAAGCTGCTAGCAAACAGGTAACTCAAGTACACTGCTCCATTTAAACTAAACGAACAGTTTACATATGTACTCTCTTGAATCATCATCTTTTTTTTTTTTTTTTTGCAGTAATGTGCTTACATACAAACAATTCTGATTTCTACTTATATTTTTATTGAACATGGCCGTTGAACATGCACAGTGCTGAAGGTGAACCTTGGGAGATAATCCTTTAGTATCAGTCGCTTCGGTAGCACAATGACCTGCACAGCCCTCAGAAGGCAGATTTTCTTGTTTTTCTGAAGCCATTCTGGGCTAAATTTAGTTCTGATACTCAGTTCTATTGTTCTGCTGCATCACCAGATTTCTACTAAGCTTGAGGTGGCAGGCAGCCAACATCATGTAGGATATTTTGGTAAATTTCAGGAATTTATTCTTCCACGGCAAATGGTTCCAGGTCCTGAGGCAGTGAAGCAACCTCAAATCACAATACTCCATCAACCAAATTCCACCACGAGGAAGAAGTTTTGGTGTTTGTGATTGTTGCCTTCTCCATGCACCGTACACAGGACTGAGTCAGGACTGAGTCTTCTTCCCAGACAATTCCAAGTCCAAAGAGCAGTAGCGTTACTATATATATGGAAACTCAACTGTTTGCATTTTGACATTCAGGTGGCTAGCAATGTTTTTTTTTTTTTTGTGTGTGTGTGTGTTTTTTTTTTTTTTTTAAATTAGTTTTCAGCGATAGACACCATGTCTGGTCAATGACTTGTGCATACTTACCAACAGAGATGTTTGCAGGTTCCAGTGATGTCTTCTAGCCTTTAGCTTTTACATGCAGGTCTTCTTTATCCCACTGAATATTCAACATTCTGCCTTTGGAGTTGCTTCCAGGAAGAGCAGCCACTTTCTAAACTGTCTCCACTAACTGTGGATTGATGGACGTCAGGAAATATTGGATTTAAGCATCTTTTTTTCCCCCCTTTTGTATCCAACTGTTCTTTGCTGTATGTCTTCAAAAACATATTAGATGGGAGATGAGGTCACATTTCATGGGCAGATGAACACAGAAAACAGTTAATTCCAAGAAAATCTCATACTTTTTCTTCTGAGTGTGCCCGTTGACGATAGTCAGTGAGCGTCATTTTTATTTAGAGCACTCTTCAGACCTAAAGGCTATAGTCTGGCAGCTCGGGAAGAGAAGAAGAGTTTGGCAAATGCTACTGGAAAGTAGCACTGGAGTGGTGCTCATATGGTGTTTCTAGGGAACTAGCATTTGGCCATATTCCCAGCAAAATGAATTGGAAATCTGGCAGATTTCTTTGACATAGAGTGTCTCACTTTTGATCAATGTAAAAAAAAAAAAACGTGAGTAAGCAAGAAGAAAGAGCCAGAGTGATTTAAAGATCATTGGTGGGAAATAGGAATGTGCCTCATCTCAAGTATCTAAACCTTCAAAAATTTTGTGTAGATCTAGATACTTGATTAAGATCATAAAGTCCAATCTGGCTATGTGTGTGAAAACAATTTGATAAACTCATGTAAGAGACCCAACAGTTTGAGATACATATGTGAATCAGCAGTATCCCAGCAGGCCTTAGTGTGTTTCTAGATGCAGCATTTCTAGTGTGCTCATAGATGCAGTCAATTGAACAACATCCCAAGGAAATTTTCCTTTTTAAATAAATAATTCAACAAAAATATTGGATGTAACATTCTTCTTTGAAAAAAGTTAACACACTAAGTCAGAGATAGGTATTTCCACCTATAACAGTTGGCTTATAATTTAGGTTTGTGTTTGCAAAACTGCCCTTAGGACTGCTCGATTCTTGAGTCAGATGAGTACTGTTGGCACATTATCATGAAGCAAATTGTAAACAAAGAAACATTCTGCATCACAGAGAGTGTACGACAGCCGTGTTTCTATTAATAAAGTAGGCTGTTGTTGGTGTTGTCACTGGCAGCTGTGATGTACACGTTGCATTGTTTTACATGAGTGTGACTGCTGTTTCCCAACAGGAAACAACATTTCTTAGAAGAATGTGTAATCACAGATACTAAAAAATCTTCAGAAATTTATGTTGGATGAGTAATGTTTATGTGACAAGTTAATTGAGCAAAATGGTGGCCAAATCAAAACCTTTATTTAAAAAAAAGAGTGCAGAGGGGGGTACCTCATAGGGGTGTATAATGGTGAGGACCTCACGATACGATATGTATCCTGATACATGTGTCACGATACAATA
>JBAMYA010000004.1:5015666-5028697 GCA_037176975.1 Arrhamphus sclerolepis | reverse complement strand
GGGGAAGGATGGCTTTGGAAAAAGGGTGAAAAAAGGAACTGGGTTCTTCCCCACTTTTTTTTTTTCCTCCCGGGTGGGGTTTGCCACAAAAAAAAAAAAAAAAAAAAAAAAAAAAAAAAAAACTGCAGAGAAAGTTATCACTCCAATCTGAAGCCTCAAAAGCTTTTTGTTTTTGTTTTTTGTTGCCACTAACAACAACAGTTGTCAACAGACATGGCCAACGTAAAAATGAAATATTTCTTAATCAAAATTACCAACCTACTCTGATCTTTTCGTCACTCCTTCTACGCAGAGTTCATTTTTTAACCGTGTTTTAATTTATCGGGGTACCTTTCCAATACCAATATTACATAAATGAAGTCATTTAAATCTACACACATGCACGCACTCACACATACACACATTTTAATCTTTTATGCTCCAAATCTTTCCAGCTAACAAACTGGCAAACTGACTTCCCCATTGTGCAACAGTGAGACCATTATGACAAAAAGACTTTGTCAGCGGCCCGGAAAGCAGATGCTGATCGACTATTATCAATTATTTAGCAGCACCCTTACATTTAGATCATTGTTATGGTTGGGGAGTATTACATAATCAACCCCGCTGACTCCCAAAGTTGGCAACCCTTAAGTAAACACTACCTATGACTGCACTGCGGCATACAAACACTATGCGTCCTTGATAACCAGCTCTGATCATTGTTTTTAAACAGTTATCGTATTCTGGTGAATGCACCACTGTGTTTGGATTATGAGCTGGGCTACGGGCTGCCGGGGAATTAACTTCTCTAAACCACAAGCATATCAGCCTAGAATCAAACTTCTTCCACAAAAGGTTGCGTGCACATCTGCTCCGCGACAACAAATGGTGTGATCCACCATCCACAAAGTGTGTGGATGGTGGATCACACCATTTGTGGACGTACCAGATGTGAACGATAAGTCCAGGGACAGCCCGTCACCTGGATTATTTTTGTCCACATCAGTTAAAACATTGTATAAATAAAGTATCTATAACCTTAGACTAACTCTATATACAGTAAGAGTCAGTAGCTATTTACACACAGTGATTACACTATTAAGACTTACTGATGATGTCATCTTCATTCCACCTTTGCTCTTGAGCTGTGCATTCACAGTAGGGCGTAGTAGTCCTGCAATGCTTTCCCAAAGCATCTAAAAACAGTCCCATTCCTCTACTTTATAGTCAGTCAGCAACAACTCCCAGATGTCTTTGCTCACTGACTGCTTTGCTCAGTTGGCATCAAATCAAACACAGCTCTGGAAAAACAAAAAAAATAAAGAAAAGAATTTGTACCTACTTCAAGTTGCGGCCAACTTCGACATTCACTTACGGCCCGTCCAGCCAGCCTCTGCCTCTCCGACCACTTGAATGTCTTACCGTCCCAGAAACAAACAGTTTTTATCCTCGACGTGGAGGTTTGCGGCCATCCACACATCCCTGTTATGCATTCCCACAATGCCATGATCACACGACACTTATTTGGCCCCGATTACATTTCTGTGGCTACCTCCCAAGACGCTACAGCACCAGAATGAAATGTTCCACCATTCCTGCCAGTCACACAGCCAACAACAAGACAGGAAAAAAAAAGGTGCTACAGGTGGAACAAACTGCACTTCCATGCATTCCTTTCACATACACGTCTACTGAGGAGAGTGGGAACGCTACTTCACATGGGCTGACCACATCCCAGTTAATAAACTGGAAAAGTATCGAGTTTCCTCACTGAGCGTGTTTGCAAATGCTGATTTGGTGCAGCTTCATAATGTGAAGCTGCACATTATGTGCACAATTGCAAGTTAGTTCTGTGCCATTTACATAGCGCGACAAGAAGAAAGGTGCTCCGGGGTGGAACGAACTGGCCGTGTGAATGGAGCCTCTGTGCATGCATGCCTCTGTGTGTGTGTGTGTGTGTGTGTGTGTGTGTGCATGTTAAAACCAGGGGAAGAGATTTATTACTTATTTATTTATTGCTGTATAAGTGAATGCTTTTTGCACATTGGTAGGACACAGTTAAAACAAAAAATGTGATGCACACATGGACGCAACAGAGCTCCAAAAACAGCACCCAATTGTTCGTGACCCAAGTGAAGTCACTGGACTGCTGCCTGGTTTGTCAAACTCTTTTTATGCAGTGAACAGGCACAGTGTGCTTGAGTCCTTTGGAAATGTGACTTGTGGGGCTTTTTTTTCCTTCTTTTTTTTTAATGTATGCATACAAACAAGTACACACGTAATGATAATCAATACTGAGATCAGGAAAGATGACTGAAGGCATGTCCATGTATCATAAGATAAAACGGATGACCTAATTGTTGTGACAGGCCCAGTCAGCCACTAATTAGATGCTCCCTATATGCCAGACACAGGCTCGGATCACCGCATTGTCAGATTGTTCGAAGAAAGCAGTGCAAACACGCAGTACAACGTATTGAGGAAATTCTACGCAGGATACATTTACATACTAATTCTGAAAACAACCATTGTCCTCTGGGAGAAATAATCATTTCCACTTCAGTATCTGCACAACGAGTCAGAAACTCATCCTCAAGTCACACAACACTGAGGAAAAAAAATGCAACACGCTGAATCAGACTTTAGCCCGCCTCATCTGGAGCTTTAACTGTTTAACTCACGCGCTTGTTTGAGCCAACAAATCTGAGTGATTAATAAGCTCGTGCTGCTGATGTGACAGGTGCAAATTCCTGTACGATTAATAAGGAATCCTTCATCTTTACAAGCCGGCCTGCATACTTCAAAAAGACAACGTCCTCCGTAAATTCAAAAAGAAAAAACTCTCTGGCAGCTGTATTGCAGAACTAAACACTTACAAATTACCAGAAGTACTTCACCCTGAGTGCACAGTATTATACACTGCAGCCTGTGTGAGTAAACCTTTCGCATGCTTCTGTGGGACAGTGTGTAGTTTAAAAAAAAAAAAAAAAAAAAAAAAATGCTCTTTCTTAATCTCTCTGAAGGCTGCAGCAAAGAAAAGAAGCAGATATAAACTGTGGCTTACCTCGTTGTGCTCATACTTGTAGGGGATCTGTAATGTGTTCATGGCCTGGATCATAGCCTGCATGGCCGTGAAGATGTTCTGGTAAACCAGTCTGGTGAAACTCCTCCTGTCTTCTTCGGAGTATCCACAGCCATGGATGATCCTCATCTGTTTGATGAACGTGCTCTTCCCGCTTTCACCAGTTCCTGAACACCAATGGATGCACAGTCTTAATGCACGCAAGCAGCGTACAGGCTCACAGACCAGACCCGCATTAAATAAATACGCAACATCTCTCAGAACGCTGCTCCTGTTTCTGAAACCTAAGCCTGTTGGTTCCTACTGAGCATGTAAATCTTTGCAACCAGGTCCTTTCAGCAAAACAATCTATCACCTAGAACGTTCCTTAAAACCAGAAGTGATAACAAGTAGTGAATCTAACCAGTATGAATGTTCTAAGGTGACAGATTTTTTTATTTTATTTTGATAAAGGCTCTAGCTGGTACTGCACTTAAATGCACGTTCATACTGCCATCCAAACCTGTTTTTTGTTTTATTAGCAAACCTGATCAGAAATCCAGTCTGTTTACTTCATATATCACAAGTACTCTGATCCTACTTGTGTCCTTAAGACGAATCCTAGATGTGTATTCTAATAGAAGTCGTCAATTTGACAAGCAAATGCTGTTGTTACAGCGAGCCTTTACCAGTTTCATCTTTTAACCAAAGTGAAGCTCTTCCTGTCCCACAGTGATCTGGAAAAAGGGGCGATGCATGCTTTCATCAGCTCACAAACTGAATACTGCAAGGCACTATTCACCAGTATTACTCAGTCACCGCGCAATGGTCTGCAACTGGTGCAAAAGGAAGCTGCTCGTCTTTTAACTCGTTCATCCAGATTCCCTCACCGCTTCACCCAGGTTAGATTGACTGATTGTCTTGCATTGAAAATGAAACAAAAGACTATTTGAAATCCTGTTTGACCGACCAGACTGCATCTTTGTATCACTGGAAATCTGACTGGAATGGCATCTGAAATATATAAGTGCAATAAGATGCTTTTGAAAGAAACGACTGGGATGAGAGTTCCAAATTGGGTGCAAGTTTGCAAATGGATGGGATATCACGAGAGCGAGACGCTTCCTAAAAGCAATGAAACGCACTTTCAATAAAAACAGATATTTTTTAAATGTGAAAATAACACTTTTAGAGCCATTTTAAGGAATAAATTACTGAGGTTTATCTGCCTTTCTTATTTACAAGTCAGACTTGGAAGGGTGTTTCCCGATGAAATTTCCCACTTCCCAGTTCAAATGGAACGCGCTGTTCCACATTGCCATCATGTTTCAGACTCCTTGGCTTCATCTTTCTTTGGCCTCAACTCAAAACAGCATCACTAGAATTCTTCTTGAAGGAATAATTTAGCCATTTTGTAATTTTTAAAAAGTATTATTCAATAAATATTGATTTTAGAAATTAAAAAAGGTTTCAATCATCCTTTTCCTCAGTAACCATTGTCCAATTTGCAAAAGAAGACCTTGTGCACTTCCTGACCACTGGAATTTTTGTGAGATGCATTAAATGGCACAAATATGGGAACCAGTAATCATCCCAGTGTAATGCTCACTTCATCTGATTTGCTGCGGTTTACTTGGGACTTTTACAGTCGGAGGCTTCGTCCCAGTACAGACACTTCTGTGAAGGAACCCATTTGGTGCATTACATAAATCAATCAATAGATAAATAGCAGTCATTCTGTGGTCATTTGTGGCTTCTAAATATTTCATATTAGCGGCAAATAATAATTGAAAGGCAGAGGAGAGATAAAAGTTTATAAAAATGCTAGCAGCACTTATATGTGCCTAGAGATGACTTGTCGTAAATAGGCGCTATATAAATAAATTGAATTGAATTGAATATGTATAAAATCACAATTTTGTCACTTTAAATGGTCACAACCTCCAAAAAATATTGGATTTACAAGACTATATAGCTAAATAAATACCAGCTTAAAGAGATACCTGTATTTGAATTACTGTTTTAGTGTCACTACTTTTAACATTTTGGATCTTTGCAACTAGAATTAGGAGTATTGGATCTGAGCAAGACCCTGCAAACACTACAGATTAAGTTACCTGCTAGTTTTAATACAATTTAAGTAGGTGGATTTTAAAAAATAAATTTTAAAAAAAGCCCTCCGTGAAAGTTAAGAGACTTAATGATCTGTTGGCTGGAGTCACTCTGGTTACTCTTGATTAACAAGACCAAATCATGCAAAAGAAACTACCTCTAGATGCCATCAGACACACAACTGATCAGGAAAATGAAATGCTCGCAGGCGATGCAACAACCAGACTTATCAACAAAAGACATCCAAAATGGCGCGCAGCGGAGCTGGAAGACCCGCAAATGGCTTGTTGGTTTTGCAGTAAGAACCTGTTAATGTAACAATTCTACAGTCATCTTGGCAACTTTGAATAGAATCTCTCAGACGCCCCTGTATGGCGTCAATTCAGAGTCTAAATTTACTGCCAAAACCCAGAATCTGTAACCAGAACTTTAATCATTAAAAGTTACGTGTTTGTTTCCATCAGTTCAAAAACCATCTCCATTTTGGAATTGTCTTTCTCAGTTGCGCTTTTTCCTTTTTGTGGTTGCAAATAAGTTCTGAAATAAGTGTTAAATTAGAGCTGCATCAATCAAAAGCAGAGGAGGCGGGGCATAGCTGAGATCTAGTAGCTCATTGGCTGCTGAATGACTCAGCACATTCTACGTCCATGCCAGGGCACCAAACTTCTGCTGAAAAATGCAGCACAACTTAGCAACCTTATCACTATATTTAGTGACTATTTAGGCACATAAAAAATGATAACAATAATAATAATAATAATGATAATAATACAACATACTAGACTCTGAATTGATGCCATACTCCTGTATGAGCCACATAAAGCCTGCCTCCAGCCCATCTTGACTGGTTCAGTATGTTCTACACCAGTGGAAATGGGAAGGCTCCCAGACCCGTTTTATAAGGGACTTCAGTAATTGGTATCGCCCTCCAGGCAAAGCCTCAAGTGGCCATTCGAAGAACTGCAGGTTTTGGTGCAAACCTGTTGAGCTTGGCCCATGGGCTCCAAAAAAAATAAACTCAACTGAATAAATGTTGATTTTCTAGTGATATTTTATATAGACTGTTCAGATGATTTTTTTTTTAGCAGTAACATATAAGGGTCAAAAACATCTGAGCCAACTTTGCAGATTTGTGTTAAGTAATAAACATATTTACACCCCCCACACCACCCGCAAAAAGTGTTCTTTGACGTTCTTGAACTTTGAACTTTATTTAAGCACTTCTATTTCCTGCTACTTAATTTTAGTCCACTTTACATCTTGGGCGGGCACATTTTTGTGGTTGTATGTTTTACTACTCTCCTATTTTCATTTTTCTCTTAACGGTTTAATGTCTTATTCTCAAATGACTATTTTACAGGGAGAATGTGGAGCTCATGTGAACTGCTTGTAAGTTCAGGAACAGGAGGGCCCAAAACAGGCGTAGACATGAGCAACCATAAGTGTTTTGTTTTTGTTTTTTTACACATCACATACAAAATAATAATAATAATCATGGCTAAATAGCCAACTCTTCTGCAAGAATAAATAGCATATCAAACTTTTAAAATAATTTTTTTTTTTTTTTAAAAAGCTGGTCTTGCCAGGTCTCGTCACTAACCATTAATATATATGTGTAGACAGTAATTAAAAAATTAAATAAACATAAAAAATAACCAACTTTTTAAAAAATGAGAACTATCTCCACCACAACAGCATTGACTTGCAGGAACATGCTGAACATGACTAACACTGTTGTGCAAACCAGTTTCACAATAGTCTTTTATAGGGAGTTTCTTTTGTTAAAATGAAGGAAAGCAGCATTTTTACAAGCTCTGCAGAGACAGAGACCCTGAACGCTGCCTGCAGCTCTGACTACAGACCACCACAGAGGAACCAGGAAGGCGGCGGGTCTCCTCTCCTCACCCAGCAGAAGCAGCTTGTATTCCCGTCGGAATTCCTTCTTGTCCCGCCGGAGCTGCCTCTCAATCTCGTCGTTGATCCTGCGAGCTTCTTTGGCCTCGGGACTGAGGCAGCAAGCCCCCACGTAGCTCAGAGTCATCACTCCTGGGTAGAAATCCACCTTCCGAGACGCACACGCATAATAAAACGGTCAGGGACAAGCAGCCTGGCTGTCAGTTATCATTAAACTCTACCGCGCGCCCCAAAGCACTCATTCTGAGTTGAAAACAACAGGGTAAATTTAAGGAAGTAGGTTTGTATTTTTTTTTTTTTTTAAACTCCCAGACTCGTTTGTAATACACTGTTCCTCTTCAGCGAAGAGGAAATTAACTTTGTGAAACAACTTTAGTTCAGCTTGTTTGTACAAACCCTGGTCGCAGGTCTCCGGGCGTGGTGGCTGAATATGGCGGAGCTTCAAAAAACAAACAAATATACAATTTAAAAAAAAAAAAGACAAGATGATGGGAATCCTCCAGAGCAGAGTCAGCCGGCTCTCCTGCCTCCGGTTTCCCCCCACGACTCTCCTGTCTGCTTTAGCCCCTCTTTGGAGAGAAGCTTCCCAGCCTCCTCTATCCTGCCTGGGAGCGACTGAGCACCATGTGACGGAGGGCTGAGCTGTGATGGGAAACCGTGTGGGCTTTTCTTATTACATTATCTGAACATGTTTCCGGTGTTAACCAGCAAACTGAGGATGTGACAGTTGCAGCAACAGGACACACTTCACCACTGGATGCCTCCGTTTAACAAAATAAAGTCCATTAAAAAAAAAAAAGAAGACACACACGTGAGCTGTAACACAGACTTTATTTACTAAACACCTGGAGCTACTACACATCACAAAAATACCCAAATCACCACTCAATGAATCAGAAAGCTGCTCACTTCTCATGTCACACTGCATCTAAAGAGATACTTTAACAATTAAAAGAAAAAAAGGCTTTTCAATGGTCTAAAAATTAAAAACAACATATGATGCCACAGATCAGATGTTGAGGCTGCAGTACAGAGTCCATTTCTGAGAGTGGCGGGAAATAAATGATGTACAGGTGGAAACCGTGGTGGTCCAAATGTGCAGAAAACACATTTTAAAAGGAAAGAGAACAAAAACATGCCAGGAAATGGCACTTTAAAAACTGCACAAACGTGTCAGACAACAATCCTTGCTAGAAAAGAAGAAAGAAAAAAAAAAAAAAAGTGAGCCACCAAAAAAGCCCCAAACTCAACATTTCAATAAACATTTAATTCCCAAAATCTTAAATTTTGGGTTTTGTTGTTGCATTTTGTAAACAGTTTTATTATTATTATTTCTCAATCCTGTTATGCTTTGTGCATTTGTTATTTTGCGTTTTTGGTTTTGTCATGTTTGACACCTCAGGTCCACCATATAAAAAAGAAAAGAAAAGAAAAGAAAAGATTACCCAATCTTTGTTTGGGTACTTTCCTCCTTCGAGAAAGTGTTTAGTGTGGTCTAAATCTAACCACTGACTAAGCTGCTGCTTTAAACCAAATATATACAAACTTTTTACATCTTTGTCTTTCAATGAAAAACAAATTCTTTCTTTTCTCATTTTGCCTCAACTGTCTGATAAATTTATCCCAACTTAAATTAAAAAAAACGGGACATTTTAGTAAAATACATTTACTTTTGTAAAGGTGACAGTACTCCCAGCACCAGAAACAGCGAGCCTCGTCCTCCTGAATGACAGTGAAGTGGCAAAGTAACAGTAGGGGACCTCATCAGTCCTCCAAACACAGATCAAGTGATACAAGTGATCGATTGATCAATGCTGTATAATTTGTAGGATGATGGAGAAATGGTCCCGAGGCTGCAGTTTGTTCTTTTGGAACAAATTTTTAATATGGGACAAGTGAGTCGGGCTGATTTTTAGTGTCCAATCTTTGCGCTAAGCTAAGCTAAGCTAAGCTGCTGTTGGAAGCTTCAAGATGCTTCCGATGGCTCTCTGGTTTTACCATTTTAATAGTCTAACACACCTTATAAAGGCAAAGACAGCAGCGATGGCTTGGACGTTGGGTGGCTGACTCTTAAAAGTTAAAAAGGCCATGTTTCCATGGTAACAGTCAGTGCTGACAAGTTTCCTTGATAATCAAACTATAAAACGCAAGCACTTGTGTCGTTTGAGAAATTAGCCAATGAGGGAGTCCTTTTTGGATTTTCAGTCAGATTTTTTTCAGCTGCAAAAGTAAATAATCGCATATCCTAAAACAATTAAATTACTTTTATGGCAGAAAAGGTGAGGGAGGTTGTGTCTAGGAGGAGCTAAAAGAAAAAAGAAAAAAAAAGGAAGTTATTTCAACCATTCCAGAGTCATGCAACTTCATTTGAACAGTATGTTTAAAATTAAAGAAAAAGAAAACACCCTACTTAATCTTCCCAACAAAATTACATTCTGCATGCTGTACTGAAATAAAGGGGGAGGAGGCCCAGGGCCAGCTCACGACACCAAAGCTTTTTACATATAGCTTTACTCTATGGCACAAGTATTTTTAAAAATAAAGAAAAAAAAATCCAAGAAAAAAAAAAAAAAAGAAGTATAAATTTTCCTCAGACCTGTAAATATCATTGTAAAGTTTATACAACGTAGGCCTGCACATCGGTAGTGTAATATATTGTCTTAAGGGTAGGGGCACAGGGTAAATCTACCCAAAGCAGAGGAATGTTGGCTCTGAACACTGGGAGCAAACAGTATTGGCAGCATGGCTTCTGAGACGCTCTTCAGCTTCACGGGCCTCCTTCCTAGAAGAACCGACCGGAGTACTGCCTCACGCTGAAATGAGAGACAGACAAAGCGACTGACATTAAGAATATTTATGTGAGCAGGAACATGACACAGGCCAGCAGCTTTAAATGCTGGAACCTGCAAACCGCAAAACATTTTTCACACTGAGCACAAGTGTAAGTCGTAAAGAAGAAGAAAGAAAAAAAAAAGGTCAAGGCAGAAAATAAATTCTGTCTATTGGAAGCAATAAGACAACTGAGACCCAGTCAGTCGTTTAGTGATGGAGAGCTACAGAAGGGAACTGACCGACTCCAAAAGATGGAATTCTTTAGCTGAATTATTGATTGATCTGCCAATTGCCATCTAAATGGATAAATTTTGTATGGAGGATGTCGCTATATAGTAAAAACATTTCCTTTAGTCCGTTTCTAGAACCAGAAGTTTTTTGTTTGTTTTTTTGATTCCATGAAATCTATCAAAAATAATCAAACAGACAATCCATTTTGGCTTTAAAGCGAATATGTGCTGCTCTTTACTCGTGTTTCTGATTTTGTTCAACGTCTGGAAAAACTAAAATTACATTTTGTTTTATGCATTTTTTTTAATTTTTTTTAATCCAAGCCCGTGTTAAAATTAAGTTTAAGCAGGAAAACTGGATGCTTCCAGATGAGCCCAGGTCACAAGGCCTCTGCTCAGTGTGATGGTAATGTTTATGGGAAAGTACATGCCTGTTCTGCAGTAAATACTGGGCGTTCTGGATCTGGTCCTGCGTCCCTGTGATGGTGATGATGCGGTCCTCAGAGCCCTCTAGTGGTTCATCAATCTTGATGGATGCCCCAGACTCGTGGCGGATCTGCTTGATCCTCTGACCGCCCTTACCAATGATGGAGCCTGCCAGCTGCAGAACCACCACCACCACCACCACCACACCGGCAAAGACAAAATAAAAGCACCAGTTCATCCATGTCATCGTTTACATCGTGCATTACTTCCATCTTACTTACATCTTTAGGGATGGTGACTTGTGTTGTGATGACGGGGCCTCCGATATCACTGTATGAGCCTCTACCACCTAGACAGTGAGTAAAGAACATTTGAGGGCTGTTTGCTTCGACTGAAGTCTGCGACAAGAAACAATCCCCTCAGGTCAGATGACAAGACTTTGGGACAGTATCGATCCATCTGGACTCACCATACTGAAAGTGCTCCCAGGAAGAATTGTCTTTGAAAATAGTGAAAAGGAAACAAGAAAGTGAAAAATGAAAATATACCACAGGAAGAGGGGGTGAGGGAAAAAAAAAATTATAACGTGATAATATCAAGCAGTGCAGCCACGATGTCCAAGACAGAAGCTGCAGTTATTTTACCAATAAAGAAAATATTTGCCATCCATTAATTCATTCATTTTAAAGCCAGGCATTGAATGGTATAAGATTTTCTAAAACTTAGGACTTAGTGAAATCTTCTTTGCCAGTTGGGAAACTGTGATGGGAAACATTTCACTAAGCTCGAGGAAATGTCATTAATTAATAGAAATATCTGGTTGCAGCTGTATCAAAGCTGAACTGAAAACATCAGTGATGTAACATGACGTGTCAACACGTGTCGCTAGAGTTAAACACAACACTGATGTTGGGAAAAGAAAGCCAACATGTACAACAATGCATGACATCAGCAGCCAGATTGGGGGTGGGGGTGGACATGCATATCGACATTAAGTTTATGCAGAGTGATGGAGCACAACTCCAGCCTGCCCATCTAGAGGCGCTCTTCCTGATCTCCAGTGGTGAATTTCATCCACCCCTGGAGGCCTGCTGCTGCAGAGCTGCTTAACTACCTCATCGACCTCACCCCCAGACATAGCCCCCTCTGCTTCTATTACACAAGGCGTATCGGTCGAGTTGAGAAGTTCACCATCACAGGCCAGCAGAGCACAAAATATGCATTTCAAAACAAAACAAGCTGGTCTTTTTCAAAATAAATTTAAAATGCCATGCCAGGGAAATGAGAGGCAAGGAAGCCACCAAAAATAAATCTGATCCACAGCTCAAGGAGATGACCACTGAGAGGAGTGGAAGAGCAAAAACAAGTTACATCATGTTACATGGTTCAGAGAAAACAAGCTGAAGGGAAAAAAAAAAAACTACAATTCAAAAGATGGGACTAAGACAGCATCAGGGCTGCACTTGAAATCACAACTACAAAGTGTAGCGTACTCCCACAAATGTGTGTACGTCACCCTTATGAAACAGGTAAGGAACTCTCTTCATAGCTTGTCTTGTTCTCTGAGACATGGACTAATTTTACATCCTAATCAATGTCTTTTACTGAATTTTGGTTTTCAGCAGAGTTAATGCAGAATGATGGATGGTGCATAATCAGGTCACTGAGGCTGGCCAATCAGAGCAGAGTGGGTGTCTGCTTTTGGGTGGGTGGGCATCCCTCTTAACTTCTGGTTTTAGAAGATATTTGAAAATGTGCAAAAGCAAATAGCACTCTCATCCCCGTTTCATGGGTACTTTAAATGGAAGACACTGTAAGGTCAGAGTTTTGACAAATATCAGTACTCACCGTATCCACCACCGCTCTGCACGTCAGGATCAAGTGTAGGAGAGGGAAAAGAAAAAAAAGAAGAAAGATAATAGAACTATGTCATCTTAAATAAGACAGCAAGTGCTCAGAATGTTGGCTCACTTTGGGTTCTGTGTTGTATTCGAGACAATCCAGATGAATCCAGAACCATATCCACAATCCTCAGTGACATTTGAAGTACATCACTGGTTTGAAATCTATACTTACCATGTAGCCATCCTTTGAAGGCCAGTATGATGAATAAAGAGACGACTAAAACTGCCAAATTATCAACCACCTTGACAATAAACCAAATTCTGACATTCAGAAATATACTGAATATAACTGCTTCTGATTTGAACATTCAAATTCTAGTACCTATAAATCCTTTCCCAAGCTACTTTTATTAGGCTATTTTATTTAATATTTCACAGAAATGTTACAAATAATATTCCAGAGATATTAAGTTCTTTCTGTAGATTTTATTTTACTGTAATCTATATTTCAGTCATTACTCAGGAAAAAAAAATAAATCAAATAAAAAAAAAAATATATATATATATATATACATATATCATATACACACACGCACACACCCACGTATGCATGATGTGCAGGTACAAATT
>JBAMYA010000004.1:4989400-5005181 GCA_037176975.1 Arrhamphus sclerolepis | reverse complement strand
TTGGGCCTTTTTTCTTTTTTTTTTGTGCTTTTGTTTTTGACTTTTGTTTTTTTTCTTTACTTGTTGTTTTTTCCCTCTTTTCTTTTTCCCACTTTGGAGTTTTCAAAAAGGACAAAAAAAAAAAAAAAAAAAAAAAAAAAAAAAAAAATCACCATCGCAACCATCTTTCCCATATAGTCCCAGTGATGGCTGGGAGACGCGCTCGTCCACGGTGATAATCGATAGACGGATGCAGGTTCCTCCTCACACACGCAGCATCACCACGCATCCTTACTCCTCTGTGCACTTTTCCTCCCCGTCGCCACACGTATGAGAAATCGCCCGTGGGGGGCCCTGCCTATTGATCTTCAAACATCTGGAATACCTCACTTTTGTTTTACAAGGCAGAGGCGAGCAGTCGGCGGCGGAGATAGGGCTTTGAGGCAGCGGCAGCGGCAACAGCACTAGGACGGACCACTTGACACCTTGCTTCACGGCATCGATATGCAGTAGTGTGATCTGCGCTCTGCGGAGACGAGAAGGCCAGTCAGTCCATGGCATCTTGATATTAACACCGTTGGCTCTGCGCATTCCTCACCAGCAGCGCAGTCTTTATTATACACCCCCCCCCCTTTTTTTTTCTATTTTCTGCGGAGTTGAAAGGATTAACTTGGCCAAGATAAAGGCTGCGAGTGAGGAGATCTACACAATAATCCAATTTGAGCAAATTCCGATCGTGCGGGGATTTGGTGGGATATCATTGGACCCGCGATGGACTCCAGCGCTGGGGAATATGGCATGGCTCGTTTCGGATTGTTTTTGGTTTTGATGGGGCTGTGGAGATTTAGCGATGCTTGCCCCGAATCGTGCACTTGCAGCATCTCAAGGATTGTTTGTATTGATTCAGAGCCAGGGATCGAGGATTTCCCTGTCCTCACGTTAGATGACATGGAAAACATCACGGAGATGTAAGTGCACGGTGATGCTTATTAACTTATTAGGATGCAAAGAGCTGCGTTCAGTCGTGAGGGTCGCAGGGATGGCAAAGCAAACATTTAGGGTTGTATTAATGATGGTAATTAAGATAATAGCCTGTTAACATCAGCAGCAGTGTCAGCTGGAAGCCTCATATTACACAGCACAGTGCAGATGTTTCCACTCCGCATTGTGTCGATTAAAATGTGTGATTTTATTTTGATAGCCGGTGGGTTTGTCAGATCATGCAGCCCCGTTTGGTGTCTGCGTGCGTGTGAGTGTGTAGTGTGTGAGGAGATAGTGGTCGCGCGTGCACGTACGCGCGCGCGCAACAGTGGCGAGAGTGCGCGTCAGGCTTATTTGGATTAGTGTGTTTTCCTTTTCAAAAAAAAGAAAAAGAAAAACAGCTCCAGAGGTGCATGTTCAGGCCCCGACGCTGCCTCCGGGGGTCTTCACTGGGAAATATGCCCCCTTTCACTATTTCAGAATTGACCACCACTGTTGGCAACATGAGATCACATCACTCCTGTGCAGCCGGCAAAATAGGCTGCCGACAGTTGCGTGCCCTTATCTGCGTCAGTGTGCAGGCCTGTGTGCCTAGTACAACCTTGCACAACAACTGCCTGCACAAGGCTGTTGTTGTTGTTTTCATTTATTATTGTTGTTTTTTGTTATTCTGAGGCAGAAAAGATAGAACTAACAGGAATGTGTTATTTCAAATCTCTAGGAACGTGACTTCTTCAGTCTTCAAATCAGGAGCTTTTCATTGTGCAAAATTTTTAATGATTCTTTCTTCTTCTTTTTTGGGACAACAATTGTCATAACAAAAGCAAATGTGGATTTTTATTAAAGTTATGGGTCATACATGGAATGACCCATGACTTTAGGGCTGGAAGGTCTCTGAACTGCTACAGTTAGGGTCATCCTCAAAGGTAACTTGTTTATTCTTAGTTCTGGAGGACATTTCACCTTCCATTCACCAGCTTCAGGATCAGTCTGTCTGGATGGAAGGTGAAATGTGCTCAAGAACCAAGAAGAAAAAGTCACTCTTGATTGAGGCCTGACAGTAAAGTTCTTTAACTTACAATCATTGGTCTAATGCACTTTTAAGGCACAACAAATTCAGATTAAAGCACAAAAATATTGATTGACTTTTATAATCTATGTCTATCTGCTGTCCTTTGTGATTGGACGCTGAGATGCTTCTAACTGATGTTGAAAAAACAGTTTCACATAGAAAACGTTCATATATTTTTTAAAAAACATATATATACGTACATAACTTCCAGTATTATAAAAACAAAGATTCCTCATTCTGGCAGTGCTGTTAAAAATACATTAAGGTACAAGTGTTGGTTGTGTTATGCTAACTAGTTATTCATTTATCATGGATATTTGCTTTCAGTTTGCCAAAACATATGAAAGAAATCACAAACAAAAGATAAAATTAAAAATGTTGCAGATCAAATTTCCAGCAGCTATGAGGTCAGCTTGATGTTTAACTAACTGTGTTGACAGGATAAAGCTGTTTCAGTGTTAATAATTGCACAAAACATAAAGGAAACTATTCATTAACTGCTTCATTAAGTCTTACTTGTACCTCAGGATTTAATATTACAGAAAACAGTGTTTATAATGTCACTGGCAACCTGCATTACAACAACTTTTTCCTTTGACTTCCTTTCCATAGATACATTGCCAATCAAAACAGACTGTTTGACCTCAGCGACAGCAGTCTGAGACACTACATAAACCTCAGAAACCTGTAAGTATCAGACTCCATCTGCTTGCGTCGGAAATTGAATCAAAGTGATCGAAAGTAAATCTGCATTTTTACCTCCAACAGAACAGTGACTCGGACTAAACTGACATCTATATCATCAGACGCGTTTTTTAACAACACAAGACTCCAGTATATGTAAGCGCCACCCTCAAGTTTCTCCTCAGTGATTTTGTTGCACAAGTTGTTTGGATTTTTCACAATTTTTTTTGTCCCCTTCCCCCCATTTGTAGAAATCTAAGAGACAACAGCCTGTCAACACTGTCATGGAGAACGTTTCAGAACTTTAACATCACATTTCCGTGAGTGGCACGCGCACGGGGAACTCTGAATACATCCTCCCTCTTCCTGTGCGAGCTCTTATGTGATGTTGTTTTTGATTTCAAGGCTTCTTCTGTCAGGAAACCCCCTGGACTGCGTTTGTGAGAACTTGTGGATCAAACTGAGGCTCCAAGAGGAAATGGACAGTCCAGAGGTGACGTGCAAGGACGACACAGGAATGTCGTGGGACTTTACCGTGCTCACTCCACCAGACTGCGGTAATGTGAAACTGGTCTATCACAGCAGGATTTTAATCGTGTTGTTGCTTCATGGAGACAAACTGAAGCAAAGACACGGTTTGTACAAGTCTTATGTCCAACCCTGTGTGTGTGCTGCTTGCAGTGGTTCCCAAAGTGGACGTCAACCCCAAAACTATGACTGCAATGGAAGGAGGGAATTTCAGAGCCGTGTGCAGCGCTTCAGGCTCCCCCGTTCCTCTGATCCTGTGGAACCTGGAGAAGCTTTCTACCCACTATGATGTGAGAAGGTTTAACTCGGCGATTCCTTTAAATGTTGGAATAAGAGTTTGTCAAAGTTCTTCTAAAATTGCATTCACCAAATTGATACACCGAACAAGTGGAAGAATCAAGACCCT
The DNA here is from genome assembly GCA_037176975.1 of Arrhamphus sclerolepis. Taxonomy (NCBI): domain Eukaryota; kingdom Metazoa; phylum Chordata; class Actinopteri; order Beloniformes; family Hemiramphidae; genus Arrhamphus; species Arrhamphus sclerolepis. Next base: position 5,001,531 of record JBAMYA010000004.1, on the reverse strand, counting down.
GAATCTACACGATGATGGGAGTGAAAGACAAAAATAAATAAATAAACAAAAATTCTGTTGAGGATTAAGAAAATGTATGGATAAATTCATGATAGAACAAAGATGAAAAAGAAAATAAAAGACTAATGTGGATTATTTGACTTATTTTTATGTAACTATTTGTTAACAGGATTTAATTTTCCCCCATTCATTAGCTTTGCCTCAGTTTTCTTCTGCTATTACTTTTACCTTTGTCATTTTTCTTTTCCTACCTCTTAAGTGCCTTTAGGTATTTCCCCACTCTAACTCCTGGATCTGCAGAAAAGTCTTATTGAATTCTGAATTTCAGCACAGATTAGGCCATTGGAGATGACCAATGGGAGCAGAGTGGACAACCATCCAAACATCCCAATATGCCAAAGCATAAAACACTCCCAAAAAGCCTTTTAAGGGATCTATTAATCCTACTGTACACTCATCAGTTATGGTGCTGATCAGCATCAAACCAACTTAACATGCACAGAAACGATGATGCAACGACAATTATGTGTTTTGCAGATTGACCCCTCGGAAACAGAGAACATCCTAACGTTGACAGACCTGTCACCGGATGATAATGGCAAGGTGATCGTTTGCAGTGCCGAGAACATGGTCGGTCAGACTGAGGCCACCCTTCAGCTGAATATTCTCTGTGAGGACCTTAGCTATGGCATGCAGTACATCTCCAGAAATAATGCATACATTGCTGAAGTTAATTAGTATAATTTCCTCCCTCATGAGCTCTAAGTGCCGTCTTCTAGAACATGTTTTTCCTGTGGAAGCAGAAGGTGTGCTCCTCAGTTTGTTATCATTAGTGTCTCTTGGAAAATCTCATTGACCTCCTTGTGTTTCCTTGCCTACATCTCTTCCTCCTGTAAATCTCCTGTTACTTGATAGAAGCCAATTTTCTCCATCTTTTCCTGGAATCAGAGCTTTATTGTTGCATGCTTCTCCTGCTGTCTTTTCTCTTCGTGTTTCCACCCTGTCATCCCGTCATTACTCTTTCCTCCTTTCTTGCCTTTCGTGTCAGTTGCCCCCACAATCCAGGAGCTCCTCGCTCCGGAGCGGGACCACCACTGGTGCATCCCGTTCACCGTGATGGGGAACCCCAAGCCTGAGCTGCGCTGGTACCACGAGAACGTGTCGCTCCAGGAACAGGACTACATCCACACCAGGATCCACGTGTCCACCGAGAACAAGGACCACGGATGCCTGCAGCTGGTCAACCCCACGCACATTCACAACGGCGAGTACAGATTGGTGGCAAAAAATGAGTACGGCCAGGACGAGAAGACGGTCTTTGCCCTTTTCATCGACCCACCTGACGTCAACAATACAGGTGATTAGTCTGTCTCCCCTTATTGTAACATCTAGCCTCTCAAGGTGACTGCTAACATGTCATGTTTTTATACTTTTCTCTTGTTTTTTACAGATGACACTGGCGAATACTGTAAGTAATAGTTCCATTTGATGCTAACAACAGTGGTTATGCTTATTTTATAATAACTTCATTGAGTTAGAATTACTATGATGATTTCCAACACTACTTTTTTTTTTTCCTTTGGCCTGCACCTGCTGCCTAGACACCGGTAAGTGTTTGAACTCTTAAAAGAGTTTCAAACTATTTAACACATCATCCAAAAGTTAGAATTTAAAAACAAAAAAAAGTATGCAGTTCTTTAATGCCGATCCCTTTTTCGTCAGATACACCGCTCCCTCCTCTGGACGACAGCGTCGCAGTAAGTTCTCCTCACGATTACTTACAATAACAGAACAATGTCACAACAGGATGAATACGGAATCGAGACACTTGGAGAAGCGAGTAAAACACAACAGCAAAAGAACTTGTGGGGGCGCCACAAGAACCGCAGCAACAACAAACAACAAACGGACTAGCAAGGGTTGGAAAAGGAAAGAGGCAGAGGGCTACAGAAACACATGCAAACGGGCAACAAAAGGAGCCACATGTAACACACAAGGGGAAAACACTTTCAAAATAAAACAGGACGCAAACCAGAGTACAGAAGCAACATACACAAGTAAACAAAAGTAACATGAGAAGTAACTCAGACCTTGAAAGAAATGTTTACAGTGTACTTTTGTACTTACTGTTGCCTTCTTATCCTGGTAGTCAGCTCCATCCCTCTCGCTTCGTATTCATTGTTTTTTTTTCTTTCATCCAGGTGTATGTGGTTGTGGGAATCGCTGGGGTGGCCTTGACAGGCTGTGTTCTGATGGTGATCATTCTGAAATACGGAAGAAACTCAAATTTTGGAATTAAAGGTGAACTGATTTTCTTGCAAAGATTAATTGTCAGAACGCCTGTTCTACATTTGTCAACAGACAAGTAAAACTAAATGACAGTGATATTTTTTATAAGTGATGTGTTAATAGTAGCAATTTCTAATTGGTGCAGTAACAGCAATAATAGAACAAGAATACATACTTGTAAAGAAGCAACATTTTTATTCATTATGTCTTCAGTATCCCAACTAATATATTTAAAGGTAGGGTAAGCAGTTTCTGAGCGACATCACGTCTCTTGATATTTAAGCAGCACATCAACAAAACATAGAGAACTACCCTCTCCCTTCCCTTTCCTTCACAACCCTAGAGCTATATGTGTGTGTGTGTGTGAGTGTGTGTACATATATAGATAGATTGATAGATAGTTAGTTGTTTTGAGGGTGGTGTAGTTGCCATCATTGTTTACCGTTTTCACAGCCAAGACTGTGTTGAAGACTTGTTTTTCACAGTGTACACTAGGGGTGTGATAAAATATCGATATGGCGATTTTCACGATTTACTAAATCGATTTCCTCCAAATATCGATTATTACTCTTTAAATACGGGTGCTGTTTTAATTCAAGTGGATTCTGAGAGCTGAGAAACGCAGATTTTTGCTGATGTACTAGTGGCAGCGGTGCTCGCGTTGTGTTAAGTTGTTCAGCAGGATGAGAAAGAGAATCAGCGGTAGAGATAGCGGATGAGAGAGAGCAAATAGTAATTGTTTAGCGGTGTTTTAGCTGTGTTTAGAAGTGTCTTCTTTGCTTATAGTATTTTCATGTTTCTAAATAATTGTTTTAATGGTTTTTTTCCTGGAAGTTGTGACTGTTGTTTTGGCGTGTTCTTTCCTTCCCATTTTCTGCCTGTTTTTGCAAAGTTAATCTATTTGGAGTAAGAATTAGCATGAGTTCATAAAGACAGTTGAAAATGAAACAAATACAGTAAATACTTTAGAGAAATTTGAACTGAAACCTTGTTTAACTGAAACAGTTCTCGGGGCCCAGTTAACTCTTATTATACTGTGAAGTGGCGTTCATTATCAAATGCATATTGAAAATAATATTGATAATAATTGTTTTATTGTTTCTTATAGATTTTAAAAGTTTAGGTTATCTTGAAAAAATGGGCAAAAGAATTCACAAAAAAAAATTTTGAGACATTTATTGATGTGAAAAAAGGAGGGAGAAAAAGTATCAGGTGGACTGTTATTAATATACTTTTAAGGGTTAATAAAATAAAATAAAAAAAAACAAACAAAAAAAAACATGGTTTAAATGGTTTGCAAACATCAGCCAAAACAAACACAACCTCCACTCCTGTAGATGTTGCAGTATGACTTGCTGCTGCCTTGATAGGTGGGGGCATTTCCGATATCGTATTGCAATACATAGTATCATGATGCAATACTTTCGTATCGTGACACATGTATCACGATACATATCGTATTGTGAGGTCTTTGCCAATACACACCCCCAGTGTACACCCAAGATGGGCAGCTGCTGGATGGTGAGGAGATATTCTCTTAAAGTTACAAAACCTGTTCTGGGTTAGAAAGCCTGCATAATTACTTATCCTACCTTTAAATATGACACAAACATCCATGTGAAGGGGCTAAATCTTCTCATCCAGCACAAACAGTCAGCTATGGTTGTTAATACATTGCACCAGGTGATAAACTAATATCGCTCTGGTTCTGTAAGTGTTAAAAGGCACATTTGTTGGCGGTTGAAATTCCTGTTGTTGGGCAAATGCAAATAAGACGGTAAAGAAAATGGGAATGGATGGATAGATGTATAGGCATTGATAAGTGGTGCATTTCAAGAAAACTTAATTACACATTACTGTATAATGCAGCGTTTACAGTTACACACATAAACAAAGCCATTCAGAGAGCTATCATGATTTATTCAACCTGTTTTCCACTTTCCTCTCTGCTGCCCTCATCTTATCCCCCCTCCTTTATGATCAGAACCTTCCATCTCTCCTCCTTCTGTTTCCTGACCACCATCTCCTTCTCCCCTCTGTCGCTCCCTAGGCTCCTCCTCAGTCATCAGTAATGACGATGACTCTGCCAGCCCTCTTCATCACGTCTCCAATGGCAACAACACCCCGTCGTCTTCGGAGATGGGCCCAGACGCAGTGATCATTGGGATGACAAAGATTCCTGTCATTGAGAACCCACAGTACTTCCGTAACTCCGGCAGCATGCTGAAATCTGACACATGTAAATTACCGTCTCGCTCAGCAAGCGCTGCGTAACGTAGGCCTTTTCTGATAAATCCATGCAGGGATCACTGCTCGGCGCCATATTTACTGTCAGCATCCTGCAACATTGTGACTCCTGGGGGCAGACTGTACCTTTGGCTTCTTCAGGGGCAAACTTTACAAAACTCAAAATCAAGCAAATGTTCCAATCTTTTAGTTTTCCTTTTTAGTTCTCCTGTGCAGCGACTACAAAACACTATTGAGGTGCAATAATTCGACCTGCAAAACTCTGCGACATATTGTGATTTTTAGCCCAACATCGTCAATGAATACACAAACACATGACCTTGTGACTGATTTGACCTGTTCTGTGTTGAAGTTGTCCAGCACATCAAGAGACACAACATTGTGCTGAAGCGGGAACTGGGAGAAGGAGCCTTTGGGAAAGTCTTTCTGGCAGAGTGCTACAACCTCGTACCAAACCAGGAGAAGATCCACGTGGCAGTGAAGGTATAGACCTGGAAGCCACGTGATTGGTTGGTCCATGTACCTGTCATGCAGTTGGTTAGATGTATATTCTTTGTGTCTCTGCCTTTTGTCAGACCCTGAAGGAGGCCAGCGAGAGCGGCCGAGCGGACTTCTACAGAGAAGCTGAGCTTCTCACCAACCTGCAGCACGAACACATAGTCACCTTCTACGGCGTGTGTGTAGAGAGCGACCCGCTCATCATGGTGTTTGAATACATGAAGCATGGTGACCTGAACAAGTTTCTCAGGTGGGATCATTTTGACACTAAAATAGAAACAGACGCTAAGACAAAACTCTTATCAGCCATTTCAGAATGATACCCAGAATGAAGACTGGCATCTCTACAGCTCAGCAATTAACACAAGCAATTAAGCAATTTATGTGCCTCACGTGTAAAACTGACGTGATGCTTTATTAAGGCTTCTGTGTTGGACTTGTTGTTTTTTTTTGATTGAGAGCAGAGACCCGCTCATGTCATGTCATCATGAAGAAATTGCCTGGCAACCAGGGAAGACGCTTCTTCACCAACAAGCACAAAAATACTGCCTGTACACAGACTGAGCACAACTTTTTTTTTGTTTTTACTCCTGTAGTAGCATGTTACAATAGTTGCAAATTAGCTTAATGGCTTCTCAGTAACGAATGGATTCACAGGATTTTTTTTTTTGCCATAAATTTGGCATGCACATCTCAAAATGTGACCTGAAAATAATTTCAGCGATGCACAGCAGAAGCTAGTATCTGTTATCTCACTAATGTGCAATCTGAGACAGCCTGGGCAGCCACGGCCATTTGAGTCGTGGAAATTCCTTGATAAATGAGAGAGAAATGGAGACTGGAAGCTCACAGCCGGTTCAGAATGTACCAAACCAACTGCAATGCAATGGGGGGGAGGGGATGACTCATAGAGGACCATCCAAAACAACCAAGAAGGATGCAGAATTGTTTAAAAAAACAAAACAGCTTGGATCAACCAGTTTTTTTTTTATTGCAAAACCAGTTGCTGCACTGCCTATGTTTGATCCACTGATGTCCAGAGGACGTCTGTTGGTGTAGCAGACTAATTTTTTGTACTGAAAGAGAAGAGGACAAAGATGGCTAGCCAGGCTACATCTAAGCGATACTGCAACTTGGTTTAAAAATAGGGTCCAGTTTGTATTGTCGACTGGTTTTGTACTGGACTCATGAACTGCTCGCTTTGGTGTGCTCATGCGGTCGACCCATGAGGGATCCAGATAAGACCTGTGCCTAAAAGTAGTTCACATGTGGCCAACGTGGGTCATCACAATCCCACACTGGCCCCCGTATTTCAGCCTATTTATTTCATGATATTCACTATAAAAGGCTGTAAATTTGTAAAGTGACAGTCATGCCTCATGTAATCCACTTTGTTTTCTTGAAAAACCCTCCTCCCCCCAAAAAACAAACACTTTTTGTAACTTTCATTGCTGTAGCTACATCGATTATCCTCTAAAGTGTGTGATGGTTTGTTGGGTGCAGGTCCCATGGTCCTGATGCAGTTCTAATGGCAGACGGTCAGCACAGCATCTCGGTGGAGCTCACCCAGTCCCAGATGCTGCACATTGCCCAACAGATTGCTGCTGGCATGGTCTACCTGGCCTCCCAGCACTTTGTCCACAGAGACTTGGCAACACGGAACTGCCTGGTAGGAGAAAACCTGCTGGTCAAGATAGGAGACTTTGGCATGTCCAGGGATGTTTACAGCACAGACTACTACAGAGTGAGTGATTTTGGATTTATTTCCCCTTCCTCACCTCGTCTTATCCAGAGTCACTCACTGATAGAAATGCACACTCAGACGTGTTCACAATCATTCTGATCTGCACAGGAATATGGAAATGTAGCGTTACCTATACAGCCATACATATGTCACTGTGGAGCACTGTGGAGCTGCAGAGTTTTTAGTTTTTAAACCATTAAAATGTATATTCTATAATTTAGATAAAGTTACAGCTTCAATGGTGATGCCCTTCATTCAACATGGATGGCGTCATACTAAACTACAAATATGTAATCTCACCTGCGTGCAGTGACTCCATGATGGATGTCAGAAGATTTCAGTTCTCTCAGGAAACGAGACGTCATCACATGTGAATGAAAACAAAGGCAGAACATTTTGAGGAGCAGATGGATTCATTTTATACCATCATCCTTTGCATCTCACATCTCAGCTTGAATCCTAAAGCGCCCTCTGCTGGAGTCAGACATCAAAATGCACACACACACGTATACACAAGCCATTTTTTTTTCCCCACAAAGCCTTTACATTCTTTCAAAAATCACTTAAAGCATCGTCTGTCACTGACTCTTGTTATCAACAATTTTCATCTAACTGAAAGTGAATGCATGAACAAATTAGATAATAGGAAGCTCCTGTTTTGCTTGCCGCAATGCTCTTCTCATTTTACAAATCAAATCATGGTACATGATAAATGAGATCAGGGTAATGAGTTGAATGGCATTAAATTCACGTTTAGAACAAGGACTTTTAGTTTATTACAGCAGAATTCCACATTTCTGCAGCATTATCGAGTCCATCAGGGGATGGCGTGTCATACATGAACTTTTGTCCATCACATTTGTATAATTCCTCAGCACCATTCAAAACATTATTTAAATGATGTATCAGAAGAATAACTAAAACTGGCGTGTCAAAGCCGCGCAAGTTTCAAATATTTTCATGATTATACTGTAAATAGGTTTCTGACAGTAGCTCCACAGCGGAAGTGCATAAAACATTATACAATATATATATTTAAAAAAAAAATAGAAATAGCCATTTTTAATTTATTGACCATACTTTCCAGGTCTGATAAATAAATGAGCTCCAAAGTTACTTGAATTCATCAGGTTTGGGTTATGAATGCAAGGACATAAATGAATAAATAAATAAATAATACATCCATCCATTTTAGGAGGATACATAGTGCAAAGAAATGTTTGTAGACGGGGTACAAACAGCTGCAAAGCTCGTTGATATGGAAGTTAACCTCTCCATCTGCGCAGGTGGGCGGCCACACGATGCTGCCCATCCGCTGGATGCCCCCAGAGAGCATCATGTACCGGCGGTTCACCACAGAGAGTGACGTGTGGAGTCTCGGTGTGGTGCTATGGGAGATCTTCACTTATGGAAAGCAGCCCTGGTACCAGCTCTCCAACAACGAGGTTAGTTACATAAGGTTTGGACCTTTTAGAAACTTAAGACAGAGGTACCCAGCTCAAATTATTATTGTCTGTAAATTGTTTAACTACATATATATGTATGTGTGTGTATATATGTATATATATATATGTATGTATACATATATACATACTTGAAATGAGAAGAAAATCCATAATATATTCTGAAAAACAAAGCTTCATGAAAATCCTAATCCAAAATACCACTATGTAATATTGATTCAAAAATACTTCATTAATCCCTAACGGAACTTAATTAAACATGATCTTGTACCAAAAATACAATTACTTGATATTAGATTAAGTGATACTTTTTTATTATAGAAATTCATTTCATTGCAGCTTTGAGTTTGCGGCACTAGATGTCACTAACGACACACTGGACCCGTACTTGGCCCCTGGTGACTGATCATTTGTGATCATCTTCCTTTTCTCTCGTACATTATGGGAATAGCTCTCTATTTTCAAAAGAAAAGAAAAAAAAATGAAGGAATCGCTTTTTATGTTCTTGAGAGCATTTATGTCGGTTTTTCAAAATTTCAGTTGTGACTAAAGCTGGTTTGCGGCAAGTTTCATTCAAGGGGCTACATCCGGGTTCCTAACTGTCACAGCTAAATTGCATTCTGTGGCGTCAAACAGTCGTCCTGTCATGACTTAGCTATTTAGCAGTTCACATATTTGATGAACTTGATATGTGAGCTGCCAGGGCAAACATTATAATTACTCTTCCTTTAAAGATAATATGAGCTGTTGTGCTGTTAATAGTACTTTAAAAAACAAACAAGAAACAAAACCTGACCACAACCAGTTTTGGGTTGGCTTGGAAAGAGTCCAGTGATTTAAGGTGGCACCAGTTGGCGTCCTTCAACTGCCACCTCAACCAGTGCTGTCAGTTGTTGCGACCGACCAGTACCAGGTGGTCAAGTTGTAAGACTCGTCTCATATTTCCTGTGGATAATCTACATTGTCCTGCTGTCTCCCGCAGGTGATTGAGTGCATCACGCAGGGCCGGGTGCTGCAGCGGCCCCGCACTTGTCCTAAAGAGGTGTATGACCTGATGCTGGGCTGCTGGCAGAGGGAGCCCTACATGAGGCTGAACATCAAGGAGATCTACAGCATGCTCCAGAGCCTGGCCAAGGCCTCGCCGGTGTACCTGGACATACTGGGCTGATGCGCCGGCATCCGCGTGCGTAATGTGTGTGGCTGTGTGCTTCGTTCGTGGGCAGATGCTTGCGTGTTTGACAGCAGATTTGCGAGACAAAGAACAAAGGGGAGGAATCGATGTGTTACAATGGCGGCATCTGTGTACAGAACCTGGCTGTAAATGTGACTGTAAATGCTAACGGTCCGCGTCGTCATTACATCAAGAAAAGCCTTAAATTTGGAGTTTTTCTTTTTTCTTAATAGTTCATAAAAGTTAACCAAAACACATACAGCATTATGTATCTTTACCCAAACCTTTAACGCTCCAGACATACACACGAGTGTAAAGTGAAAAGAAAAAAAAAGAAGAAGAAGAAAAAAACAGCTCATTCTGTCAACATTTACTGCACTAATTGCACTGTATTCCATATTTGCTGGGAATAAATAAATAAAAGGGAAAATAAACTCTTACTCTTTGACAAAGTGTATGAACACATCTATGTAGATAGCTTTTTTGATGCCAGTTGATTTAAATCAGGTTTGGTTTTGAGTCATGCACACATTTAAACACCTGCTTATGATTTTAAAAGCCACTATATATATATTTAAAAAAAAAAAATCAATAATGTTATAAAACCACAAGGGCATACAGCAACTCTACTCTTTCAGTGGAACGACATAAAGCACAGAGTGGGGACTCGGCAGCAGAGGTCATTTTGTTTCTCGTTTCCCCATTCACCAGCAATGCCATTCAGCAAACTTTTGTTGCTTGGTGGTCCAAAGTTGTTGTGATGCGATTCTGTATGCGTCTTTGGAGAGCGTCTCTGACCTTGAGGGGTGCTGGTGAGATCGAGTTCATGGCATGCACTGACAGTTTACTGTGCACTCACATGGGTTGGCTATTGTTTGTTTTGTTTTGTTTTTAAAAAAAGGGCACGCTTTAAAGAGCTCGTCTTTAATTCCATATACAGGTGTTTTTGGCTATGAGACTGTGGCAAGATGATTAAGAGTGTGACGTCTCTTAAGGTGGCGCTGGGATGCTCACATGCAGCGGCGGTGAAGCACATTCGCTTGGGCAAAAGTGGTTGGTTTTCAAATGCACTCTTGTAATATCTTCAGTGGTTTTGTTTACCTGAGAGGAAGAAAAAAAAAAAATTGAAACAAAAAAAAAAAAAAAAAAAAAAAAGAGAAAAGAAAAAGAAAACTTGTGGTGCAAATGTCCAGTACGAACGTCTGTATAAACCTTTGCAAAAACTCCATCACAAAAACCATCATGTCTATATGGAGACGTAAAGCAGTAATACGTGCTATGTTTCCTGAGTGCACTTTGTAGCGTTTAATAACCCCTTAATGCACAACCTGAGCAGCGGTGCTCAGCTCCATCTTAACATCAGCCTGGCTCTGCTGAAGCAAGTCCAAACTTACACACATTGTCCCTGAAAACAGCAGTTTTTGTGTCGCTTCACGTTTTTGTACAGTGCTCTGTATATAGTCATGTCTCTGCTGTACATAAACTGCTGTCCATTCTGTACAGTTCTGAAATTTGTCTATATGAATAGTAGGCTATGTTTAATAGTATAATCCGTTTTAAGCAGCTATCATGTCAAAACTGTGTGACACTTATTGAAGACAATGTGTTATGGGCCACTGGCAATACATACTAAATGTAAATACGATTTTATTTGTGTGACGTTGTATGATTTTTCTGTGCTTGTTCATAATACCGGTGAGAATACAATCCTCTTTTTTTTTTTTCCTTTGGCAAACTTTGATATGGAGAGGACTTTGGAAAAAAAGAAAAAGAAAAAAAAAAGTGTTTTTCTCTAACGAAGAAAAAAAAAAAAGATCTCCACTTTCTTCTCCACTGTGATGGAGATTCACACAGAGGCTGTCGAAGAAGCTGCCTGTCTGTAGGAGGACAACAGACTCTAAACATCAGGTTCTCTCCTCGCCGACAGACATCCCAGCAGATGTGTGGCCGATGGCGAGAAGGTCAAAGGTCATCCTCCTGGCCAAATCCACCACTTTGACCACCTCTGACAGACTGTAGCCTAATAACTGTGACTTTGCATCATGAATAGTATATTATTTTGAATGTAATCTAGATGGGTGGGGACCTTTTTTGAATGTAATCTATCCTCGGGGTGGGCGGGGGAGTGGGAGGGATGGGGGTCTTAATTTTTTTCCTCTTTTTTTTGTAAATATATAGTTTAAAGGAAAAAGAAATACAGTTTTAATTCCTGTGTAGATAACAAATTTTAATTACTATGTGAATACAAAGACAGAGTATCTGTATTTGTGCGCGTGGATTTGCACATCTGGATGCGAGACTGTGTGTGTGTGTGTGTGTGTGTGTGTGCGCAAGCGCGCTTGTGTGTGTGCGTGCGTGTGTGTACCTGGCAGATTTAATCTTGCTTTAATCAGCCGGTTCTTTCAGTCATTTCAATGCTTTGTGCATCGTGTGAGTAGCTTATCCACAATTAATGGAAATGTTTCTTGTGATACTGTGCATTTAATAAAGGTGGTATGTCTTACAATAGCATTGTGCCCTCCATACGGACTTTTGATGCATGAAGCGTATTTTGGGTGTGTGGGGGTGGGGGTGGGGGTGGGGGGGGGGGGCGGTAAGACACGTGGAATAATGTGATATTTTTATATATTTTAAAAAATTTGTACACTCTTTTAATCCTTTTTTTTTTTTTTTTTTTTTTTTTAAAAGTGACCCATCCTTTGTTAGGGAAACCTCAACC